>CM076577.1:220032981-220460774 GCA_034641835.2 Pinus albicaulis | reverse complement strand
ATGCTTAGATTTTAGTCAAATTAGACCTTTTCAACTTGCATTTTGTCTTGATCCGCATTTGTTTGCTACAATTCAGACTCTATATATACCTTATGATTTGGATACTTCACCTCTATCCAAATTATTTTCTTAGATCCAGATTATTTAGATGAATTGCAATTTGTAATATGGGTTTTCGACATAGATTTCCAGACTTCAGAATTAATGATTTTGTGACCAAAAAATAATGTTCCCGTTAACTAGTAACACATATTTGGAATATTAGATTTTCACTGAAATTAAGCACAATGGATTTCGCTGTAAACCCATAAGCTAGGTGAAACAACTTGTTATTGCTCGAGCTAGCAAGGGTGGAAAGTTCCAACAAATATTTTTATGTAGTAATCACTATTATGAATACACTCTTTGTCACCTCAGTGTATTCTTCTAGTTTTAGGTCAACTTTTATAAAATGCCATGAGTGTTGTCCATACACATAACTCAACCAAAGAATAAATAGAACAATTCCTAAATTAAGTATATCGAAGAGGTAGGAATTAATATTATAGAAAAAGTTTGACGTGATTAATTATCTAACGTCAAACTTGTATTGTGGACCAACAAAGGAAAATATTAAATATGCCAAAGAAATAAGCTAGTGCCATAAATTGAGTATGAAAACTCCTTACCACAATATAAGATAAAATGGAGTTTTTATATTGTTTTATATGGCTATAAGAAAGAAACAAACTTTATGTCCATATATATATATATAAAATTTCTAAAGACTGCACCAGGCTAGCAAGTAGAAGGTCGCTTCATAGGCCTGAAAATGGATTTTGGTGGACCTTAAACTCAAAGGAATTTATTGGAGATGTTATTAATATAAAATACCTTTCCAACTAGCATAAGAGTACCAAATTTGGGTAATTGGTTTGAAATATTTTCAATCTGCAAATCAACTACCCAGAAAATAACACATAATCGTGAGGGTTGAAAACTGACTTGGCCCAAAAGGATGATCAAACCTGCAAATAATTTTGGGTGGCTAGTATGTGATATCAAAGAAATAAATAATTAATGAAGAACCTCTTTAGACTAATTATAAAGGATACAAAATATTTTATCTTGAATTTTACATATCCCAAGGCAAGGGTTTTCCTCCAATCACTTCTACTTCTTGTAGAATGTTTCCAGAATCTATAATCATCTTCAAAACACTTGGAAATTATATAAGTACAGAAATATAGGGTAAATTAAGGGGTTATGTATAACCTTATGGATTTAGGGTTTCCCCACGTATAATTTTTTTGTGGTGATTTTCCCAATGAAATAATCAATAAATGCAATAGAAACCATAATTTAGTGAAGATATTCACTATTCAAATATTGTTTGGATTTTTATAATAAGTAATTTGGAATTTTTTGGAATATACAAATTTTAGGGTTTTTTATATTTAATGTTAACCACAAATTAAAAGAAAATACAATAATTTTTTAGATATAATTTTCATAGAGAAATTGATTGTAAATTGTCAAAACAAGGATATGATCCTTCTTACACAAGAGTCAAGGATGGGGAATTATGTCCACTCTTGATTTGGTATGTCAATGCTTGAGGTTTTGGAATGCCAAGTGGAACACCAAGGATGCATCCCTAGCATTAAAAAAAGACAAGTAATAGAACCAAAATCCTACTAGGAGGGCCTTCCAAGTAGCGAATCCTCCAACCATGAAACCAACAATTATAGAAGATAAGGTTAGTTACCTATATAGAAGAAAGTGATTTATGTCTTGAAAGAGAACAAAAGTACCTTATATGAATTAAGAGAAAGTGTGATATCGACCATATACATCCTCTTCCAAGTCTTCTTGGATCGATTTACTTATCCTTGTAGTAACTTTTTTCTTCTCCAAAAATTTCCTCTGAAAAATATTTTATCAAGCATACAAGAGAAGAGAATTCATGTGTAAACCGTTTTTTCTCATGAGAAAACTCACATTGTATTAGATAGCTCAAAAAGTTCACAACAATTTTTCCAAGGAGAAGAATGCCTATATAGATAGATGAGGCTTTTCAAATTATCCACTTTGGTCCCCCACAAAATAAGTAACTTGCCATCCACAAAATGCTTGGATGCTAAGTTAACATATTAAATTTTCAAAAAGAGGCAACATGTTACAACAAAGAGGTGAAGAAGGGTCATTTTGACTCCTAATGACCAAATGTTACACTTGCATCTTCATGTCTAGATTACTTGTAAAATTATTTATCATTTGATGGTGCAACGACTTGATGTGACCCTCATTTGGCCAGTATTCATTGATTGAATTTGGATTAATTTTTATTGAAATGCAACCTTTCCTTACTTAGGACCTCACACTTGACTTGTATATGGCTCCAACTTTTCAACATCTAGCTTCTTTGACCTTTTGGCATACAAATGATGACTTGACCTCCCTTTCTTGCAAATAGCTAGTTGATATTGAGAAAAATACTTGAAATTAGGCTTGAATTTGACCTTGGAATGCTTGAAATTTCCCTTGGGGGATTTCCTTCACCAATATGCTTCCTTATATTTTCTTGACAAAGTATTATCCTTATCCCAAGAGGACTTAGCCTCCCTTTCTTTTCCCTTAATCCTTCAACGACTACCTTATTTGGGTGATAATTATTGTTCTTAACCTTTGAAATGATCTTATCTTTCTTATTTTAGCCTTTGGGGGCTAACTTGATGACTTTATGCTTAAACTTATACCTTGGAGGGTCTTTATTTTCTTGCTTGAAGAATTCAACCTCCTTATCTTCCTCACAATGCTAGCATCCAACTTGAATTAAAGGGTCTTGACCCTTTTTTCGAGTAATTTGGAGTTGATACTTGAAATTTAACCCTTGGGGGCTCTAATTTGCACAACTAATCTTCAACATTCCATTATTTGTTCTCATATTCCTTCTTTACTCCATTTCATGTCCCCAAAGATGATGATGTCATGCCAATGTGTGAATAAATTCTTCCTTGATGTCACTTTGGCTTGAGCATTGAGCTAACTTGACTTGTAGATAGCACCTGCATGAAATTCCTTCCTTTCCACTTTATCACTTTCCTTCAAATATTGTTGCTTGTGATGCCACATGGAAAACCCCTTAACCCCAAAAATGTGTCCACTGCTGCAACTAGAGATATGTGATAGAATTTTCACTACTTTGAACAACAAGTGGTCCATCTTGGCATAAAGAATAAAATGGAAACCTTATTTTCCTCAAAAAACATAGCATGATGCCTTGGGAGATGAAAATTCATTACAAGACTATCAAGATGAAAATCAAAGGAAAAAGGGGAGTGAAATACATAACACATGGCACCTGTGGGGTAGGGGTGAATTGGGATAAAAAAGTATAATGTCAGGTAAATTACATGTGGTGATAACCCCTACAATGCTTTATTGACACATGTTCTCCCTTAAAAAATGAGTCCTAGTAATACCTACTTCATTATACCCTCACACCATTCCAGGGTATAAGAATACCCATCAAGGAAAGGAGTTACTACCCATGAGGGAGAAGTCAGTAATGTCATAAAGGTAGAAATATCATGAAATAAACAAGATCGGGAGTAGCCATGGTTGTCCACACCAACAAAGATCTAAGAGTCACTTTCAAAAGAAAACACACATAAACATGGCTTTGCAAGGCTAGAAGACACATCCTTTAGGTTTATATGGTGTGGCCAAAAATATCTGGAGTAAACCTATTGAAAGGGGGGTAATATGTAGCTCCAACTGCAGGACAAGTGCTCCTCTTGAGATCTCTTAAGAACCTCATAATCTCCAAATTTCAATCACTCAAAGTCCTGCATCCATGAGACCAAAAACAAGTAAACGAAAAAAAACAAAAACTAACTAATCCATCATGTAATGCAATAACATCAATGTATCAATATACATACACAAGTACGCAAAGAAAAGAAAACAACTACTCTACTTGAGCATTCCCTAAAGGAATCAAACATTACCTAGATAGAACAGTTTTAACTAAGGCTTTCCCATTTACAAGCAAGGGAAGCTTCTCACCATTGAGATGGCATAAATTGAAAGAGTTTGTACCTAGAATCTCATCAAGCATAGGGTCTTAACCATAAATTTTAAAACTTACTGTGATTACATGGTTTTCATTTCTTTGTTTCCACAAGAGGAATAAATCCCCCTTTTGAAAGTTACTTTGGTGAGCCTTCTTGTCGAACTTGTTTTTCATGTTACTTTGAATTTTCCACATGTGATCATAAGCATGACTACATCTTTCATCAAGTTCCATAATTTGATTTATGCTCTGTTGCAAACGATTATAATCAAAATATTAATGTGATATAATTTTAAATAGGATAAGTTTTAAATGAATGGGAAATGTAACATCCATCTCATAAATGAAATGAAATGGGATTTTACCAGTGGAGTGTTTCTTTGTAATTATATTAGGCCATAAAAAATATTTAATCTTACTATATCCCATTACCTTGGGGGTATTAGTTGGATGAATAATATAGAACAATGCAATAATCAAAACAGAATGTAGTCATTGTTGTTGAACTAAATGTTTTGGTATGTCAGTATCAATCTTACTTGGCACCTTGAATCTCATAAAGATCACGTCTTATAGGAATTCATAACCAGTGAATCCGTTGTTTTCCTTGTGGGGATTGCTTCTACCCACCTAGTGAAATAATCTGTAGTGCTTAAGATCCATTGGTGGCCATTACTTGATTTTTCCTTGAATTCTCTTGTGAATTTTGAGCTCCATTGTTGGAATGGAGCTTTCACTACAACTATATGAAATGAAGTGTTTCCACCTTATTATTTCCTATGAAATAACTAACTTGTGGACATTTATAAACAATGAAGGCTAATAATAACTTGCTCTATGAATTTTATGTGTCGTGCTCTATGCTAAATGATGTCCTCCACAAAATACTTGATGCATTTATTTTTTCAACTTGGTAGCATCACCTGGGCAAAAACATTTAAGGACTAGTCTAGTGATATTCTTCCAACCAAGTCCCTACTCAATCAAAAAATATTTTTTTGCTCTCAATCTCAATGAATTTTTCTTATTTAGAGGAATATGTCTTGGTGATGAAAGGTTATTGAGATATAATATTTTTCCATTGTACCAATCAAATCTTTTTAATTCATTGGTAGTGGCACATACCAAGGCACGTGCATCATCCTTCATACCCTTGAACATAATTTGAGCTAACCCTTGACCTTTAAAGAGCTTATCCATATCATACTGCTATATATTTGATACCCATTTGCCTCAAGTTCCCAAATAACCATGCTGAGAGAGTATGTCTTTAACTCCCTGGTGGGGAACATAACAAGTCACTTTATTATATTTGATATACATTCTGAAATACTTAAGCAATTTTAATAAGAAATGTGTTTTATTTTCCATAGTATCCTAATTGAGTTCTGATTCTCTAAGCATCTTGCTCATGAAGGCCATAGGTTTTTCTTCACTTTATTCTTTCTTTTGGAGAAGGATTCTTGCAATAGTTTCATTAGAAGCAAAGGATAACACAATGAAATATCTAGAATAACCAGGACATACCAATATCAGTGACCTTACTATGGCTTCTGTGATGTTGTTGAATCTTGATTTAGTGTCTTCATCCCATTTGAAAGGAGAATATTTATTTAGTAACTCAACTAATGGTTTCTTAATTTTTGTAAAGTTGGGAATGAGCCTTCTAATGAAATTGATCTTCCAAAAGAAATATTGAAGAGCTTTCTAGGGTCTTGGTGGAGAAACTTCCTTGATTCCTTTGATTCTGTTAGGATCCACCCTTACACCTGATTTTGAAGCAATGTGACCCAAAAAATTTCCCTTGGTGGTACCCAAAATTTTCTTCTTTGTGTTGAGTGATATATGTTATTGTTCACATATCTCGAAAACCTGTTTAATATGAGATACGTGGGATTCCTTCTAATTGGATTATATTTTCATATCATCCTGATAAATTAAATAAAATTCCTCATTATGTCTCTGAAAGCATAATCCATGTCTCTTTGGAATGTAGACCCTTCTTTGATTAGCCCAAATGGAATTCTTCAATACTCATAAGTGCCCCAAGGTGTAACAATTTTTTTCTTGTGTTTATAATCAAATTTTACTATAATCTAGTTGTAACTAAAGAATCCATCAAGGAATGCCATCATCTTAGCCTTAGTTACTCTTTGAAACATAATTTAGACACTTCGGAGTGGGTAGTTATACTTGATAGATGACATATTCGAATTTCTAAAGTTGACACATAACATAATTTCACCTGACTTATTCCTAACCACCACAAAGTTGGATATCCATGTGTAATATATTATAAATATAGTAATACATGCATTGAACAACTTCTCTAATTCCTTTTGTACCAGTGGAAAAAACTTGGGGTTGATTTGCTCTAATGAAAAGGCTCATTTCATTTCTTTAAAGGTATGGCATGTTGGATCACATCCTCTTGGTAAGCCTTCAAGTAATCATAAGAACATGCAAAAACATATCTAAACTCATCTACCAATTAATTGATGGCATTTATTTCTTCTTTTGTTGTCGTTTTACCAACCTTTATAATTTTTGGATTGTTTAAGGATCCAATATTAACTTCATCGAATTATTTTTGTTTGGTGTTTGGTTTATTCCCTTTATATGAGTTATCTATTTTGGCCATATCTTCAAATAGAGCAAGATCAATTGGGATATTATTATCCATCAATTGAACAAGTATTCATCTGACCAATCAACTTAATTTTTGGAGAACTATTGGAGATTACTCATGAATCGGAAATTGTGTTCATTCTCTTGAAAAACTTTCCAATGCACATTATTATCCACAATGGAAGGCTTGCATATTAATTATGGTTGTATATATTCCAATAGATAATAGGGTTGTTTAGTGGAAGCATCAATAGCTAAATAATATTCTCTTTGACTACTTTTCCTTGGCACTATTTATATGGAAAAGGAATCACACCCTTCAATATCGTCGACTAAAACTTGTCAATATATCTTAAACCTGTCATTTAACAAACTACCCTTTGAAATGAACTCAACCAAAAAATATTCATATTCAGTAATATTGTTAGTAGCATCAAATTATAAATGAAATGAATAACATAAAATTTTACCTTTTGCTGAGGTGAATACAATACCTGCACCATTACCTATCTTTGATGAAGAACTATCAAATTTCCTTGTCCATATGTTAGCAATGTCCTATTGAGGCAACTCACACATGGCCATGAAAATGTAAGAACCAAATCCATCATCATCAATGTCTTCAATAGAGCATGTTATCTTTTTCCTTCGATCTTTGATGTTCTCTTTTCAAAATTTCTCCCTATGAAGTGTCACATACCGATATTTGTTGATGGGAATGGTGGCATAAGTTAAATCCAACTAAATACATCCACCTAGCTATGAATCCCATTTCCTAGAAATGAGCATGCCCCAAGTGAGAGGATAATCAGTTATGATCATATCCATTTACTTGCACTTATATGGGAATGTTGCAAGATGAACCTACAAATCCTTGATCAACCCAATTATAAGTACTTCATGGAATTCTAATGCACATATGTTTCTATATGGCCTATATTTTGTTGCTCTCATCCTTTTCATAAATTCAATGGTCATGATGTTTTTTAAAGCTCCCAAGTCCAACATATAATTGTACAAAATCCAATCAGTGACTATCAATGAAATATAAAAATGTCGATGTTTTGAATTGGATTATGTTTGACTACGTGATGTTTGTAGAATAATGAGGATGTCTCCTCCTTCATCTCTACTTGGAGTTGGATACTTATGAACATAGAACCCTAACACTTCTCTAAGATATTTCATGTAAGAAGGGTTCTTTATTAATTATTTCAAAGGCATTGGAACCTTTGCATTATCAACCCAATAATTTGAAGAAAATGCTTCATGGACGATAATTCATCTAAATTTCTTCTTTGGACTTATTCAACTTTGGGTCGAATTTCAAGCTACCCTATCTCATTAGAGGATTTAGATGATTATTATTGATTAGGTGCATTCTTACTACTATAGAATTTACCCCCTGAATCTTCCCAAAGAAGCTCTGGCCATGCGAGTTATTTATTCCCTAGATGGAATTTCCCCAAATATTGTATTAGATCGACCTTCTCTTGTTGTATTGGCTTGTTCTTGCTGCAATAAATTAGAGTTATCAAAAAACATATTACATGAATCAGGCTCACCCAAATCCTCCTTTTTCATCTTTTCCTATTATCTTGCACATGTATTTTATAAATGGAGTTGTAGAAAATATTGACAAAAGTAGTGAGAATATGACAAGTTTGTCATATTAGTGTGCTTAAATGAGTTTGGGATCTTGTCATTTCTTGAACCCTTTTTGAACTCATTTCTTCGGGGAAAGCGGGAATGTTGATTTTGTTGATTATGTTGGTTCTTCTTTGTTTGGAGAATTTTTTCCTATAATATTCCTTAATTCTTTGTGATGTTGATTTCCAATTATTTTAATTTATTAACAAGGAGTGGCATTAGGTCATTTGATGGAGTTGGATATTCCTTCTAGGGCTTCGGTTTAGCTTCAACCTTCCTTATTGTCCCCAAAATATTAGTCCTTCTTGCTCTCATCCAACTCTCATTCATACATTTTACTTTGGCCTTTGTTTGCTCAAGTGTGGTAGGGTTTGATTCATTAATAAAAAAATTTAAATGGCCGCTAAAAGCACCAAATAATAACTAAGTGAAGTATATGGAGTAGGATGATGCGATTATGGAATCTCTTTCAGTGTATTGTCAAATATATTGTTAAATTATTCAATAGCTTCATTGTTGAGAAACTTAATGTTAGTAAGCACATTTAAAAGGATTTTTTTCCCATTTCTCAAATAACAGTTTTTGAGAAGATTCTAAAGAGTCAATACAATTATATAATAAGCTCATTAACCATTTTTGTGCATCTTGATTAATATACAATGCAAAACATCTATGTAATGTATTAATATGACAAATGGAAATATCAAGCATATGTTCTATGAAAGCATCCCAATGTTTTTGGCCAAAAGTAGTACCATATCCAAGAAAATTTGGAGATTTTTTCAACTCGGGCATGTCATGGAGTTGAGGAGAAAAAGCACCCAAATTAATTGGCTTGTAATTTTTTTCCATCCATGGAGAAACCATTATATCTAAAGTATGTTTATATAAGAAATTTTTTCTTTGAAACCACAAGACGAGGATGCAGTTCCTTCCTTAATCTTCCTTTGATAAGTTAAATAAGGCTTGAGGACTTAAAGAAGCTCACCTCTAAATTTGAACCTTGTATTGTACCTCTTATTATATTCTTGAGGTGGAGTCACTAGATTAAGCCTACCAAGTTAGTATGAAAGAATATCACCAAGATACAAATACAAAATGAAAACTCACCATAATATTCCTAATTGAAACATGTCTTTGAAATGTTGTTGGAATTATAGTGTAACACCCCACCCCAAACTTACCAACTTTTACAAGCTCACCAGGGGAAACATGATCTAAGAATTACTATACATCACCCAAAATCCAAGATGAACTTATGGAAATGGGGCCTAACTTACCAAATTTTCCAACACTTAGTGTAACACTTAGGAACACCTGAGAACACCCTTAACATCTTAATTCCATCGGTGACATTTTCTTTGAATTGGAACCACTTTCAACCAAGATTTACAACCTAGCCACGCACACAAAGGCCAATTAGTGCGGCCAAAAGGCTCTAACTTCTCACACAACTCAACCTCAGTGCGGCTATAACCGAAATTATCTAGTTCTAAGGGTGTGGCGAGATGCTATGTTCTATATTTTAAGGGAAGCTTGTAGGCCAATTTCCTAGATCTGCCCAAAAATTAATCAACAATCCCTATGAATATTCAGGTTTTGTTTCCATGTCTTACTCTTGCACAAAATTTCCAAATACATAATAAAAATTTATACAAACACTTGGTAAACATAGTAATTATAGGTCATGAATGCATATATGTTCATTTTTTCCTTAGTTTCATAAAATGCGCATCAAGAAGGCTTACTTCCCTATCAAGCTAGTTGTAACAAACACTTGTTGGCTCATGCATTTATATAACTACTCGATAACTTGTAAAACCATGAAAAATATCAATAACAAGAGAACATAATAGATATATACCATGCATGTAACCAACATTTAACCAGAATGAAACCATGACAGACCAGTCATAAAATAAACAAAATAACCAATAACTGTGCTCATTGATCTCAAGAATTAATAACGCATAATAAAATATGCATAGTGCCAACTAAGTGAGGGACTTCCACGTACCACCCGACCATATATTGGGATGAACCAAACCTTTCTTTCAGCCAATCATCCCCGTTCCATATTCTAAACATGAATGTGTGATCACATGGGATAAACCAAACATAAGAAAACAAGGAATCTAGGGGTTAAACCACCTCCTCCCACAAGCCAAAATGATTTCACCTAAATCAGTTCAGAAATCACCAAAAGCAATACAAGCTTAGATTCCTTAGGATTTCTTCACCACACCTAGAGAAATTTTCCTATCTCCACCCACCTGTCAAGAGCTTCCCAGAGAAAACCATCTCCACCTTCAACCACTACTACATTTGGGCGGAAATTTTGATGGTGGAATACAACGGAATGGCTAAAATCAGAAAAAGTGTCGAAAGTTAAATGATTTTTTTTCTAAAATCCCAACTACCATCGACTATACAATAACAATTATTTACCAGTAAAATATTTGATGGAATGCCCTATCCCATCAATTATCAGACGTTTTCCTATAGTCCCTCTTGTCGTCGAATAATTGATGATATTTATTTTCGCTTCAGATATCCGACGCTATATCCAATATGAAAATGTTTTGTCCAATTTCCTACAAATGGTAAATAACCGTTGCATAATGCTCATTTCCACCATTAATGGGTTTTAGCGCTGACAATGTCTAATATGGGACCACTTTTCATTAGTTTGGCTAATTAAAATAACTATAACATTACTATTATAATTAAAGATTATATTATTAATATATAATGAATATATATATCTACATGTGTGTGTAGAGGCCCTAACATTATATAAATTTGACATAGTTGCTATATGTATTAGTTGTGATTTGTTTGAAAGGTTGTAGGCTTATTTTGAGGTTAATTTTTGAAAAAAATCATCACTGAAATTTTGGTGAAAAAAAGTCACATAACATTCCTCAAGGAGATGAAGGATACGTGGGATCGACATCAGGGGATTCTGAGGATGGAAAATGTTATTTCCTTTGTAGAAATTGCAGGGGCTTGAGGCCAAGGAGAATTCTAATAACATTAACTAAAAAACACTATAGAGACTATGGACACGCTAAAGATGTATATGAATATCATCCATTTGTAAGTTATTTATTATATGTATTTGTATTGTAGATTGTTTTTGTAAGTGTTTATATGTATATAGTATTTTAGATTGTATGTATTTGTATTATCTTTCTATTGTAAATGTATTTTATAATATTATTTTGGGAGGTGTTTAAACTATGTTGTCATCTTGATGTGGACTAGAAATATTATTTGATTATTTTCGTTAGGGTCGCTTAAGGGGTTAGCTAAATTTAGGGGTTAATTAATTTATGGGATTAGGGATAAGGGGTTATTATTTAAGGGTTTAGGGGTTAGGGGTTTAAGGGGTAAGGGGTTTAAAGGATTAGAGGAATGAGGTTAAGGTGTTAGGGGTTAATATATATTGTTTATGGGGTTAATTTGGACCTAGAGGATATAGAGATTAATCATGGGGTTTTATGGAGAATTATTAATAAGTTTTTAAAGTATATTATGCAAAATATGACATTAAGAAAGAATATGACATTACAATGATGAATGCAAAATTAGATCAATATGCTTTTTTATTATGGTCATGACTATATATCTTAGAAAGTGTCTCACTTCCTACATGTCAATAAAAGTAAAATATTTCTTAGATTTTTTCAACATATTCTTAAATATCATGATAGATTTCACAATAATCATCATTGATTTTTTGTCTTTGTTTCTTGGTCTCACCGAAGTTATCTTTATCTTTGTCTTTGTTGTATTTTTTTTCCATGTATATTATATTTGTAAATTATTTTTATATAGACGTTTCAATATTTTCTATATATACTAATATTACTTTATTGATAATTGTATGGTATCGCCCCCTAGGGAATTGATCGAGGAGGAAGTGGTCGTTGTAGTACAATCACCTGTTCAAGAAAATGGAGCGATAAATATTCAGGATCAAGCTAATGATCCTATAGAAGAAGATAATGATGTTGATAACATATTTGAAGAAGATGGGACAAATAGATTAATCTAGGAGACATTTAATAATGTTGGAATGGATGATGATGACAACCAGTATGATGATCATGCTTTTTATTTTCTTGTACTTGATATGGCAACCAAACCTCTTTATGAAGGCTCAAACACATTTATTCTCTCTGCTTTATTATTGCTGGTCAACTTAAATATGGTGAATGGTTTGTCAAACACATGTGTGATACAATTCCTAAGGTATGTAATACATTTTTTGACATTTAGTACTATATACATGATAAAGTAATTATTTTTTCCATTGTTTTTAATGTTAGTACATTGATCTGCATCATTTCATTAATTTGTAACATTTGGATTCAATATGTAAAATTAATATTGTTTATTACATTAACCAATACTATTTTTTTATGTTGTAAATTATTTGGTGAATTTTTGTTACCACCGTCAAATGTTTTACCTCGTACGTATTGATATTTACATGTCGTCATGAAAGATATTCGAATGGAGTATCAATCTATTCATGCATTCTCTAATGATGATATTCTATATTATACATAACATGCATTGAAAGAAAAATTCCAAAAATGTGATGAGAATTGATATAAAACTGATAAAGTAACAAAAAAGGTGCCTCGCAAGGTTCTTCGTTATATTCCCATAATTCCATGTCTATGACAATTTTTCAGGTGCAAAGAGTAACATAAATTATGGATTAACATACAACAAATATAAGTGAAGATGGTGTTCTTCGAATGCCTGTAGATGGATCTTTATTTAGGAATATAGAGGAAAAATGGCTAGAGTTTAAAAGAGAACCTCGTAATCTTAGGCTTTCATTAGCAGTTGACGGTGTCAATCCATTTTGAGAGGCCAAATATCCTTACTCGGTGTGGCCTATTTTTGTTATAAACAATAACATTCCTCAATGGAAGTCAATAAAGAGGGATCGCATAATGTTGACAATGATTGTTCCAGGTATTAATTTATTTAGAATATTTTTTTTTAGCACAATACCATCTCATTTGTCTTGTTTGTTTCAAAATTATGTCCTATATTGTTTTGCTAATTTACTCATATATGTTCAATTATGACTTATAACTATGTATTATCAATTTTTTAATTTACTCATATATATAGTAATTATGTATTGTTATATATTCAATCAATTAGGTAAGTACCGGGTCAAAGATATGAATGTATATATCGAGCCTCTTATTGGCGAGTTAGTGGCGTTATGGAACAATGTCACTATGTATGATATACCTAGAACAGTAGTTGCACAAAGGGAATTTGAATTCCATGAAATGTTTGTATGGAAAATTCATGATGCCCTGGGGCTAACACATTTCTATGGTATGTTATAATGTTACCCTGCACTTTAATAATGTTTAATTTTATGAAGTTCATCTCAAGTATGTTTTTTAAATAGCTCAAACTTCATTGTACATACTTAAAATAATTGATATAAAAATTATTCCATCTCTTGCAGGTCTTCAAACAAAGGGTAAATTTTCTTGTCCAATTTATGGTCCTAAGATTAAATCTCGCCGTTCAAGAATATTAGGAAATGAGGTGTTTTATGACTATAGACACTTCCCTTCTAAGAACCATAGGTAAAAAAGTACTGAAAAACATATTTTCAATGGGAAAGAAGCGAGTGGAGTAAGAACATGGAGAATGAAACGTCAAGCATGGAAGTTCCAATATAATAGAGTCTTTCAAGGTATGGATTGAATTGTCTATGTATCAATATACATTATATGTTTGGATTATTTTTTCTTCTTATGGGATTTTCTTCACTGTACTAATTGACAGGTTATATTGTTGTTATAATATATTTATCTATGATTCATGTTGTAGGTAATGAGGGCATTAATAATAGGGCACTTCCATGAGGAATGAAAATTTATCCCAATCAATTGAATAGACTCCCCTACTACAATCACCTAGAAATTGTTCATTTGTTTGATACAATGCATATCAGGAAGAATGTAATAGAGATTTTATGGCGAATATTAGATGGAACAAGAGATAAAGTAAAAATTGTCAAGATTTGTAATGACATTAAGGAGGTCGACCATGCATTGCAAAGTGTGATTCATTCAAATAACGAAGGAGATGGCCAAAATATAAGCACCCTTCCATGATTATTAACAAATAAACAAAGCAAGCATGTTAAAGGGGTTATTGAAAATATTTGATTTCCAAATGGATTTTCTTCAAACATAAAGAATATCCTAACAAAGAAAGGTGAATTAGGTGGTGTAGAAACTCATGATTGGCATACATTCATTAAGGTAGTTATTTTGGTGTATATATATTTTATACATTGGTGAAACATATTGTTAATTAATGTTTCTTATTCTACTAATTTAGGAAAAAATAATGATCGATCATTATTTTTGTTAAAGTATGCTCTACCTTTATCGCTCCTGGAATACTTTGACAACAATGTCAAGCAAGTTATTTATGATCTTGGAAAATACATGAGGTAAGTGGAGATTTATGTGCAAAGTGTAATTTGTTCAATAAGTTGTTGTGTCACATATTTTTCATTGCATGTGTTTTTCTTGTCATAATGTACTATATTATTCTTTTTTTGTTGAAACCTATGATTTTATTGCTTCATTTGTAGATGGTTTCAATCTAAATAAATCGATAAAAAAAATATAAATTATTGGAGAAAAAAATTCCTCGTCTAATGTGTGAGATGAAAAAGTATCTACCTCTAGCATTTTTCAATGCACAAGAACACTACCTCATACACCAAGTCGAGGAGATTGAAAAGTGTGGGCATGTACACACAAGATCAATGTGGATGGTTGAAAAGCACTTGAAAACACTAAAGGATTTGGTTAGACAAAGAGCACATCCAGAGGGTTCTATGGTAGAGGGATATGCGGTATATTAAACCATGGCTAATATTCATCAATATAGTGATGAAATAGGAAAAAGTATTAATGTATTGGATCACATTTGAGATGTCAAATTCGTGGACAATTTTGAAGGGGAGAACCTATTGGGCAAAGGTAGAATGATAAAAGTGAGATGTAAGTAGATAGTGGAGATTTATAACACCGTTTTGAATTATTTGTTTTTATGTATATCATACTTATTTAATTTTTAGTCTTCCTCCATAATCCATTATTACTAATGCATAACATGGTAACTAATTATATGTGTGTGTATGTGAATTTTTTTATTTTAATACAGTCGACCGAGAGTGGGATGCAATAAATTTATACATTGTGAACAATAAAGATTGGATGAAGGTATGGATTGAACAATGGAAGCAAGCTAATAATGGTAGGTTATCATGGTATGGCGTGTCTTCATTGGTAAAATAAGGTCAACGTAGTGGAGATACCAATCTTTATAGAAAAGGAAATTGATTTATCATATGGTTTAAAATATTACCACGGAAGAATATTCACCCATACTACCTAGTTTTTTTACAATTATATTGATGTAGAATATGGCATGTTTTTTTCTTAATTTTCAAAATTTGTAAGTATATATGTGAATGCTTATCAATTGAAAATGCATTTTTTATGTGTTTGATGTATTGTAGTTGAAACACCACAACAAAATGTGGTGCAATGGCTGCAAATTTCGCATCAATAGGTTGGATGAAAAGATGAAAACTTCTGATAGTGGGATAATTGCAGTATTTCAAGTTATCAATGTTTCCTCTAGAAGTGACAGA
This sequence comes from Pinus albicaulis, assembly GCA_034641835.2. Taxonomy (NCBI): domain Eukaryota; kingdom Viridiplantae; phylum Streptophyta; class Pinopsida; order Pinales; family Pinaceae; genus Pinus; species Pinus albicaulis. The sequence goes on along the minus strand of CM076577.1, from coordinate 220,444,713 downwards.
CATCCATACCTCTCTGAGAACCGATACTATAGGTATATGCATGATATGATTGAGTGTGACTTTGAATCCTTCAAAATATTTTTCTTCGATGTCAAATTATTTAGGCTACAAATCCATGAATGTGACCCTGATAGTACTGTTATTGAGCATGCTAACAGATTTACCATGGTTGATACAGGGAATATTGAGCCAGGATCAGAGTGACGTGTTCTTCCAAGCCAGTGTGAATAGGTATTTTATGTAGACGTTCCAGGTAAAGTGGGTTGGTCATATGTTGTTATATATAATCCCATGGGAAGGCATGTAAAGTATAATGTAGAGGAAGAAGATGATGTAGAGGAGAAGGGGGTTCATGCTATGTCATATGAATATGTTGAATAAGTTCAAGGATTATATGCTAATCAAGAAATTTTTTATTTAGATGAACTATATGATATTGACATTGTGTTGGACAGAGAACTTGAATAAGTTGAACCAAATGTAGAAGAGCATGTTCCAAAGGATGATATAGATGATGATGATGATATGGTGAATCATTTGTACATGAATTATAAATTAGATGATACAGATGATGAGATGGATGAGGAATAAGATTAATGATATAAAAACGTTGAAAAATACGAGGTATGTATTGATATGTTTTTAGTTGGTTTGTTCTCTTTCGTTCACCTTAAATTTTTATTTTCCTAGTTTTTATGTTTGAATATTACTATGTTTCAATTTCAAATATATTATATTAGATAGATTGGGTATGGGGAATTGATAGTGATGTGAGGGGTGTGGGGGGGGCGGGGTGGGGCCATATGAGATTCCACCTTCACATTGTTGGCCTTGTCAAGTAGAGAATATATTATTCTTGAAATGAAGAGAAGCTCATTTATGTTTATACCATAATTTCCAATTTCCACTTTAATGGTTTGTTAAGAAGATGCACCTGATGAGTTGGGCGATGGGTGAACCAGGTGACACTACAGTCGAGAAGAAATGTGAAGTAAGGTCAGCCCATGACTTCTCATGAATTGAGTTCTCGCTAGGATGTATCATAATGATTTTTAGAAAATTGACTAAGTTATTGTTTAGGTGTTAAAAGTTGGTTTATAATTGACTGATTATGTAGCATGGATGTACTAACAAATGATAATATTTTGTTGTAATTTATGAGCTAATGATTTGTGTTGAATTATTTGCACAGCAGGGAGAATTCTCATGCCATAGATGCACCTGCATGAAGGTGGAGTGTCTAGGCGCCGCTGGGGGCATGATGAGTTGGACACACCAGGACGTCCGCCTTATAGGGGCGCCCACGCGACAAGTTGGTGGGTCGACCCGACTTGGAAAGGGGCACTTATGTAAAAGAAGTAAGGTCTGCCCATGACTACCCATGAACATATTTCCCACCAAGGGGTCTCATAATGCTTTTTATAAAATTGACTAAAGTAATGTTTGGGTGTTAAAATCCTGTTTATAATTGATTGGTTATGCAACATGGTACTAAAAAATTATAATATTTTGTTGGAATTGATGAACGAACGAAGGCAAGCCTCCCATGCGAGCATCACATGTTGGGCATGCAGGGGTTCCCGATGCTCATGGGGTCATCGCGTACTAGGAACCCTAGGGCGTATGATGCCCATGGGGGCATCACGTGTTGGGCATGCCGGGGTGCCCACCTGATAGGGGCCCCCATGCACCGAGTTGGTGGGTCGACTCGACTTGGAAAGGGGCACCCGAAAAAAATAATTAATTTCAACCCGCCATTGCCCATGAACAGAGTTCCTAGAAGGGGTCTCATAATTATGATTTTAAAAAATTAAGTAAATTAATGTTTAGGTGTTAAAAGTTGGCTTATAATTGAATATTGGTAATGCAACATAGAAATAACAAATGATAATATTTTTTTTCATTGATGAGCTAATTATTTATGTTGATTTATTTTCACAACAGGGCGAACGCCTACACCCTAGGCACACACTTACGAAGGCGGGGCACCCAACTTTCGATGGTGGCATCGCATGCTGGGCACGCCAGGGCACCCACCCAACAAGGGAGCCCATGTGATGAGTTGGTGGGTCAACTCGACTTGGCAAGGGGTGCCCACATAAAAGAAGTAAGTTAAGCCCATGAATGCCCATGAACAAAGTTCCCACCTAGGGGTCTCATAATGATTTTTAGAAAATTAACTAAAGTAATGTTTGGGTGCTAAAATTCAGCTTATAATTGATTGATTATGCAACATGTTACTAACAAATTATAATATTTTGTTGTTATTGATGAGAGAACAAAGGTGGGGCGCCCGCCTAGTAGGGGCACCCATGTGACGAGTTGGTTGATCAATCTGACTTGGAAAGGGGAGCCCACGCAAGGGAATTAATTTTGGCCCATGAATTCCCATAAACAAATTTCCCATAAGGGGGTCTCATAATGATTTTTAGAAAATTAATTAAATTAATGTTTAAGTGTTAAAATCTAGTTTATAATTGAATATTGATCATACAACATGGAAATATAAAATGATAATATTTTGTTTTCATTAATGAGGTAATGATTTGTGTTCACTAATTTTCATAAGATGTGTTCACTAATTTTCATAAGAGGGAGAACGCTCGCGCCCTGGGCGCACCCGCATGAAGGTGGGGTGCCCATGGGGGCATCGAGTGTTGGGCACGTCAGGGTGCCTGCATGGTGATTTGGTGGGTCGGGACGACTTGGCATGGGGCACCCACACAAAATAAGTAATCTTGGCCATTGAATACCCATGACTTGAGAATGGGGCCAACGTTGAAATTTTTTCAGTTTGTGCTCGTATGCATTGAAGTTTGTCATGGTTATGGTAGATGCATGCTGACGATACGGGAGAGTTTTGAGACTCAAATACGACTCACAAAAATAATTTGAAAATAAAAAAATAAAATTATAACATATATAATGTCAATGAGATGGAATTATTTATTACTATTTACCAACTGTGTGCAACCCTGGTTTGATAGGAAAATATCTAAAGTAAGGCTCTGAGTTATGACCTACAATCTCTATCAGTCTCAATTCCAATCAAAATATATAATGGAAAGGCTCCTCAAGCTAGGCCCACTAGCTTAGGGTTAATATATCATTATAGAACGAGCCTATTATGACTACCTCTAGACCACAAAAGATTTGTTTAACTAGTAACTTGATCACCTTCACAAAATTGCACAAAACCTTATGATTTTTGGATCTTTGAAATGTGTTACAAGACCTTTGAATTTGAGCACATGTATTCGATATTTCTCTTAGTATTATTAGCCTCGCAATGATCTAAAGTCTCTAGTTTGTATTTCTTATAAGTTGTATTGAGTTTCCTACAAATTTGAAGATGACATATCTCTTGTGTGTTTGTTGAAGTCATCAAGCCATCTAGTCTGCTCAATGAATTTTCTTATTGAACAATTGTAATCTCTATAAATTACAATGGATTTTGCATATAATTATTTCATATACATTGTAGTTAGTAGAGTGTATCTATGATATTCACAGTCAAACAATGGGAAATGTCATAAGAAAGTGTTTGAAGCTTCATAGATTGTCCACAAACAAACCTTGTTTTTTTTTGTCAAGTGGTCCAAGTTCTCTGAAGACGACATCAGGATTGACCCGTGGCTTGAGAAATTATGACCCAGGGGCAGTTACGCTATAAAAAGCACTCGGGTATCGCACTTGTCTGGGGCCACACTAGCCCTTAACATGACTATAATTTTTCCCACAAAGTTTCGAACCGGTGACCTTCACATCATGGAGTGACTTAATAGTACACCCCATCACTATCTATTCTATGCCCCATGGGAAACCAACCTTGTGATTGAATGGGAAGTGCTCATATAGGGGAATTTTAAGGAGTTTTAGGTTGATTGGAAAATGCATTTTTAGGGCTCAACTGAAAGATATGTTTGAGGGATACTATGCTAATATTTGCAAGCCAATGTAGAGGTTGATAAATCATATCACAAGAAAATACATGAATATTATCATATTATGAGTCATGGATGCTTATGGTTAACTAATGCCTTCAATTGAGTATTGAATGCCATGAATTGACATTATTTGTTTCAAGATGCTCTTCTACTCACCAAAATATGGATTGAATGTGTATTAATGATAATAGTTTAAGACATCCTATAAAAATTGATCAAAATATCAACTAAAGTCTACCTCTACTAATTCAAATTACATGATTTTTTTAAAATGTAACCATTAGTGTAAATTGATTATTAATTAATAAAATTAGTATCTATTTTCTATCACATAGTTGTTGATTTTATTTTTTAAATTAACAATTAAATTATAAATTATATTATTAAATCAAAAACATATTATATTAATTATTATATTATTAAATCAAAACAATATCATATTAATTATTATATAGTTAATTTATTATTAATAATTCATAGCTCGTATATATGTTTTTGGCATGTCATTGCATATGGTTTTCACATAGAATGTGAGTTTTCTCTATGGATCCGCTTCCTTATGTTTTTGGCATTTCATTTCATATATTTTTCGCATAGACTATGAGTTTTCTCGGTGGTTCTGCTCCCTTATACATTTTTGGCTGGTCATTGCATATGATTTTCCCATAGACTATGATTTTTCTCGGTGGCTCTACTCCCTTATACATTCGATTATTGCATGAGACCAGAGGGTTTATCAGTGTCTCTGCCCCCCACATTAAATTCTTGCAGCAGACCTCAGGGTTTATCAGTGGCTCTACTCCCTTATAAATTTGATTATTGCATGAGACCCAAGGGTTTCTTAGTGTCTCCACTCCCCGCATTTAATTATTGCAGCATACCTTAGGGTTTATCGGTGGCTCCGCTCCATACATTCGATTCTTGCAACATATATGAGGATTTATTGGTGGCTCTGCTCTCCACATTCGATTCTTGCAACGGACCTCAGGGTTTCTTGGTGGCTGCGCTCCATACATTTTATTCTTGCAGGGTTTTGCGGTGGCTCCTCTCCCTACATTTGGTTTGGCATTCCTTTGGGTGTTTCTTATTGGCTCCTCCCTGTATTCGATTCCTCCAGACCTGGGGGTTTCTCAGTCACTCCTACCTACATTACATTAGGTGTTATCTTGAGTGTTTCATGGTAGCTCATCTATACATTCAATTATTGCAGACCGACATGGGTGATTCTTAGTGGCTCCTCCCTACATTTGATTCAACATTCCCTTCCTTGTGCAGAATCCTTCAAGAATCCATAGTAGCTAGTAGATTCGGCATCAAGGTTAAGCAATGGTAAGTACACATTTCTTCTTGAACACCTGCAATTTTGGGGTTTTCAAAAATATGTCACAATCCTAAGGCTAGGCACAAATGAGACATTTATGCCTTAAAACCAAAAGTTGTTTTCTCAAAATATGCATTAATAAGAGAGTAGTAGAATTGTTATAAGTTAATTAATATATTCATTCCTTCTTGGTTCCTTTCTTTAGTCATGGGCTATGACTTATTCATCCATATGTGAATATCTTATTTAGTCATGGATGGCCAGAGGTGGTGAACTGAGAAACTTGTCGGTGGTAACATGAGACCAATAAGTTCATACATGGTACTCAGAATATGATACGTGATATGCGAAATAAATCATAAGGAAATTTAGGGTAAAGATTCAATTAACTAGTGTTGTATCCCTGCCCTAGGCTACTTTGGACTATAATTATGAGTGGTTTGGTTTTTTTCTTTGCTTATTCATGTATTCATTGTTCAATATCAACCAACAACTTAGCTTTGTGAAGACTGTGGATATTCATACCCTTGAAAAAAATGATATTTTTCTTTTCCAAATTTTAATGATTTTGAATGCAAATCCGTGGTTCTGGATATGAGAATAGGGCTACGTTTAGTGCCCAGAACTATGATCCAATTAGCAATGAGATTGATCTTGGGAGGATGGTTTTTTTGAATGTTCAGTCCCTTGAAAATAGGCTTAAGACACCTTTGCTTATTTTTGAATAAGAATACACTTTTATTATAGTGATAAGGTTGTGGATTTATGCTTAGAACTTGGATTTTTACTAAGGTCTCATCTCCATTTTTGGTACCGTTGTTCTAGGAACCGAAGTACTGTGGTATATCAACACCCCGTGTTGTATATATGCCATCTATGTTATGCGACCTCATTACATGGTATAACTGGCATGAATTGTATATTTATATATATGTTTACGGCTTTGTATGTATGATGATCTTGTTGTAACATAATACAACATCGTTCAATATTGTAGTCTATTATATTGATATGATATTAGCATGGCATGATTTACACATTGAAGTTCATTATTGGTGTGACACTGCACATGTTAATGAATCATTGTTTTCTTGGGATTATACTATGACACACTTTTTTTTATGTGTGGATATGTATAAATCATATAATGTTTTGATTTGGGTAAAATTTCCCAATATCGCACTTGAAATTTGGAATAATGTAGGTATTAGACGGGTCTCAATAGAATCTCATTCTAGAACATAGGTTGATACTTCAAACCATGGTCATTTGTGTGAAGGAGGAAATGGATAAAAATTGGTTCTATTTTCTTAAAATATGGCTCATATCCACCTAAAGCAAATGGATCAGATGATAGAATTTGAATTCCCAGTCTTTCCTCTTTAGATATGTAAAGAGAAATAAAATATATGACGACCCATGTTGTTCCACAAGTTTTTAAGGGTGACAAGGCTTTAATTTTGAGATAAAGAAGGCCTCCCCATGATACTATCACGCCAAATATTGATATGATCATTATTTCTTGGAAACAAAGTTAGTTAAGATTAAAGAGGGAAAACAACATTTATAATCCTCTAGAATTGTGAACCTTTTCTAACTTCTATGACCTGATCAAGGAAATGACACCACACTCCAAGATTCTTCCTATGAATGACTTGATTCCACCAATCATACCTACTTGAAATAATTAGCTACCAAAATAATTTATACTCAATTTCTAGATAAGGGATTATACCATGAAAATATAAATGAAAGTTGATAAGGGAAAACCCTAACAAAGTCCTAACACAAAAAATCCATATAGAACCCATTGCATATCGGAGAAAGCAACAAATTGTTGATACATGTGGAGATCCAAGCAATGAATCTTGGATTAAACCCAAATTTCTAAATGAATCCAAACATGAAGCTATGCTTGACACAATTAAATACATTTTCCATATCCAACTTAAGGATCATCCACTTTTCCTCATTATTCCTACTAAAGGGGATAACTTCATGTATAAGGACAATATTTTGCACAATTTTTCTCTTCCTCACAAAACTACCTTGATTTTCTAAGATAATACTAGGGAGTATATTTTTGATATATTAGCAATGATTTTAAACATAATATTGTAAGACACATTGCACTATTATATCATCTTGAATGTACAAAGGATGATGGAATTACCTCTTTTGGGACTATCCTTAAGAAATATTAATTTGTCCCTCCTCTCGGGTGTAAGGAATGATGAACATATTGAAGAATTGACACCATACACACTAATTAAAACTTAATAATATTCCAAAAATAGTTTAAAAAATGAATGTTGAATTCATCTATAATTGATTCCTTATCAAGTTAAAAATGATTGATTGCATTGAATATTCCTCTTCTTATATAACCTACATTATACAAGAATTGTATTTGTTTCTTATAATACATTGATCCAAGTAGATATTTGTGGCCACCCACCTATTCCACCTAGACCTCTAGTTAGTTTCACCAGTTTCCTTTTTTATAGCAACATTTACTATTTTTAGCAGTTTTTTTTCGGGTCCTGAACTTCCGGAGCAGTTTTTACCCCCTAATTTTTTTTTTTGAGGTCTGAAGTACTTAGATAGATATTTTTGATGATATATCATACGCTCCAAGCGAAGATAATGTGACAAAGTTATGAATTTGGGAAGTTGGATGCCCAACTAACCCCAACGGGGCCCACAAACTCTTGGTGTTTCATCTCCTGGGGTTAGGGTTTTGCTTGTTTAGGGTTTTCCTATTTTGTTTAATCATAAAAAGGCCCTTGAGCCTCATTGTAATAGAGTTTAGAGGCCTATAGCCACCACATGTCTTCTAAGAGATAAGCTACCATCGCCCTAGCTAGTTTATTTCCATTATGTCTGTAAGCATATTTCAATTATTTGATATTAATGAAATGAATTGTTATTTCTGTTGCATCCCTGCATTTATGTGTACTTTTGTATTTTATTGTGTTCTTGCATAAGTCTAGATTAGTGGTATCAGAGTGGTATGATCTTTCTTTATCCTTATTTGCATGTCCCCAACGAGGCCGGGGTATAAGGATTTAAGGATCGATCTGGTTGAACCTTTGCAAGATCAACCTCACAAACCCTGATGACGCTGATGGGGGAAGAAAATAAAGAAAATGTAGCAGGATATCCTATCAAAATATTTCTCGAGGAGGCCCTCAACAAAACAAAGGAACACAGTGATGGATAATTTTTCCCTTATCCTTCAACGACTTCCCACCAGCGGTGCATCTGCATCCAATAACCACTCTGGAGGTGCCATTCCTTTTAAGGTACACGTAAAATTTGACATTCCCATGTTTGAGGGAAAAATAGATGCAAGAATCTGTTGTGGTAAAACACAACCCCCCCATTTTTGACTTGTTCACTTCAAATAATGGGGACCCTTTCAATAAAATTTTTGGCTAAACGCCTTTTAGGATTTTTATTAAGTTAATTATCTTACAATTTTATTAATTTTTCATTTTATGTAGATTCTTGTTTTGATTGCTTTGTTAAAATCAATTTTTTTAAGTTTCCCATTGACGCTTGTTTCACCTCATTTGGTCAACTGTTTTGTAAATGACACTCCTTTGAAGTCTAATCATTTATGTCGCCTGGGTTAAAAAATGCGTAAAATGTACAATATTCCATTTTTGTAATTAAATTAGTTCAATAATGCATTTATTTTAAATATTGACCCCTAGTTAGTTATTACTAATATTTTTCATTTTTTACTTATACAGCCAAATCATAATGCATCGGGATTTCAGTGATTTATTTCAATTTTCCAATTTTCAAATAAATTACTAATCTCGAAAATCCAAAATGAAAAAGTGGCTGTAGTTTAGATAGACAAATCATCCATTAGATAATTTCATAAATTAAAATCATTAAAATGAAACCAAAACAAAAAACTAATATTTAACATTAAATTTTAAATTAATTAAATTAAAATTTAATATAAAAACCAATTTATATAAAATATAAAAAATAAAAAAATTCATCGGAACATCGCATCGGAGTTTTCTAAGAATGAATCTCTATGAAACCCCGATGACATCGACCTCCCGATATGCCGATTACGAAGTCGTGCTTTATAACTCACCTCCGATATGCCGATTGCTATTAACTCATGTGCTTTGACTTTCAAACTCACTCATACGTGAGTAGGTAAGTGGAGTGTTAGTTTAATAGTAGGTGTAATGTTAGTTTAACATTAGTAGAACATCAGTGTTGGTTTAATATTAGCATATTTTTAAGTTAGTATAGTTTAGTTATTTTAATTTTAGATTTAATATTTAATATTTGAAATAATTAATTTTAAATTAATTAATAGAATGTAATTAATTTAATTTAATTATAATTAATTATTAGTTAGATTAATATTAATTAATAAATAGTTTATTAAATAAATAGTTTATAATTAACAAGTAAATTAAGAATTAATTATTAGATAATTAGAGTTTAAATTAGGATTAGATTTTTAATTAAAATTCTGATTTTTAGCCCAGCAACAGAGTTTCCAGAATTATATCAAATTTGACTTATCAACTTTGGAGGCTCATAGATTGAGTTTTACTTGGCTAAATGAGGCCCAGGACGGCTCATTTGAAAGAGAAAATCAAGGAGAACATTTCTGAGGAGGTTTCACTAACATATTTAGTCATTTATTGGGTCTAAAATCAGGCAGAATATCAAGCTCCGAATTTCTAAAAAAAAATCAAATTTCTGAGTTTTATTTTCTTCATTTTCATTTGTCCAAAGCCTGTTCTAATTGCAGATTCACTCATCAATGATATCCTTGGCCAATTAAACCATCCCAGGCATCAATAGAGAGCTTATGTTTTATTTTCAATTATTTATTTAAATAGAATTTGATTGGATTTGTTTTAATGCCAAAAATGATATTTTGATTTTATTGTTGCATCTTAATTCATTTTGATTTCTTTTTGCAGGAAAAACAGTAGAAGGGATATGGAGAAAAAGATCTCAATCAATGAGAAGGTTTCAACAATTAAAGATTGGAATTTTTGAGCAAATAAAATTGGATTGGGCAGATTTTTCTTCAACAAACTCTCCTCTCAAATAATACTTTTGGAAATATGATAACGGGGTACCCCTGCTATCCCTCACATTTCAATTTCAGTGCATCTAAGATGCAATCCCAATTAATGCCCCAAATCAGTCTCAAAGTCTCATGCATATAAAATGCATCTCCATTCATTTTCCTAGATTGGAAATTTTAAATTAATATATGCGGAAGCTTTAATATCTCAAATCTGAGATTTGAGATATTACTTTAAAATTCTCTTATGGTTATAAAAACCACACTCTACAATAGCCCAGATTTCTATTCTCTTATGCGGAAGCTCTACTCTTCTTCTTCAAGCTTATGGTTAAGACCCATATCACCGACATACACGGAAGCAATTCTTTTCCTTAAAACCCCGTGGTTGTAATTCATAGAATTAACCCACTTTATAAAATGCAAATAAATACAATTAATAACCCCAAATCTGTGCTCTCTCTTTATATTAATGTTCATTTGAATTTCACATTCCATTTATCCATACCTTTATGCCCGAGGTTCAACACTCAAATCAAATGCCCTTTTTACTTTGGATTAAGCTAAGCGCATATATAACCCGAACTTCACATAATACTTGACCCCACAACAATGAATGTAGGTCCCACAGTATATTTTAACTTACCTCTCCATCCGACGGCTAGAGGCTTATCACATTTCACCTTGCCAAATCAACGATCATCGTGCGAAAAACTTGTGTGCGCCTTAACGTCCCTCTTCAATCCTTAATGCCTCCGCAACTTGGCGATGCGAACACCCTTGGATCTATTGCCAACACGATCGAATGGTAATCACAATTTTTCCCCCACAGAACTTTAACGCTCAGAAAAAATGCGAAATAGGTGGTAATTGAATACCACTTATGCCACATGTTGGACGCTTAAGGCTATCACGTTTTTTTTCACAAAACAACCTACCATTTTAAAATAATGCGAATACCGCCTGTTTCCGAACTCTGGTTTCACTGTTCAATACTCGGTTATGCTTCTCTCAACGTGCAGTTCCACTTCTTTCCATGGTGGTATTACTCCACGATTCCACTATGCCACCATACCGCTTCTGAATTTAACTCATCTCTCGCCATCGATTCATAGTTCTGATGCTTCGGTTCAGTATTCACCTCAAACCTACAATATTCAACTCCGACTTATTGAATCAGACCCATCAAAACAGAGTATTAGTAATAAAAGATTACCATGCTGCGCCCTTCATACGAGCAGATCCAAATACATAGAATTTCTATATTGAACCCTTTATGAAAGGAGTTACACGCGGTTAATAAAGAATGTAGATTCAATACATATTAATGCCAGATACAGTGGTTTTGTTCGTGCCTTTCACAAAAAACCTCATCGATTCCTATTGATACCTTCACACAGGTTAAAATGCCTTCAATTCATAATGTGGATCAAATGTGTTTAATTCAACACGGCAGATATCACCCAATTAAATCTTCGAAGGTAAGAAGACCTTCTATTATATTATTAATTATAGTTTGAATTATTAATTAAGTTAAAGCAGTTAACATAACGAAGTTTTATACAAAAATTAATATAAACGGAAGAATTCTATTGCTATTCTCAATTATAGTAGAACATATGTTCTATCATGGAACAACAATGCTTGCTCATACACTCTGATATTGAATGTAAGTATCTTTCTGAGAACCAATCAATCCCTTTTTACTAATTAGAAAAAAGTTATTATGCAAAAATCAATTACAAAAGAACTCTTTTGTCCTTTAGATCTTGATCAAATGGCTTCCTTGAGGAATGAGCTCTTGTTGCACGGGTGAATCCTCACCTCTCTATCTCTCTAGCTCTCCTAGTACGCTCCATTAATGCCCTTTTAGAGCTTGTTTATATAGAACACTAATGAATTGATTGAAACTGAGCCAGCTAAACCAAACTTTTGGGATTCTCAAGTCCTAAATTTAGCTAACTCTAACTTCTTTGGTGACTCTTCAAATTCCTAGCTAATCGACTTCCCCTCATGTTCTCCAATGACTTGGGAACATTTACAATTTTCTCTCTACATTTAATTTAAAATCACTCAAATATTAATAATTACATAAGAAAGCAAAAACATGAGACCCCCCTATGTCTATGAAAATACAAAGTATTTCATTGTGCCTAATGCCCCTGCATCAGACTCCCAAGGTTAAAATTGAATCATGATCTCCTGATCATGTGCTTTTAAATTCTGCCTTCTTGGATCCCACACTTTGTTCTGCAACTGATCATTTGCTGCAATATTCTTCTTCTGCACTTCTCCAGGCTTCCATATCTTATTCTGTCTTGCTCCACTAGCGACACTTTTACATTCTCTTTCTGTCCTTCTTTTGTTGCTGCTTCTGCTTCTTTGTTTTCTTGCTGTTGTCTTCTTTTGGGACACTTTCACCATCAGCTCTCTCATAAATTCAATTTCCCTGTCTAATTTATCTTCTGATTGCTGGGTACTGCTCCATCTTGATTGCTGAATTCTTACCTCTGCTTCTGCTTGCTAAGTTCTTATTTGCTGAACCCTTATTGCCACCTTTGTTGTAGCTTTAGCCCCAGCTTTAACTTTCTCAGTCCTTACTCATTTAGTTCTTACTGCTGCCCTAGCTGCCACCCAATCATCCATACCCTCTTGTTCTATGCAACAGTAAAACTCTTCCTGATTGTCACTTATGCCAATTTATTCATTCTCTAACTTCAGCAATTCTCTGGACTGGTATTTAAATTACCAATCACTGTCATCATCTCTTTTCCTATCCTAAACCAAACATCTTTTAGTCATTCCATCAGTACCTGCAGTCATAGAACAACCATCAAAGTTATAAAATCTTTGTGTCTCTTCTTCCTTTGGCAATACTTCAATCTGCTGCTCTGCCATTTCATTCTCTTCTCTAAATGTTTTCAGCAAACAATTTAGCCATCTATTTTCAAGCATTTCATCAATATGCTGCAAACTTGTTTCAACATATTCTTCTTCTTCTTCCTTGACAATCTTCAGTAATTGTCTTCCATCTTCTTGATTGATTCTAGCAATCACTTCAAGTTCTCCAAGTACTGTGTCCTCATCTTCTATCAGAATGAAATTCCGATTCTCCACTTCTGTAGCAGTCCCAAAAGTCTATCCTACAGTCTTCTCTTTGTTCATCAGGAAAATCAGTTCCTTCTTGTCATCAACAGTAATAACACGTTTCTTTACATGAGACATGACTGTCTCACCTTCTTTCAATAGCCCATCTTTGTTCAAGACAACTCCAAGTGATGGATTTCCTTATGAAATACTTGTTTACATAGCCAACTTGTCAATTTTAAAATCACAAGACCCAATGGCCTCAATTGATGATCCAATCACCAATTCCTTTTTCTGCAGTTCTAAGTCTCTTCCAAGACCTAGAAAGTCTTCATTGTCTTCATTCCCTTGTATCTTCACATTCTGCCATCCCCAATTTTGAAATTGAGGTTCTCCTTCTTGCATTGAATCCTGTTCATTCAGCATAATCTCTAGCAACTTAATTTCTTCATTCCATGGATTAAAGTCTCCCACAAAACTTTCCTCCTCCTTTCTTTGGCTGTCCAGTGGTGCCAAATTTTCTCCAGCACCAACAAAATCTACATTCACAAAACAATTGTTAAAACAAAAATCATAAGGCCTCAGTGCTTTTCTCTCCTCTGCCAACATTTCATTATGTTGTCCTGAAATTCCTTCCTTCTTTATCAGCACATCAATATGCTGATTCACTTTTCCCAAAGAATTCTCTAAAGAATTCTCAAGACTGTCAACTAGTCTTCTTTTTACACCATCTGTCTCCATGATGTTTTCCTGTTCACTGTGGTGGACTCTACCTTCTGCAATCTCCCTTTCATACTCTGAATTCTCCAACAAATATTCCAGAAATGCAATTTCTCTTTTGCATTCTTTAAGAACTTCATCATCACTTACAGTCCCTGCATTCACACACAAACCTTCAGTTTGTAAACCACAAGCTTCAACAACCTCAACTGGTGTTCCTCCTATCAGCTCTTCAAACTGATCCTCTCCTTCTTCATTCACAAGAATTTCTTCTTGTGTTGCAACAGTTTCCATCATAAATGTATCACTGCCTCCTTCAGTCAAGAGACATTCTCCAACATTGCATTTTTCTTTAGAGTATTCATCCTTTGAGAGATACTTCTTCATACTTGTGACAGCTTCACAAGATTTCTCATCCTCTTCTGTAAAACCTGTAATCAACCCACAATTGTTAGTCACAAAAATGCAAGGTTCTACCTCATCCAGCTGAGCTGGACTTGTCCAATAACTCAGGAAATCATAAATAATTTCCTCTTTAGCAAGACAAACTTCTTGTTGTCTTAAACCTCCACCATGATCCACAAGATCTTTTGTAGATCTCCATCCTTCATCTGTACTCTGTTCTGCTTCACAAACAAAAACTTTTCTTCTCAAATCAGTTGCTTTGAGTTCTGTACATCCCAATTGTACATCCATCCTCTGTTCAAGCTTCCTCAGATTTTCTGCAAACATACAAAAATCATTAGGTGTAAAGTCATTTGATCTCTTGGTCTCACTTGAAGTTTCAGTCTTCAAGTCTTTCTCCAAATACTCAATCATCCTGAGTAATCTCTCTTTCTGCTGAGCATGTATCATCTGATCTTTCTTCATCTGTAGCGTATGCCACTTTACTTTCTTCTTCATAAGCCAACCAACTCTCTGGCTTTCCTCTATCATCATCTTCAGTTTGTTAAACTGTTCTCTGATCTCAGCTACCTCTTTCCAATATTCTGCATCAGTCAATTTCTTCCTCATGCCATTTGTCTTGGCATCTTCTTCCTCTTTTCTGTTGTGGCCTCTCTCAGAACCTCTGCAATCTCTGCTATGACTATCAATAGTCATCCTTTTCTCCATGAGTTCTTCACTCATCAGCTGCACTAAGCCTCTGCAACAGCAAGCTCTCCTGCTGCCACTTACCTCACCAATCCTTTCCTCCAGATGTGGGATTTTGGCAAGTACTGATCCCCTATCTGCTAGAACCTTCTGAGAACTCTCTTCTTCTCTCTCTAGGCTTCACTCTGAAACTTATCAAGAACACACTTGTTCTTCTTTCATCCAACCTTTGTTGGGAATTATCCAGGTTCTGCCACACTTTCTTCTTCACTTTAGAATCCTCTGTTGGACTCTTTTATCACTGCTCTCAAAGCTGTGATCTGCTTTTGCTGAGATTTCTTCCACAACTTCTTGCAACCTGAATTCTGCAAATAGATCCTTCAAACCTGAGTTAAATAATGCTCATCAACTCACCTTCCAAGATCCTGTGTAATCTTGCTTCTCCTCTCACCTACACTGCATCTCTGTATGCTGCAATCTTCAAAACACTTTGTTTTCAAAACCTTCACTACACACCTAATCAAATCTGCAATTTCTGTTAAACAAGTTTAAACTTCAAATTTTTCCTCGCTGCTTCAGTACATATGCATTTCAAAAATTAAATTTTCAAATGAGCTATTCCAGCTCTGATACCACATGATAACGGGGTACCCCTGCTATCCCTCACATTTCATTTTCAGTGCATCTAAGGTGCAATCCCAATTAATGCCCCAAATCAGTCTCAAGGTCTCATGCATATAAAATGCATCTCCATTCATTTTCCTGGACTGGCAATTTTAAATTAATATATGCAGAAGCTTTAATATCTCAAATCTGAGATTTGAGATATTACTTTAAAATTCTCTTATGGTCATAAAAACCACACTTTACAATAGCCCAGGTTTCTATTCTCTTATGCAGAAGCTCTACTCTTCTTCTTCAAGCTTATGGTTAAGACCCATATCACCGACATACACGGAAGCAATCCTTTTCCTTAAAACCCCATGGTTGTAATTCATAGAATTAACCCACTTTATAAAATGCGAATCAATACAATTAAGAACCCCAAATCTGCACTCTCTCTTTATATTAATGTTCATTTGAATTTCACGTTCCATTTATCCATACCTTTATGCCCAAGGTTCAACACTCAAATCAAATGCCCTTTCTACTTTGGATTAAACTAAGCGCATATATAACCCGAAATTCACATAATACTCGGCCCCACAACAATGAATGTAGGTCCCATAGTATATTTTAACTTACCTCTCCATCCGACGGCTAGAGGCTTATCGCATTTCACCTTGCCAAATCAACGATCATCGCGTGACAAACTTGTGCACGCCTTAACGTCCCTCTTCAATCGTTAGCGCCTCTGCAACTTGGCGATGCGAACACCCTTGGATCTATTGCCAACACGATCGAACGATAATTGCAATTTTTTCCCCAAAAAACTTTAATTCTTAGAAAAAATTTGAAATATGTGGTAATTGAATACCACTTATGCCACGTGTCAGACACTTAAGGGTATCGCATTTTTTTTCAAAAAACAGCTTACCATTTTGAAATAATGCGAATACCACCTATTTCCGAACTCCGGTTTCACTGTTCAATACTTGATTCCGCTTCTCTCAACACACAGTTCCACTTCTTTCCACGGTGGTATTACTCCACGATTCCACTGTGCCACCATACCGCTTCTGAATTTAACTCATCTCTCGCCATCGATTCATAGTTCTGATGCTTCGGTTCCGTCCTCACCTCAAACCTGCAATCTTCAACTCCGACTTATTGAATCATACCCATCAAAATAGAGTATTAGTAATAAAATACTACCATGCTGCGCCCTTCTTACGAGCAGATCCAAATCCATCGAATTTCTGTATTGAACCCTTTATGCAAGGAGTTACATGCGATTAATAAAGAATGTAGATTCAATACATATTAATGCCAGATACAGTGGTTTCGTTCGTGACTTTCACAACAAACCTCATCGATTCCTATTAATACCTTCACACAGGTTAAAATACCTTCAATTCATAACGTGGATCAAATGTGTTTAATTCAACACAGAAAATATCACCCAATTAAATCTTCGAAGGTAAGAATACCTTCTTTGCCTCTGTAAACCAAGAATTATAGATCGAATCTAATCAAATTCAGTCAAGGAAGCTATATTCGACTTTCATGTATTTTTATACAGAATTAATATAAACAGATACTTCTATTTCTATTATCAATTATAAGTAGAACACCATCTAACTCTATCACAGAGTTCATCACGCATTGCTCATACACTCTGAGTATTGAATCTCTGAATATCTCTCACACAGAACCAATCAATCCATGCACACCTAATTTAGAAACAAATTCCTTCACATACATAAAATCAATTACAAAAAGAACTCTTGCCTTCGGCCCGATCTTCAATCAAATGGCCTCTTCAAGAGCAATCTCTGTTTGCACATGACTGAATCCCTCACACTCTCTAGCTCTCTAGCTCTCCTCGTCTGTCCATTAATGCCTTTTGAGGCTTACATTTATACAGAACATACTAATGAATCAATTCAGCTTCTTTGACAGCTAAACCAAACTTTTGGGATTCTCAATGTCCTAAATTTAGCTTAATTCCCTAACTTACTGAACTGACTCTTCACATTCCTAGCTAATCGACTTCCCCTCATGTTCTCCAATGACTTGGGAACATTTACAATTTTCTCTCTACATTTAATTTAAAATCACTCAAATATTAATAATTACATAAGAAAGTAAAAACGTGAGACCCCCCTATGTCTATGAAAATACAAAGTATTTCATTGTGCCTAATGCCCCTACATCAAAATATTATAAATTGCAGATTGCAGAATGTAATAAGGGGCTGCTCTCCTCTTCAATTCTAGACTTCTAAAATCATTTCTGTAAAAGGAATTTAGATTTGTAGGAGGGAGGAGAGAAAATTTCAGATCTGAAAATTATTGAGAGTTTTTTCTTTATATCTTGAATTATGTATGATGGGCAGAGTTTGCATTTCTGCAGCTCTAATTTTGAAAGCAGAAATTCAAGTAATTTAAAGGACTGTTAGAGATTAGGATCAGAGAAACGGATTCAATTAATTAGTATTTTTGACAGTTTTGTTTCAAATACCAGTTTCAATTTTATGATAATAAAATTGTTGTTTCATTTTATTCATGTTTATGCATTTCTGTTGATATGGATAATTTGTCTCAATATTGTTATGTATCTCTGCTCTTATGGATTAAAATCTGATTTATGAGTAACTATTTACTCAGAAATCTATCTTATAAAACTGATTTATTAAATAGTAATGCGTTTTGAATTTCTTCCACATATTATTGTTTAATTATTAGCTTGACTGATTTGATAATCAATATCATTTTTGTGAATTTCTTCCTAAGTGTTGTTGATTTATTATTTCAATTAAATGGTTTCAATAGGATGTGTTTTGGTATTCACAAATGTCAGTTAATTGAATTTCTTCGTTAGCTTGACATTAATTAAAATCCAGACATATTTAAATTCTCATCATTTAATTATCTTGTTCTTAGTTGGGTTAGATCTATATATACCTAATTGATATAGGATTTAGATTAGTTTCTTTTGTTTGCATTATAGAATAAGTCTGCATTTAGATTAAGTTCTACATTTTTTTAAGTCCTCTTCTCGAAGAGGAAAAATCTTAGTTGTGTTTTAGCTGAACCCAAATCAGCTTAAGGGTCATTCTCTTGCCCGATTAGCAAGAATACGTGATTGATATCCCTGTCTATTGGTAGTTAAAGATACATTTTAAACCAATAGCGATAGGGAAAAAGTAACTGGACCTAGTCAAACCAGTCGGAGCCACTACTACAAATGGATAAGGAGTTATTTTAAGGTCCAGACTTGGTGGTTATCCCCAATGTTGTTGCAGTGATTTTCGAGGCTTCAACATTTTTGGCGCTAGAAGGAGAGCCTAAAACTTGTTGTCTATTGGAGTCTTTTCAATTTTAACATTTTATTTAAATCACGATGGCTCCTCTTAAAATTCCAATTTGGAGTTGTATCCATGGACGTGCATCTTCTAATACTCCACCCGAAGTGGTAAGACTCGTCTCAGGCAAAATTTAATGGTAAGAAAAATTATTCTGCTTTTAATCATGTCTTTCAATTTATTCAAAATGTTTCAAATTATGATTTTCAAGGAATTGATGAAGGAATTTTATGCAGAATTTTTACTCTGACATTTGTGGAAAAAGATAGAAACTGGTGTGGAACTCTTCCAGTTGCCTCAATTCACAGCTGTGATCAATTTTTTACACTTTTCATTTGTAAATTTGACGAATACGATTATGAAAAGGTACAGATGAAATTGAATATCTACGAAGATTTGAAAATGAGTCAGTTAGAGATTTTAATATTCGATTTCATTTGAATTGTTTAAGATTTAAAGTTGAAGATAAACCTACGGAAGAAGAATCATTAGATTGGTTTGAATATATTTTCTCTCTTCCTCCCATTCCCAATCCATATGAAATTAGTTCAAGCCTTGTTCCATCCCCTTCCAACATAAATGAGAATTCCAATATGGATGTGCAAATAAATCATAATGAAGTGGTCTCACAAAGCTTAGAAAATATTTCTTATCAAATGCAAGAAGGTAACATCAACAATTTTGGAGAAAGAGCTTCCTTTAAATATGAAAGTTACTCTGCAATGAATTCAGAAAATCAAATTGCAAATCAACAAGTGCAAGTAACAATCAAAGTAAATAATAACACACAAACTGCTGTACAAATTTCTGAATTTTTTCAGGATGAACAAGTGCCAAATTCAGAGAACCAAAGCACAATTATTCAAGAAAGCGCAAATAGAAAAATGAATGATCTACAATCTGAGATTTACAATGAGCATAATGTACGAGAGTTCTCAAACAGAGAAATTTTTAAATGTATTGTTTCAGATTCACATTTTCCCTTTATCCTGATATTTTTAATGATGGTAATTTTTCCCCTCTTAGTATTAATAAAGAGGATGATCTAAATGAATTACCAGTACATTTTTATCAAGATAGAGAAACAATTATTAATCATTCTTTTTCCATTAATGAACATGAATTTTTTTTCCTCCTTGTTTTGATATATTGGACGAAATCGAAGGAAATTCTAGAGAATATTATGAAGTAATTTATGATAATTATTCTGACATTAAGGATGTTGATTTCTGTTCTTCTCAAGAGAATCCTCATAATAAAATTCAAATAACATCTGTGAATGAGGAACATTTCAATTTAGAAATTGTTTCAACCAATCCTCATCCTAGAGTAGCAAATTATCTTCATGATTTCACCATTCGGGAAAACATTTCAATTTACGATTCATATCATGATCAAACTCCCATTCCTGTTCATAATCATAATTCTCTTTCTAATTCACAAGTTGGAGTTGGCAATTATTCAAATTCTATTATTCTGACCAATCCTTGTAAAAAGGAAATTATTCCAAAACAATCCCAATTGTGATGTAACATTAGTTGTACCAATAGGGATTTCATTTTATTTTTTCTTTCACACTTATTTTGTTCAAATTTAGATTTATTTTTTGATTTTATTTTTCAAATTTTTGGCACTTTACGCTGGCATATTGAGCACTTTAATAGTGAACACTCAATTGATGCATTGCCCTATTGGGAAATTGAAGTTTCATATTATAATCATAAACATCAAAAGCTATTAATATTTCAATTTCAATCAATGCTAATGTTTTATCAAAAGCTTCTATCTTCTCAAAAGCAGTGTCAACAAGAGAATGTATTTTTACAATCTAGCCAACAATCTAATCCAGTTAATAATTTTCCATCTTATTTGACAGATTTCCATCCATTTTTCATTAGCATATTCAAAAATTGTTTGGAAAGTTTTCCTTCATGGAAGATTGATAATAGTTTAACACTTACACATAACACTAATAATTTTTTCCAGGCTTTTGAATTTAAAAGCTCATATCCACAATCTGGCCTGTCATCTCCTCTTTTAAAAATTTTCCAATCCTTAATGGAAACCCATCCAGGTTTTGATGATCCAATTGGAATTCAGTTGGAAAAGACATTTCAAAAGAATATGATTGTAAATAATTTGTTAATAATAACTATACATTCTGATTATAGATTTAATTTTCTTAGTTCAATTAGATTTGTATTTTTATTACTAACATTCGAACTGTACATATATGCAGGAATTAAAATGAGAGAGTGGTTACATTGGAAATATGACTATACCTATTCATTTTCATGTTTATGTTTAGAATAGAAGTAGAATTAATTTAGTTAGTTTGTTTTGTGTAGTTAATTTATTCTTAATAGTTCTACAGATATAAAATAAAGCGAGCAATCAACCATTCTCATATCATATACATGTTCAAGGAAATATTTGCCTCTTATCAAAAAATTTCTAATTCTTGCTTCCCATTTTTAAATCAAAATTTATTGCAGCAATATCTCTACTCTGCCTATTTTGAATAATGTCTTGACTAAATTCAATTGAGGTTGCACTTGGCACCAATCACCTCAAAGCCACTTTTCTTTATTTCTAAATGTCCTCATATGATTTTCTTTTGAAATTTATTTGTTAAAGGTTTTGAGGATATAAAGCTTCATGATCTCATTATCCCATGAAATGTATGACTGTCTATTATAAGCTCAATTCCAATTTAATCATTATTAGTCAGTCTAACCTTTTGCTTTAATCACATGAAGTTCATATTATCTTCTTCGAAATTTGTTAAAATGACTTTAAGGGTGTCCATTTTGCTGTGTGCACAAATTCAAATCCGTGTTGATATTTTTCCATAATTAGTGGCTTTATTCCATTCTGATCTTAATTTATTATCTGATGCTGCAATGTGCATCATATTATTTTTACTAAAGGCATTATTAAACAGTCACTATAACAATACAGATTTTTCTCAAGTTAATTCGAAATGAGCAAAGGTAATAAATTGTTGTTGCAATTCAAAAGGGAAACCTATTTTCATTTTTATTTCTGGTGAATTTTATGAGTTCTAGATTTCCTGAACATGAATAAACAGATTTTATTTAGGTTGATTGCACACTTCTATTTAGAATAAATAATGAGATGAGTTTGAACAAAGTCAGAATTTTGATAAATAGAAGGAAAAATTGGAAGATTCATAAGGTAAAATCCACAGACAATTCTCTTCCAGGTACGCATTTATAAGTGCATTTTCATCTATTTTCTCTTTTCCTTAGTTTGTTTTTTATTCTTGTTCTGTTTTATTTGCAGGTTTTTATTTGTTTTCAAAACTTGAAGTAAGCAACAAACCCAATTAAAATTTGCAACAGGTTCAGGGAAATTTTTGTGATTCATTAGAATTTGAGTATTCTTTAACTTTATTTTCATTCATTAGAAAACCCAATTGAAATTTAAAACAATATCAAAAGATTCATGTCTAAAACGTTTCAACTTGATTTTCACATTTCTGATGCAAGACCTCCGATGTGTTACCTCAGTCAATTTTTCATAAAATACCGTATCGCATTGGGATGAATTCAAAAGTTTGTTTTTCATCGCAAAAGTTCCGATGCGATAGATTGGATCGCAAAATCACATTAAACATAAGGTTAATCCTTCCATTTGAAAAGTTTCGATGCTATAAAGTTCAAATCGCAATTGCAAATTATTAAATTCATATCACAATTAGTCAAGAGTTAACT
The DNA here is from genome assembly GCA_034641835.2 of Pinus albicaulis. NCBI lineage: Eukaryota > Viridiplantae > Streptophyta > Pinopsida > Pinales > Pinaceae > Pinus > Pinus albicaulis. Next base: position 220,421,762 of record CM076577.1, on the reverse strand, counting down.
TTGAAAGACCTCCGATGCGATAAGTCTAATCGCAAATCGCAAATCGGGAGGAAAATTGAATACATCCTTGTGCGCTCATTTTAAAAGTTGTGATGCGATAACTCATCACCGATTATTATAAACATCGCTGCTATCGCAAGAATCATATTGGCATTTTCAACATGACTATTTTCCAATATTCCGATATGCCGATATCGATATCGCTCATTGAATTTTTGATACTCATATCATAATGCCGAAAGCCACGTCATCCATCGCATTTCCGATATCGCAATCGCTTCATCACATTTTTATTCATGTTCATGTCACTATTCCGAAATCTGCGATGCACAATGTGCAATGTGCAAAGTACAAATCGCGAGATGTGGTATGCGATGTGCAATTTGCGACATGTTTGTCCCCGATCTGAAATATGACATTTCTTAAATAGTATGATCGCTCCATATCATCGCATATATTCTTTTCGCATGATCTCATATCGGAAATTTGCTACTGCAACCCCCAATGCGATAAACTCCAATGCATGCCTCTACATGCAATACGAATCATCCGATAAGGCATTGTGTTAATTTAAAGCAATCTTGGGTAACTGCTATGATACTAAAGCGATTGATGACAATTTGCAGCATATTCAAATCATTTTGATTTCTCATATATTTCAGTTTTAAATAATTCCATAATTAAATATGAAATTCAAGATTATCTTAAATTTGGTCTTAACTCTGAACAATTCATAAAAATCATGGAATTTATATAAAACTTATAATATTTTGAGAACATTCATCACTGCAAATTCTCAATCTCATTTCTAATGCATTTGTTTTATTTTCAATTCCCTTGAACACAAAGCATTCTTTTTTTTACATTTTACTGCTTGCTTTCATTAAAATAAAATAAATAATGATTTTGGGTTATAGGATTTTGGTTAGTTTGACTTCTTCATGTTTTTAATGTTAACTAAAAGAAGACGTTAGCTAGTATTGGAGAAACTGATAACTTTCAGGTAAGTTCAAATGCAGTTATCTGATGGTAAGATTCATGTACCCACTTTCATTAATTTCCATTTAATTACTTTAGTTTCAGTTTTGTTTTTAAATTATGTTGATGTTTAAATCTGTTTTGCAGTTCTTCATAAAAGCTTTCAATCACCTGTCAGATCATATTTTGGAAGCCCTATGCTCTTCTCCTGGTTTCATTTCAAGAATCAACAATAATCTTCATTGAAACAACTACACTAGGAAGTTTCTGAACATTTAGTTTGTTCCTTTAAGCATTCCTTTTATTAGAAAATTATTAAGATGATGCTTTGAAACAAGAAAATTGATATCAGACAGAAAATTTTCATTGTGGCTGAATTTTATGATTACTGCTATCTAAAGCCTAAAACACTTACAACCCAGCAAGGTATGAGTTTTCTGAATCTCGACATAAGAATGAATGATTACATGATTATTTTCTTTTACTTCATTTTGTTGAGACATTGGTATAAGCATTCTTGTTAGAGTTTGTGTTTCAAAATTTGGATTTTCCTTTCCACTTTTAAAAATTTCTTCATTTTATTTTTTGCTGATTTCTTTTCCCACTTTAGCGTAATAATTCTTTTCTTTTGGTTTTCAGTTTTGATTTTGGTGACTTTGCCATGATTTATATGAAAGACCTTCTTATTACCTAATCTTAGTTGGCATACATAGAGAAAAAAATTGTTAATAGTTTACTATTATCTTTTTCTTGAAATCTCTTAATAAGGTTTGTTTTTCTTATTATAAAGGTAGACATACTTAAGGAAGAGATTACCAAACAAGAGAATTTGGCGAAGTATCATAAAATATGAAAAATTTCTTTTTTCATCTAAATTGTAATTATTTTTATATTTCAATATTTTATTAAGATCTTTCAAAATTCTATTATCAGTCAAGAAAAATTATTTTTAACCAAGTAAAGACACTTCACAGCAGATCACTTTTAACTCTGAAATTGTCATTTTGAACTCTTAATGAGTCAATGATTCTCTCTGTTCAAAAGAGTTTTATTTTTCTAGAGTGTAATCCAAAATATATTTAAACTTAAAAGATAGAGGTCTCATCACGACCCTGCTTACCATGATCATAGGAGAAAATAGGCTAACATTACCAACATTGCTAAACAAACCAGGGTAATGAATTATGAATTCAAACAATTATAAGACAGGGGTCTCATCACGAGCCAGCTTGTTCATTCCAATTATAACTAGTGAATGGCGTTGTCAACTATCTGGCTACCAAACCAGGACAATGGTTTTTAAGAAGAATTTAAAAAAAAGTAAAAATAAAATAAAAAATATACATGTATAAATGGATTTATCTCTAGATCAATAATTCTTAAATAGATGGGATTCTAAATCATTCATGATTAAAAGGTAACCCTGTTGAGACTATAGATGTTCGCTGGTAGCAGTGGCTCTACCTGTGACAAATGAGTACATTTTAAAAGCTAAGCTGTAAAGTGACCCCTGCTTTATCCCTACAACTAATTAAGGATTGATATAGAGTTTTGAAATATTTTAATTTATAAGGAATTTTAAGAAATTACAATAAGATAATTCTTTCTTTTATGTAGATTAATGAAACTAGTCAAGCATTCCAAATATAATTTTCTCTTCTTTAATTATTTTTACTTTAATTTTAAGAAAGTTTCATTCATATCAAACAAAGATAACTGGTTCTTCTCCCGTGTGTCGCCAATTGTTGTGGTAAAACACAACCCCCCATTTTTGACTTGTTCACTTCAAATAATGGGGATCTTTTTTATAAAATTTTTGGCTAAATGCTTTTTAGGATTTTTATTAAGTTAATTATCTTACGATTTTATTAATTTTTCATTTTCTTTAGATTCTTGTTTTGACTGTTTTGTTAAAATCAATTTTTTTTAAGCTTCCCATTAGCGCTTGTTTCACCTCATTTGGTCAACTGGTTTGTAATGACATTCCTTTGAAGTCTAATCATTTATGTCGCCTGGGTTAAAAAATGCGTAAAATGTACAATATTCCATTTTTGTAATTAAATTAGTTCAATAATGCATTTATTTTAAATATTGACCCCTAGTTAGTTATTACTAATATTTTTCATTTTTTACTTATACAGCCAAATCATAACGCATCGGGATTTTAGTCATTATTTCAATTTTCCAATTTTCAAATAAATTACTAATCTCGAAAATCCAAAATGACAAAGTGGCTGTAGTTTAGATAGAAAAATCATCCCTTAGATAATTTCATAACTTAAAATCATTAAAATGAAACCAAAACAAAAAACTAATATTTAACATTAAATTTTAAATTAATTAAATTAATTAGATTAAAATTTAACATAAAAAAGTTTTATATAAAATATAAAAAATAAAAAAATTCATCGGAACATCGCATCATATTTTTCTAAGGGATGAATCTCTATGAAACCCCGATGACATCGACCTCCCGATATGCCGATTGCGAAGTCATGCTTTATAGCTCACCTCCGATATGCCGATTGCTATTAACTCATGTGCTTTGACTTTCAAACTCACTCATACGTGAGTAGGTAAGTGGAGTGTTAGTTTAGTAGTAGGTGTAATGTTAGTTTAACGTTAGTAGAATTTTAGTGTTAGTTTAATATTAGCATAGTTTTAAGTTAGTATAGTTTAGTGTTAGTTTAGTTATTTTAATTTTAGATTTTAGATTTAATATTTGAAATAATTAATTTTAAATTAATTAAATTAATTAATAGAATGTAATTAATTTAATTAAATTATAATTAATTATTAGTTAGATTAATATTAATTAATAAATAGTTTATTAAATAATTAGTTTATAATTAACAATTAAATTAAGAATTAATTATTAGATAATTAGAGTCTAAATTAGGATTAGATTTTTAATTAAAATTTTGATTTTTATCCTAGCAACAAAATTTCCAGAATTATATCAAATTTTACTTATCAACTTTGGAGGCTCATAGATTGAGTTTTACTTGGCCAAATGAGGTCCAGGATGGCTCATTGGAAAGAGAAAATCAAGGAGAAAATTTCTAAGGAGGTTTCACTAACAGATTTAGTCATTTATTGGGCCTAAAATCATATAGAAAATCAAGCTCCGAATTTCTAAAACAAAATCAATTTTCTGAGTTTTATTTTCTTCATTTTCATTTGTCCAAAGCCTCTTCTAATTGCAGATTCACTCATCAATGATATCCTTGGCCAATTAAACCATCACAGACATCAATAGAGAGCTTATATTTCATTTTCAATTATTTATTTAAATAGAATTTGATTGGATTTGTTTAATGCCAGAAATGATATTTTGATTTTATTGTTGCATCTGAATTCATTTTGATTTCTTTTTGCAATAAAAACAGTAGAAGGGATATGGAGAAAAAGATCTCAATCAATGAGAAGGCTCCAACAATTAAATATTGAAATTTTTGAGGAAATAAAATTGGATTGGGTAGATTTTTCTTCAATAAACTCTCCTCTCAAATAATACTTTTGGAAATATTATAAATTGCAGATTGCAGAATTTAATAAGGGGTTGTTCTCCTTTGCAATTCTAGACTTCTAAAAGCATTTCTATAATAGGAATTTAGAGTTGTAGGAAGGAGGAGAGAAAATTTCAGATTTGAAATTTATTCAGGGTTTTTTCTCTATATCTTGAATTAAGTATGATGAGCAGAGTTTGCATTTCTGCAGCTCTAGTTTTGAAAGAAGAAATTCAAGTAATGTAAAGGACTGTTAGAGACCAGGATCAGAGAAACAGATTCAATTAATTAGTATTTTTGACATTTTTGTTTCAAATACCAGTTTCAATTTTATGATAATAAAATTGTTGTTTCATTTTATTCATGTTTATGCATTTCTATTGATATGGATAATTTATCTCAATATTGTTATATATCTCTGCTCTTATGGATTAAACTCTGATTTCTGAGTAACTATTTACTCAGAAATCTGTCTTATAAAACTGATTTATTAAATAGTAATGTGTTGCAAATTTCTTCCACATATTATTGTTTAATTATTGGCTTGACTGATTTTATAATCAATATCATTTTTGTGAATTTCTTCCTGAGTGTTGTTGATTTATTATTTCAGTTAAATGGTCTCAATAGGATGTGCTTTGGTATTCACAAATGTCAGCTAATTGAATTTCTTCGTTAGCTTGACATTAATTAAAATCCAGACATATTTAAATTCTCATCATTTAATTATCTTGTTCTTAGTCGGGTTAGATCTATATCTACTAAATTGATATAGGATTTAGATTAGTTTCTTTTGTTTGCATTATAGAATAAGTTTGCATTTAGATTAAGTTCTACATTCTTTCAAGTCCTCTTCTCGAAGAGGCAAAATCTTAGTTGTGGTTTAGCTGAACCCAAATCAGCTTAAGGGTCATTCTCTTTCCCGATCAACAAGAAGAAGTGATTTGATATCCCTATCTATTGGTATTTAAAGATAAATTTTAAACCAATAGCGATAGGGAAAAGGTAACTGGACCTAGTCAAACTAGTCGGAGCCACTACTACAAATGGATAAGGAGCTGTTTTAAGGTCCAGACTGGGTGGTTATCCCCAATGTTGTTGCAGCGATTTTTGAGGCTTCAATAGAATCATATAGATGGTTAAATATATTAGAATGATATTTCTTGTTTCATGAATTTTCCAACTAGGAAAATATTACTTTTTCACTCCTCAATGTCGCCCCGCATGTCAAGGACTGGTGGGAAACCTAATGTGAGAAAAAGGACAAAAGAGAACCCTCTCTGTTCTCGGTCGCACCCACTTGGGATTCATTCTGAAACACCATCAAGGAACAATATTATCCAGTGGGGAGCTATGAGGACAAGTATAGACAATGGACTACGCTGTAACAACAAAGGGATAAATATGTGCAAGAGATGATGAATCTGTTCCATACCTTGCGCATAAAGTTGGGTATCAAATATTTGAAGAAAAATTTAGTGTTGAAGTACCACAATTGTCTGCACAAATAAATTCAGGAGGAAATGGAGTTCCTTGACATCTCCTTTGCAACTGCAGATAGAAGCAAAATCAAAGGTGCCCACAAAAACAAAGGACAAATCCAAGGCGGGGTGACCTAGAACAACCTGCCAAAGCCGCAAGAAAATAATGACGTCCTGAAGCCAAAGAAGGACACAAGAAAGTGGTGTGAGTTCCATAAGTGCTCCACTCACAACACAAGTGAGTGTCGGGCCAAGCAGTCACTAGTGGCCGAGCTAAAGGCTTCTGAATCAGATGCATGCTCTAACTCTGAATCATAACCTGACAAGGGGAATGACAAAGGGAAGTATATTATTGGTTCAGAGCCCAACTCCATCGTTGCCACCACAAGATCCAGAATGAGGAACCAGAATATCTAGAGGAGGGGGAGCACCTCTTCCATTCCAAGATGTGGGTAAAAGGTTCCCCGCTATAGTTCATTGTTGACAAAGGGAGCCTAAATAACCTTATTTCAGCAGAGGCCATGAAGAGGCTGGGCTTGCCAGCCACATCATACCCACAACCGTACACCATCAGGTGTCTTCACCAAGGAAAATATCTCCTCGTCAGCTAACGGTGTCGCCTTCCCTACAACATCAAGCCCTTCACGGATGAAGTATTATGTGATATTGCTCCTCTTGATGTTTGTGACGTATTATTAGGCCAACCATACTTGTGGAAGTTACATGATGTATATGATTCTAGGCCTCGCATTGTTATTGTTAATTTGGGCAATAAGTTGTACAGGATACCAGAGGTAGCACTTCCTACCGTCATCTCTTTAGTTACTGCAAAAAAAATGTAGTAAGCTCATTTCCAAAGTCGGGAAATTTGTTTTCCTGATGATCCAACCTCAGGGAAAGAAGAATACTGTGGCCATGACCTCTAGACATGGCTCCTCCACATGAAAAAAACATATGGACAAAGTCATGGAGGAGTACGGGGACATCTTCACCTCACCCGTAGGGGTGCCTCTGTACTATCAAGTCAAGCACTCCATAGATATGACCCCAGGTGTTTCATTGTCCAATGGAACAATCTATCCCTGCTATGTTCTGGAGAACGAAAAAATCTAGAGGAATATTAAGGAGTTTCTTTAGAAAGGTCACATCTAACTAATTTCATTGCCCTGTGGGAGCCCGATCATGTTGGTGCAGAAGAAGGATGGGACTTGGAGTCTTTGTATTGACTATCAGGAGTTGAACAAGATCATTTTTTGGAATATGTACCTGATCCCACAAATTGATGACCTTTGGACCAACTAAAGGAGGGAAAATATTTCAGCAAGATCGACTTGAAGTCTAAGTATCACCAGGTACCAATTGAACCCTACAGTGTGTGGAAGACTACCTTCAAATCCAAAGAGGGCCTTTTCGAATGGCTAGTCATGCCTTTCAGGTTGATGAATGCTCTCGCAACCTTCATGAGGCCCATGGAAAACATCTTCGAGCCATTCACCAACTCATTTGTGGTGGTGTACATGGATGACAACTTGATCTTCAACCAGAATTGGGAAGAGCACCTTCACCACATTTGACAGGTCCTCCAAACACTGTGACAACGCAGGGTGTGTGCTAGTTTGGAGAAGTGAAATTTTGGCATGACCCAGGTTCATATATAGGATACATTATTGATGAGCGGGGGGTGCATGTGGATCCAACCAAGATCCAAGTCATTCAGGTTTGGCCAGCCCCAACCACTCTAACAGAGCTATGCAGCTTTATGGGTCTTGCCAATTTCTACTGCGGGTTCATGTTGGTATTCTCTAATATCACTTTGCCCTTGATTCAAGTCACCAAGGGAGGAGAGAAAGAAACATTATTTCGGTATGAATCTCAATAGAAGGCGTTCATCGAGTTGAAACATCACCTCTACTCTACACCAGTGGTCACATTGCCAGACTTGCAATAACAATTTGAGATCGAGACAGATGCCTCTGACTATGCTATTGGGGAAGTTCTTACTCAACAGGGGAATCCAATGGCATATCACAGTGATACACTTTCTGACACAGTCTGGAAGTATCCCACTTATGAAAAAGAGATGTATTCAATTGTGCATGCTTTCCAACAATGGAAGCATTACATTTTGGTGAAGGAAACAATCATCCACATAGACCACCGACCCCTGCAGTTCATACAGACATAAGGGAAGTTGCAAAATGATTGCCATAATAAGTGGTCCTCATACCTGCAATAGTTTCATTTTAACATCAAGTACAAGAAGGGAAAAACCAATAATGTTGTAGGTTGCCTCAGCCAACCACCAATTGGGGCACTAACCATCGTGCTCAACTCTCGTGGGCACGAGACTTTCGACTGGTCACTTCTCTACAAAAGAAATCCAGAATTCATCCACAAACATAAGATGCTCTTGGAGGGTAAGCAAGTTCCAAATTTTCACCTTTAGGATGCAGTGCTATGTCACCTGGGATACCTTTCTATTTCTTCAAGCAAGCGTGCTAAGATGGTTTAGGAAGCGCACTACAGTTGGGTCACTGGGGTCGAGAAAATAGTGGCAGTACTAAAAAAGTATTTCTATTGGTTGAACCTTCAACATTATGTCGGGAATTACATCAGATCGTGCATTTCCTGCGCCATTGCCAAACCAACCATCAAGAAGAAAGGCCTCTATACTTTGCTACCTACCCCTAGTCGAACTTAGGAATCCATCTCCATGGATTACATGTTGGGCCTTCCTTCCACTAAGCATGTCAACGAATATGTTTTTATGGTCGTCGACAGATTCTCAAAGAAGGCCATTATGGCAGCTTGCAAGAAGAATATCACAGTCGAATCCACTGCTAAACTCTTCTTTGAATGAGTGTGGGTACACTTTGGGATCCTGTAGTCTATCATCTAAGATCGAGACAACGGGTTCCTCAGTACATTTTGGTCCAGCCTCTGGTCAATGTTGGACACCAAGCTCACAAAGTCCACAACTTTCCATCCCAAAACTGATGGATAGATAGAGGTCATCAACAGGATGATAATACACATTCTACTCATGTAAAACTCAAATAATCCATGCACATGGGATGAGATCCTCCCCTATGTACAACAAAAATATAATCGTTCTCTCCACAACTCAACCAACCACATTCCCTTTCAGGTGAGCTTGGGATTCTAGCCACTATGTCCCATTGACGTAGCCATGCCATTTGCGGCTAATTAGGAAGATTCGACTCATGTTCAGTCTAAAGATGATAAGCGAAAGATCTTCATTGAGTGCATTCAACACATCTGCCAATAGGTTCATGACATATTGTATAGAGCCAATGCTAAGTACAAGTAGCGACATGATCAACATTGGGTGCCACACAACTTCTAGGTGGGCGAAAAAGTGTGGCTACATTTGCAGAAGGAGTGCCTTGCTGGACCCCACCGCAAGCTTTGCCCGCTTCGATATGGGCCATACACCATCACCAAGGTTGTAGGGTAAAATTCCTTTGAGCTCAGTATTCCACCATTCCTTGGTATGTAACCAATGTTAAATGTGGACCGCCTTCGGCCCTAATTTCCACCTCTACTGGACACATCTGACATGGCAGAACAACTAACACCAACAGAGTTAAACCTTGAATGCATGAAATAAACCACAATTGATTGTATCATGGAAAAAAATATCAAGAACACCTGCCAGCAGAGGATCCAACTGTATCGAGTTGTCAAAGCAGGACAAATCCTCCACCAGGGCAAGTGGTTCACCAAGGACTAGGTTCAATAGAAATTTCCTCACCTCATGGAAGCTCTGCACGTAATGGGGACCATTGATTCCTAATGGGGGAGGAATGTATGTGCCAAAAAAATATAATATGACCAAGTTGCGACCTCGGGAGGTTGGCTGCCCAACTAACCCCAACGGGGCCCACAAACTTTTGGTGTTTCATCTCCTGGGGCTAGGGTTTTGGTTGTTTAGGGTTTTGCTATTGTTGTTTAATAATAAAAAGGCCCTTGAGACTCATTGTAACACATTTTAGAGGCCTGTATCCACCGCATATCTTCTCATAGATAAGCTACCAATGCCCTAGCTAGTTTATTTCCATTATGTCTGTAAGAACATTTCAGTTATTTGAATGAAATGAAGTGTTATTTCTATTGTATCTCTGCGTTTATGTGTACTTGGATATTTTATTGTGTTTTGGCATAATTCCAGACTATACATGGATTATTTTCTTGCATAATATTTTTACTTGATCTATCTTGGCTCCTAGTTTCAATATATAGGGTGGCATAGGGGTTATATGCTACTTCTTTGATTTTTTCATTTGGACTTAGTGTCTCTCCTTCATTGATGGTGATTTCATTGACATTGTTACACTAGAGTTGTGATTTAGCTTGTTTGTGAAAAATCTTAGTGTTTATATCCCTTAATTAGAGCCACAAACTCCTAGACTTTTACCTCCATTTTTATTCTTCTTCCCTAATTGTATATTTGTAGCACTACAAGGTTTCTTTTTCTTCAATCATTAAAGAAGGAGTGACTTATTCCTACTCCATGAGCCTTCGAGTTCCCTATAGTTTATATTTCAGGCAGTTGATCTCTTTACTCATTAATTGATATCAATCCCTCATCCCAACCTAGACTTACATCCACTTCTTGTGCTTTCATTAGGAAATCCTTCATATGAAGTATTATATCAACAATTTAGACACTTCAATCCTATTCAAACTCAAGTATTTGTAGCGATTTATAACTAAAATGATAATGTTTTAGTTCCAGAACCTACTGGTAGTTGTAAGACTATTTTTTTTGAGTTTTCTTTACTATTATTGCATCAACAAGGCCTGAACAATATATTTCGATGTGCCTATATTTCTCCTATAGAAGCTTTTGCCAAAGAGAGATATCGAGATTAGGAGCAGAAATTTGGAATAGAGACAAAACAAACCCAAAACTGTCTTCTACGCTTGATAAGACTCCTTTAGGCTGATAATACTTTAGATACTCTCCACTTATGATTAATTTCACTTGGGTTGGTGAGAATGAGGCTTCTCCTCACTTTAATTATAGACTTCTCAAGGGATTCATCTAATCAACTGTTGTGGGATTTGCAACTCATAAAATTGCAGAAGACGACTTGAACAAATCATGTGAAAACCCAACAACCATATAGAAAAATGAAAATATCATCACAGAAAACTTATTTTTTGATGATTTTCATTTCCTTTAGTTCCTCTCCAAGTCTTTTAACACCTCCATGTGTTAAATCATCGAAATTCCTTGTGGTTCCACACCCATATGCTTCGGTGAAAAGCCCAAGGGCCTAGTTTATTTGTTAGGTCCCTATATTACTAGCATAGTCCCTTATTGTTGTTAGTGTGGCCCCTTATTGTTATTGTTGTACCCTTGTAGCCCCCATATTTTTATTATTGTGCCCTTACATTATCATTGTAGGTCGGCTAGGATTATATTGTGACCCCATGGAATCCTATATATAGAAAGGAGGTTTTTTCATTTGTATCATCCAAGAATTGTTTATTTATGTAATGTAAATGATGTTTCCCCCTCGAAGTGGCTGATTTCTAAGGCGTTGATCTCTCTTTTATTCTATTTTTGGAGCTGGTTTCATAACATTTGGAATTAGAGCTTTGGATTCTTGGGTTTCATTGCTTCAAACAGGTCATCATGGCCTTTTCTCTATAAAAATTTTTCTATGAGGGTTCAGACACAAACGAAAAAATCATTTCAACAAAATCCTGAGAAACTTCATGTAAAAATTTCAGAATTTGGTTCGCAATATTTTCAGAGATATGATCTGTGGAAGTTAGGGTTTTTGCAGGCTCTCGTATTTCATCTAAAAGAGGAAAACTTGGGAAAATCGTCCTAACTCTCTCTCTGAGCATCAGATTGGAATTATGTAAAAAGTGGCCAAGGTACACAGAATTTAGTTTCCTATGTATGAATTTCAGAGCCGAAGGAAGAAACAATGACACGTGGCACGTCGTACAAGTTTGCTCTATTGAACTAGTCCACAGTTAGGTCATTGTGGGAGACTGGGTATAAATTTTCCTTGAAGAATCCAAATTAGGTCAGACCTGTGGCATTCAAATAAGATTCATAGGGCTACTACAATACTGAATTTTAGATAATGAAGATCCGGAATCACAGAGATAATTTAGTTTCAATATTGAACTCCTCAAAAGCAAGAAAAAGAGGTGTGCATTTTTTAAACAAGTTTGCATAAAATTTGTTTGAAAAATCAGTTTGAAGTGTTTCCCAAGGCATATTGAAGCATAGATATCAGTATTGAGTTATATAATTCCTCCCAAAAATAATTCCACACCCATTAAGCCCTCAGAAAGCTATACTATGATGCATGAAGAGGAAGAATTGCAGTATGATTTATCAAAATTACGGTACCAAGTGCAACAAATTTCGATCTTAGAAAGAGAAATCAAAGATGACACAGATGGTTTAAAAGCATAAAGGAAGGATAAGTTGGGAAGTTTGAAGGATAAAATGAAAGCTAATATGGATGATAAAGTAGTGGAAGATCACATCGAGCAACAAAAACAAGTTCTCTAGGTCTCAAAGGATAACCTAAATTTGGTGCAGAATTGAATGAAACAACAGGAAGATCAAATTCAAAGTGAAAGAAGTTCTGAAGCAGTCACAGAAACAAGAACTCAAAAACTATGAAATCGATCAATTTTATAGTATCTCAACAAGTGGAAGAACTTACTCGTTGAAGATTCCATATGGGAGGATGAGAATTTTATAAAGAAGCATCAAGAAATAATCAAGCGTTGATGACAACACTTGTTTGAAGGAGAGGGGCATGTTAGGTCCCTATATTACTAGTGTAGTCCCTTATTTTTATTAGTGTAGCACCCTTATTGTTATTGTTGTACCCTTGTAGCCCCCATATTTTTATTATTGTGCCCTTACATTAATATTGTTAGGTCGAATAGGATTATATTGTGACCCCATGGACTCCTATATATAGAAAGAAGGTTTTTTCATTTGTATCATCCAAGGATTGTTCATTTATGTAATGTAAAGTAGGTTCCCTCTCGAAGTGGCTGATTTCTAAGGCATTGATCTCTCTTTTCTTCTATTTTTGGAGCTGGTTTCATAACATTCTTAGCCCACAAGTAACTTTTGTGTGCCAATTCCTCCAAAACCCTATAGCCTAGGCTTTGGAGTACCTCCCAAGCTAGAGATGTCAACAACCTCGACATATAAAAATATTGCCTTTTGTTCCACCAAAGCTAGTTACATTCTTCAACATATTGAAGTATGTGGAAATTTTTTTGTAATGGAAGATTAAATGCTATTAGATTATGTTGAGTTCTCAATTTTTCGAGTGATTTAATTGGTTAAGATGAATAAGTTTTCAAGTTTTCAAGTTTTTAAATATTACTTGAATATTTTAAACACAAAGAACTTCCTTATAACTCACTTGTACTAATATAATGTTCTTGTGGTTTCAACAAGACATTTCTCAACATCCCTTATGACACTCGCTAATAGTTTATGTCATTTTATGGAGTGTCATAGGGCATTAAAATAAACAAGTATTTGTCATATATATCTTCATTAAGTGACGAAAGTTCAAGTAGGATAGAGGAAATTGACCAAACATATGCTACGTCGTCTAACAGGCGAAGATCAACTAGAGGTGAAAATATTAGAATAAAATTCCATAGATGCCTGGAAATGTGTCTTGCTAAAAGGGGGTCATTTTATTATGATAATGAGAGCATAGATGACATCGAGGTGCCCTTGAAGTACGAACATCTAATAAAACAATGGGCACCCAAAAATATTCTTGAAATAAACACTGATTTTTTTATCAACGAAATGATATACAACATTTCCCCATTGTTATTACATGGGTTGGGGCTATTTTCCATGGATGGCATAAAGGTATGTTACGAAGGATTACTTGAATTGATGGAGTATGTTAGACCTTGTTACAACTACAGCTGTTACATGTTATTTTGTCACCATGACATTTGACTATCTATATAGGTTCATCATCGCCTATATTGTGCTCCCTTAGAGGTCAAAAAACCTAATGTTCCTAAACCAAGTCTTGGAATTGGAGAAAAGCTCATTAAAACCCTTAAAAGTATAACTCCGCACTTTTCCTAGCTCTTTCCCGAGGATCCACAGATATTTGTTCTATAGCCTGCAGCAGATCCCTCACGTTCTGCTTATAAAACCTATGGACCCCCATAAATAGTCAAATAAAGGAAAAATTAAGTTCTAGAAGCTCAGCTAGAGGAATATTCTCCCAACTGGAAGCTTCTAGACGTGCGATTAGTTTGAGCTTTATCCATCCACTCATGGAGTTTTATCCCTCCACTCATGGAGCTTATCTCTTGGTTTATGGAGCTCAAATCCCTTCATGAGATGAATCCATCCCCCTCTTCATGGAACTGAAACTACCTCCATTTCCCTATAAATTTAGCTCATGTTTCAGTCCGAGGGGTAGAGATTGTACCTTGTATATGGTAATTGCTAAAGAAATTCTCAAGAGAGCATCTACACTAGTTATTATTAGTATGAGAATGATCACACACTCATGTCCATAACTTCATGCTAGTTCAAAGAGAGGAAGGCTTGTAAATATGAAGGAGGAACGATTGTTCAGGACCCCGAGAGGAACTTGTTTGACATCAAGGCATCGGGTTGTAAAGTTACTCTTTTCATTCAAGATAATACATATGGATCTCCTTTTCTCATTGAGTTGTTCTGGTGCTTATTTGAATAATTCAATACTTATATTCCTTAATCACTAAGTTAGATTAGCTGTTCTCAATTATTGTATGTTGCAGGTGCTTTTAATTCTTTTGTCTGTCTTTCACTGCTGGTTCTACTTACTGAAGAAGCCTCTTTGGAGTGTTTGGATAAAATACTGCACCGAACGTCGGATTTCAAGGTAGGGGCATGTCCTCTTTATTTGTTTATAATAATTATGAATTGAAAATAATCTAGAGAAAATGATTTACAAATGGATGTTTGTTTCTAGCTAATCGTAGAATACTAGGGAGATCGCTCTTGTCCACAAGAGGGATTAATCCGCATAACAAAATGGCGACTCCACTGGGGATAGAACTTAGTTTTCCTTTTTATTTTTCAGTTTGAATTTTAGAGTCTTCTGATTTTGAATTATCTGAGATTGGGTTGGGTAGATAACTTTACGAATCCCTGAAAATAAAGCTGAATATTTATTTTTTTATGTACTTTTCCTTGCCTCCACAGTTTTCATCTGAAAACAATGTTGCAGCCTCCGCAGTTTTCATCTGAAAATAATGCGTCAGCCTCCGCATTTTTCATCTGAAAACAGTGCGGTAGCCTCTGCAGTTTATAGTTCATAACAGTGCGGTACCGCTCTATTCTCCATTAGAACTAGCGGACCTTTGGAAAATTTTTGAAAAAATAAAAATTCTCTTTTTAGGAGCTAGATCACATGATTCTTTGTGTTTCCCCGAACATAAAAATAAAAATTGGAATTGATTCACATTAGTTTTTCTTGATAAAATTAGTGCATTAGAGAATTTATTATCTTTTCTCTTATTTATCAATTTTTGCATTATTGGAAGTGAATGGAACCTCTCTCATTACTTTAGTTAGGATTCATCGAATTGAAAATATTACATTATCATATTTGATTGCATTCAGTTTTGGGTGAGGTCATAACACCATTGGTTTCATATCCATTTACCCTTTGAGTAATAACAACATAACAGCCTAACTAACATAGCGCTTAATAAAATTCATCTAGCAATTTTTACATTTTCTAGGGCTGTTTCCACCAATTTAGATTAGGCTAGTGCTTTGGAATAGGTTGTAGTTAACATTCCAAATAATTTAAAACAAACAATAGTATCTTGCAGTAAGGAAAAATTCCAATTGTTGCAATTGTGTTATGGGAAGCTCTTCTTAAAAGAGTCAAGCATGAGATCATGTCAGAACTAGTGAGGTAATCATACCTATCTCATTGGCAAAGATATAAGATGTGCACATAATACAAATGGTAAACCTAGGATAACCATTTTCGAGGAGCCTGGGGTCACTTGTTGGAAAATCTCAGATTTACCATGTCGAGGAGCCTTCAAGGGATTGAGCTTGATACTTTGCCCTTGTGTGTATATTGGATCATATACTGTTCCCCCAGGTGCATTTGTCTCAGTTAGTGACCTTAGTGGCCATAATATTTTGGATTTTTCCCAAGGTGATGGTGGAGGGAAGGTCCCACTATACCTGGAGCAGACGTTGTCTAGACTCACTTGGAATTTCTGGAGGGTGCACTTCACTTCGAGATGGCATAGTGGAGGTATTTGCACTGGTCTATTTCATTAAGAAGGTTGTTAGGGTAACTTTTCCAACCACCAATTTTTCACATTGATCTCTGCGATGTTGGATTTCATCACCAACTAGTGATTTCACTGTGAAAACATATTGTTTGTGTGTGGTTTGACTCCTAGATTTGATAGCGCGTGTTCATTTGTTTGTTTCTACTTTTTAGAGACCTTAGGTGTCGATTGTGAATTTGAATTGTTAATAAAATTCACTGAAGTTGAATCTAATGGCAAATGTTCCCAAAATTACCAACCAAGGAACCTCTCTTAATGAGAATCCTAGCACTTTTCCTTACTTTGGAAATGTTGGTCCTCCTTATATGGCTACATTGTCATTACCTGGATTTACCATAGGTTTGCTGGTATGGTTATTTTCAACTTCGTTGGCCTCGAATACTCAAATTTTTCCACCTAAACTGGATGCTTCACCTCAACAAAGTTCACCATCTCAACATCACCAACCTCATGTTGACCCTTTACCTTCTTCGCCCAACATGTCTTCCTCCATTTCTTCTTCTTCGCTTGGTAAAATCCTTGATGCTAGTAACCATGTGGCTAAGAAGAAGAAGAAAGGGAAGAAGAAGAAGAAGCAAGATAAGAAATAAGTCAACCAACCAACCATGGTTGTAAGTGTTAGTAGTGTTGAGGAAACCTCCAACACGCAGCGTAAACCCAAATACCCTTGCAAGATTTGTAAGGGTGACCACTTCCTTATCAATTTTCGGTATTCCTAAGGTCTTGGAAGTATGTTTAGAACATTCTCATCAAATTACTGTTGATCCATCAACCAATGATTGTTAGGTTCCTGGGAAAAAGGGTAAAGTTAGGTTTCCTTTTTGGTTATGCAAAGGGAGGCATCAAAATCACATTTTCCCTCACATGGATGAAGCCTCAAAATTGTTGGAAAACCTTACTGTTCCACAGCAACAACTTCCAACTGGTTACCGTAAAATTTCTCCCAGTCTGCCATCATTTGACGAAGTGATTGATCTAATTCCAAGTACATTCAATCCCACTCTTCCATTGGAGAGTGAAACTCAAATCACTTAGGTTGATGATTCATTATTTGATCAAGTGTTTGACTTGATTTCACATCTAGTCGATCCCAGTCTCCCTCTATAGAGTGAAATTCATACCGCTCATGTTCTTCTTGTTACATCAAATTCTTCTACGCCAGGGGGTATTTCACCTGTTTGTTCAGAACCCCCTCCAAGCACCGAGGTATTTTCCTTTGGCTGGAATAGACTGACAGAACCTCGTCTTCCTTCTTCCATCCCTTTCCAAATCATTTTGAAGGCTTGTGGTAAGAATGTGTGTCGCACAAATTTAGATGAAGGTGCTTCTGTTAGTATTTTATCCTCAACTGCTTGGCAAGCTTTGGGTTCCCTTCAACTTGTGCCTGTTACATAGAATCTGCCAGCTTTTAACAGAACCATTAGTGAACCTTTAGGGATCCTTCCTAAGTTTCCTATTACATTGGAAGGTAAAACTGTTTGTATTGATCTTATGGTAGTCCAGGGCCCCTTGGATTTCAATTTTCTCCTTGGTAGATACTATATCTATGCAATGAAATCTGTCGTATGGACACTCTTTCGCATGATGTCTTTCCCTCACAATGGAAACATTGCGATTTTTGACCAGCTCTCATTCGTTAGTATTGATTCGACTACCAATAATCTGACACCACTGAATTTTCTTTATACGGAAGTGGTATCTACCCTGCCACGGGTTAATTATGTGGCAACCAATCCCATGTTTTCAGTTACCGATGAAAGAGAGCCTCTCACTGTTTGATCGAATTCCTTTGACTCATATCCGATAATTGACATGGAAAATCCTACGGGATTATTTGAACGTGATGTTCTTATCCCGATTGATTCCCTTGAAATGTGTTCCTTCCATAGAACTGTTCTTCCATCTGATGAAGATCTCTTGGAAGCCATGATCAAGTAGTGTCCCTTGACATGTGTTTCTTCCAGTTGGAAGCCTTAACAAGGTCACCATGAGGATGGTTCTTTTACTGTGTCAACCTCGTAAAAAAATGAATCAGATCTATGAGGAGAGTTCCTTTTACTATGTCAATCTCGTTAAAAAATAAATCAAGAAATGAGGATAGTTATTTTCCTGTGCCAACCTCGTTAAAAAATGAAGCAGGTCACCTTGAGGATAGTTCCTTTTACTGTGTCAACCTCATTAAAAAATGAATCAGGAAATGAGGATAGTTATTTTACTGTGTCAACCTTGTTAAAAAATGAAACAGGCCCTTATGAGGAGAGTTCCTTTTACTGTGTCAACCTCATTAAAAAAGGAAACAAGTTTGCATGAGGAGAGTTCCTGTTACTGTGTCAACCTCGTTAAAAAATGAAACAGATTTGCATGAGCATAGTTCTTTTCCTGTGTCAAACTCATTAAAAAATGAAACAAATCCTCTCCTAATTGAGTCAAGTCTTTGATTAGATCTCGTAAGTTTCAAGTCGAGTCTTTCATCTGATCTCATAAATGAACCTTCATTCCACCCACCTATGAACCATTAGTCCACTTAGGTGAATGAAATGAAGCTTGGGGGGCATATGCTCTTGTAGGTTACGCTTGGGGGGCATTGAAACTTATCTCAAGCATGATTTTTTACTTTGTTTCAAGCTTGTGTAAAAATGAAACAAACCAATCTCAAGCACAGTTTTCCTATGTTTCAAGCTTGTGTAAAAATGAAACCACTCTCAAGCATAATTTTTCCTATGTTTCAAGCTTGTATAAAAATGAAACGTATCTTGAGTCCATTTTGGCTATTATTTTCAAGACTCATTAAACTCATGAAAATCCTGAGATTATTTTGCTATCTTTCATTCTCATAAAACACATGAAAATTTCGATTTCTTTCCGTCTTTTCCTACTCGTAAAATAAATTGAAAGTCGGCCAACTGAGTATACTTTATCACTTTTTTGGGCTCTTTAAAATTACGAAAAAGCGAAACCCCGGAGTTCTCTTTTAAGCCCTTTTCAGAATCTCTAAACATGAAAATATTGCCGAGTACTTGATTATTTGAACTCATTAAAGGAAATGAACAGTCGTCCCTTCAGTATAAATTTACCCCTTTTCCGGACTGAAATGGACTATTTACGAAAAAGGTATACATTGACTAATCATGGTCAATAGAGTTCTCTCCTGTATTATTTTATCCCTTTTTGGGCTTGAGAGACTAAATTTACGAAAAAGAACAACCACGAAGTTTACTTACGTTTTTCTTCTGACTTTCTAAAACTGAAAAACGCTGAGTTTCTCCTATACCGGACTCCTTAAAACATAACAGTAAAGGACTTGTCGATTAGGGTTTGATTTTAATACTAATATGGACTCATCTGAAGGATCAAATTACACAAACAAGCAAATGTTATCCTCCTCAAGCTTGTCAAAAATAAAGAGGTACTTGCCAATAATGGTGGGGGAAAAAGAGAAAAGGAATCCAGTTGTCACCCTTGTTTTAAAAGCAGTATACCAATCTTGAACATGACACTTTTTTTTACACTTGTACCTGTGTTGGGAAAATCCTTTGTCTAACAGTTAATCAAACCATATTGAAAGTCTTTAGCCAGTTTCTGGGTATTAGGTTTAGTTCAATTGTTACCAAGACATCTGCAGTGTCGTTATGTGTTCAAGGGACAATTAAAATAAACCATTCATTGAAAACATTTGTCTCCATTCGCGTTGACCATCCATGAGTCGGTCCTTGTAAATATTTCTTCAAAACTTGATCTAATGGTTTCATGTCATGGGATTTCCTACGATGGGTCACTTTCTATCGACGATAGATCATCATCTATAAATTTGATCTAGAATCCTATCAGTATCTTGGGATTTGCATGCCCTAATGGTAGGTTTCTCGCCTTCTACGACAGGTTGCATCGTTAACTTTCAATCGAATGATTCCGTGAAGTGTTTGATTGTAAATCATTCATTCAAACTTGATGGATTATACTTAGTACTTTGAGAGCCATTGTCATTATTGGTGGTTTATCTCACAATTGCTAACAATTCACATCATTGACTGGTAGTCAAGTGGTTTCTACCATGTTCGACTTTGACACAATCAATCGCATGGATAGAATCGTACTAGTTCGGGAAGTAGAAATCAAGACCCTGGAACTAGTTTCGACTATCCAAGCTGCGAGTAGTTTTATTATTCATGATACAGTAAACTATTTATGGTAGATGGCTGCACCCATGTTGTGTTTACTATTGATGTAATATTAAAATATTTTCTGTACCATAACATGTAGTTAGTTTTGATCTAAGTATGGGAATGCCTACCTCAACGATGATATATATATATATATATATATATATATATATATATATATATATATATATATATATATATATATATATATATATATATATATATATATATATATATATATATATATATATACATGCTTTCATTGAATGTTTTTACAGGTTTTCAACCGGTGTGTCCATAATCCAATCCTCGGAATTATAAATCACTTCACTCTTCAGAACTACCTCAGACTTCACACTTTAGAGGGCAATCTGTTACACGTTATTTTGTCACCATGACATTTGACTATCTATATAGGTTCATCATCACCTATATTGTGCTCCCTTAGAGGTCAAAAACCCTAATGTTCCTAAACCAAGTCTTGGAATTGGAGAAAAGCTCATTAAAACCCTTAAAAGTACAACTTCGCACTTTTCCTAGCTCTTTCCTACGGATCCGCAGATATTTGTTCTATAGCCCACAATAGCTCCCGCACATTTTGTTTATAAAACCTGTAGACCCCCGTAAATAGTAAAATAAAGGAAAAAGTAAGTTCTAGAAGCCCAAATGGATGAATATTCTCCCAAATGGAAGCTTCTAGATGCCCGATCAGTTCAAGCTTTATCCCTCCACTCATGGAGCTTATCCCTTGGTCTATGGAGCTCAAATACCTTCATGAGAGGAATCCATCCCCCTCTTCATGGAACTGAAACTACCTCCATTTCCCTATAAATTGAGCTCATGTTTCAGTCTAAAGGGTAGAGATTGCACCTTGTATATGGTAATTGTTGAAGAAATTCTCAAGAGAGAATAATCTCTACACTTGTTATTATTGGTATGAGAATGATCACACACTCATGTCCATAACTTCATGCTAGTTCAAAGAGAGGAAGGCTTGTCAATATGAAGGAGGAACGATTGTTTAGGACCCCGGGAGGAACTTGTACAACATCAAGGCATCATGTTGCAAAGTTACTCTCTTCATTCAAGATAATACATATGGATCTCATTTTCTCATTGAGTTGTTCTAGTGCTTATTTGAATAATTCAATACTTAGATTCCTTGATCACTAATTTAGATTAGTTGTTCTCAATTATTGTATGTTGTAGGTGATTTTAATTCTTTTGTCTATCTTTTATTGTAGGTTCTACTTACTGAAGAAGCCTCTTTGGAGTCACTGGATAAAAGACTGCACTGAACATCGAATTTCAAGGTAGGGGCATGTCCTCTTTCTTTATTTATAATAATTCTGAATTGCAAATAATCTAGAGAAAACGATTTACAAATGGATGTTTGTTTCTAGCTATTCGTAGAATACTAGGGAGATTGCTCTTGTATACAAGAGGGATTAATCCACATAACAAAAATGATTGGGTACGACTAGTCCAATATACCAAAAGTATGTGAATATATGGAGTGGCAGAAAATTATATAAAACTAAAAGAAAATTATATAAAACTAAAAGAAAATTATGAAAATAAAGGTGAAACTATGTATATCGATGGAAGGAGAAAAGCAGTATGGAATATTTCAGGGTTTATAAATAGTACATGGCCTATCACCACAAATAAGTAACACAATTTCATATTCGAGGGACATGAAGGAAACCATGTATTCGTATGTGCCATTAAATCAATAACTGCAGGGGAAGAGGTGCTCATTTATTACAATTTTGAATAGAATAAATACAAATATTTCTATTATGGGGTCCGTATGTATTCAATTTTACCCAACTTGTAAGAAATGTCTATTGTATGTTATGATTGTCATTTACTACGTGAAGTTTCTATATAAATTTAGACATATGTCAATCATGGTTTTATTATTAATATAATGATGATTAATTGGGGATGAATTGCAAATTACACTTATTTGATAAACATGGTGATAAGAGGAAGACACCAACCTTAGGGAATTCCATAGATGCTCATGATGAGGAATATTTTACTGATGATGAAATTTTTTTGTCCGTCGATCCAATGTAAACAATAAGGAAGCTTAGATTAAAAGCAACCAAGAAACTTAATTCTTTAGTTCTGATTGAGCCTCAGAAAATGAGATAAAAGGAAAAATCAAAACCTTGCTACAACAACTTCATCGGTATGGGGTGAGAAACTCATTTAATTATCCCAATTATTTACGATTTAGGTATATCATCCTTTATGTAAAAACTCTTTATTTTATAATAGTTTTTGGAAGAGTTAGATCCTCATGCAACGAATATGGGTCAGGCTGACGTTGGTAGCAGCATCGACGCTGCACTTGTGAGTTAGTTATTGGTCATTGAGACTGGTACAACCGCTCAACCACCCACAGTAGGATCTGGACCCCCTCAACAATGAATGTCGAGATCTATGCATGATGTTGTGAATGGAGAGCATGATACAATTACACAATTTGAAATGAGCTTTCATAGATATTCCTGTGTTACTAGCACATGATCACTGTTGATCATGTTTTTGGTAGATGATGATAATGTACCTATGTAAATAAAGAAACTTCCAGGTATTTAAGATTTCTTTTAAATATTAAGTAAAACCTAAATGAAATTAACGTATAGTCTGTGATTATTTTAAACTATTGATAATATCATTTTGATGTATTTTATAGGAATTTGTATGGCATGACCTTGGAAATATTTGGGCTGACCATTCATAGAAACTAGAAATCCCAAATTTCCAAGTTAAAATAAGAACTTATTAAGAGTATGGTTCACTTGTTCGGTGATGATACCTTCAACAAACCTAGAGTTACCTCAAAGGCAGGCCTACATTTAAAATATTTGCGAGACTAGTATAGTTCTCAATTGGAAAGGTCCAAGTCATATGAGAGCCCTCGAACTATTTCAAAGATGGAGTGGAGAGTGCTCGTGGAAGATGCACACAAGAAGGAACTTTGAAAAGCAGAGAATACTCCACCCGAACCAGGAAGGTATGAGGCACATTTAATAATGTAATTATGGTGCTTTATCATCATAGTTACATCTAATTAATCTTTTCAATGTTTTAAATATAGGATCCCAGATACTTCCATATCCACACATGCTAGAATAGCCAAACATGGGCAACAACATCTTGGCCCGAGTAGTTACTCGAATCTGGCCACAAAAATGGTATCTATATAAAAAGAATATTTTGCATCCAAATTATAAATTGCTAACAATTTTAATTTAATATTAGAGAAGAAGAAAATTTCATGTTCTAATGAAAAATTGCAAGGGACACAATTTAAAGAGGCTCCCATGGAGGAATACCTAAAGCTTTCTTTCAAGTATAGCTATCAAGCGATGGTTGAATGGAGGAAAAGATTTACGTCTTCATAGTATTCTAACATCGAACATAACAATCGGGAAAATAAAAGCAATGAATAACATTTATAAATCATTACTTGTATAATATATTGGTTATTATTTTTTTCCATAAAGTAATGTGCTTGAGTGTAAAAAGTAGGCGAGCAATGTACATACAAAACATGAACCTACTGATGGTGGAGTGTCTGGTCTTAAGACTAATGTTCAGGTCAGTACTAGAGGTATTTCATGTGTTATAAAAAAATTATAGTGTGGAATAATGAAAAATATTTAAATTTAAATGGTGTATTAATTATAACCTTTCTTGTTTCTACACCAGAGCATGTACAGGATGTGGCCAGATAAGAGGAGGAACATATGGCCACATCTGAAATTATTCTGCTTCCCTCCACTACTGAAGCAGGTAAAGAACACTATTCTACTCTTTTTATTAATAAAAAAATTGTAATAATAATAACTATAAATATGAATTTCACATTTCTTTTTTATTGCAGTTGATTCTCAGACCCACTTGCAGCAACATAGTCGGATGACTAGGTCAACAAAAAGACATATTATAGCAAATACCACAACAACTGAAGGGGGATAAGATCAAGGCATCCTGGATAATTGCATGTTAAAAAGGAGAAAGAAAGTTGATAAAAAATGACTAAACTTGTTTATTTAGAGACAATTTTTTTAAGTACCACATTTTTTTACTAAGAGGTTGAATGCCTCATGTCATGTGCACATGTAAATTTAAAGTATCTTAATATAAAGTTGTTATTTTTCCATTGCAGAAAATTAAAACGGTTTTGTTTCATATTGTGTAAACATATTTTTTGTGATACAAGGAGGGTGTAGAATACCATATAATTGATAAATTTGTGGTATAAGTCAATTAAATTTGTTATGAACACCAAGAGCCTATAATCAGATTCCCTTGTTAAACTAAGAATTTACACAATCTGTTTCCATGATGAGTCAACCATCTACTAATTTGTATACCTATTTGACTCCACCATACACTACCAAACTCATAATTTAGGTGATAGCTACTCTTCTGGATGAAAATTTAACATGTATGTCATCATCACTTCACACTATCTCATGGATGACCCTTTCTACAGATTATATGCATGAATTTATGGAAGGCAATCCCCTCTACCTATCCTATGATTGATTGTGACAGTAAGTGAATAAAGGACAATTGATGTATCTTTGTTAACAATATCCTCTACTTATAAATTGTACTATGTTCACACGTTCTCACAATCAATCATATGATAGGTATAGGGGATGGTCTGCCATAAATTCATGCATATAATCTGTAGAAGGGGTCATATATGAGACAATGTGAAGTGATGATTACAAACATGGTAAATTTTGATTTTTTTGGGTCATTTTGATATGGTGATGAGAAACCAATGCTAGCTCATTCAAGGTTATAATCATTGATGGGAAATGCGTAGAGGAAAATTCATACATCCCATAATGGAAATTATACTCTGTTTACTTAAATTGTCATCATAATCACAAACTGTTGTGAAATGACAACTAATATATGCTATAATTTTGTTAAAGTAATATAGATTAGAAAATGCAACCAATATATAGATTAGTTACAATAAACATAGTAGAAATTAATGTATCAGCCATTCCAACAATGTATAATAGTATATATGAAGACTAATCTTGATGCTTCATGGGATGGTGTATCAACTCATCTCATGCTTTATCCCAATAATCATTGAATTTCATAATATTGCTATGAGGTTCTATTCAAATTATGGAAATTTATAAGACTTGTATCCTTCCACTATTTGCACAACTCTATAGCTTCAAGTGTTACACTAAGTCTAGGTTAATTAGTATACATTTAATGAAGGTATTTTATTGTCCTCAATCCATATTCATAATATCTTGTAAACATTGCATCATAGGTATGGGATCCTATAGGTTATTCATATTCTCTATTTTCTTAGTTTGATCAATATTAGACGTCTCATTCTCATAACACACACACACACACACACACACACACACACACACACATACACATATGCCAATATTTATCCAATATTAATCATTAAGATCTATGCATCGAACATAGGTCTTGGATTCTATAGTCTTGTGCAGACTTCGGGTCTTCTATATGTATGTGCAAGACCGATTTGTCCTATTCAAGTAAAATGACTGTAGTTTTCAGACTAGATCTGATCTTTTAATAATACATTTTTAAAACTTAATTTGGATACCTTTTTCATAAAGTGAATTTAAGTCCTTAATCATGGTTAGTATTTGTTTTTTTATTTTTGAAATGGTGTAAAAATTTAGATGCCTAGCTTCAAAACGATGCTCATGCATGTCATTTGGATGAGATCTAATCTATTGAAGGATGAATGTGAAATTATTAATTTTCCAATGCTATTAAATTTCTCATTTTAAGCATATAAAAACATCATCGAATACACTGTTCACTAAATATTTTAACAAACCTCTCTTATATATTCCCCTAAACCCCTAAGTATTTTGTGCCTATAATGAATGAATGAATGAATAAAGTTTATATGTTAATGAATAATTTCTATATGTCTCTTTATGTACATGACGTTGTTTCATATTATGTAAACATATCAATTATGATAAAGTTTATTGAGATGAAATGTTCTGTGGATTTATGAATGAATGTGTTAGCACTGAAAATGTTAATGGTGTAATCGCCATTGTGTCACTATTTTCATTTTTTTTAAATTTCCTAGTCCATGTCCAAAGTTTGAGTCATTTCCAATAAAGGTTAAAAAAGAGTCCCAACATCAAGGTATTTTTAAGTGAATAGGTGTCATAGTGTTTTAGAGTCTTAAAATAATTTAAAATCTCTATTTTGACTGATGTTAGTGTCGAAGGTCAGTCATTGTTTGGGTAATGAAATTGCAGTCATCTGGTCTGGAATAATAGCTACCTTTGTTGTGATTTCATTGCCAAAATAGTAATGCAGTAAAGGGAAACTATTTCTCAGAAATGAAAGTTATATATTTCACACAGTGAAAAGCGCAGATATTTCACTGAGATTTTGGTTATCTCAATTCAGAGGTAAGGACAATTGTTTATCAAGTATATAGGAGCAACATAGAATGTTTTAATGGCAAGGATCATTCATATTTGAATATCATTTGAATACACCTATGCTATGAATACAATTATTCTTTTAATTAAGATTAATTATTATTCGATCCAAGGGGATTATTATTAATGAATGGTTAAATTACCTAGGTTGCTAACATGTAGCTATTTCACCTAAGACAAGCAGAAAGCATGGTACGAGGAATCTAACATTTAATGATAGGGTGGAGTGTGAAGCTTAGTGGGATGACTTGGCGCTGGTTTTTGAATTATTTCAAAAACATGTCATTATTCCTTGTCATAATTGCAGGCGTGAAATTAGAGAAGAGAGCTCAGTGATCACTAAACCTAAGGCCTTTGTGCATGCTACAGGTAAACAAAGACCAGTCCTCTAGCAAGCAGTCTCAGGTTTCAGAGCAGGAAAATCGAGGTTTCATGGACAATATTGTAACCAGAGTTCAATAGTTGTATTTGTGTTTAGTTTAGCTGTCAAAAAATGGGGAAAGGAGGAAATGTAGATAGGTCAGAGCTTGATAACACAAGATTTGTGGATGCAAGGGAAAAATCACAGTTCAAATCTGTAGGTTGGTATAAATTCGTCCAGAAGTTTTCTAGGGAGAACGTGGCTCTGGCTCAAGCTTTCACCGAGTCTTTCGATGGTGAAAAGGTCAAGTTAGGCAGAAAAACATTTATCATTTCTGAGGCTATCATAGCCCATACAACCCAGACTTCTGCAAATGGTGAAAGTTGGTTTAAAAGGAAAGTGCTGCATGAAGAATTAAGTTCTTAAATTAAGCCTGAATATGCTGATATGAAATGGAATTCAACTACTCACATTTCTTATTTTAAAGCCGAGTGGTAGCATGTTATTACCTCAGTCCAGAAATACATCACATGGAAAGGGAGGTTTTATTATGTTCATCGTTCTCAGTGTTAGCCTCCTATATCAATAGGTTTCATCTTTCATGATTGTCTTGATGGAAGTATGGAATATGTTCAAACCTTCTTTCTTGAGCAAAGGTGTTCCATATTCTTGAAAAACCAAAAAATCAAAAAATTTAAAAAATGTAAAGAGGGTATACCCTAAAAGAAAGATCAAAGGGTAAAAAGAATAAAATGGTCAAAAAGAGAAAGAAATGAACCCCAAGCAAAAAAATAGACCAAGGAAAGTGTGCAAATCCAAATGCCACTACTTTTTACTCTGTTGTAATAAATCAATTGTGTGCAGCTTGTGAAAATTTTGCCACAATTCATGAATAAGTCAAACTGTTTAAACTTGGCTTAGTCATATTTCAATTTCATGTTATAGATTAGAGAATAAATATCTAGCCAAACAGTTTAATCTTGGCGGATAAGTAGCTAGGTAGAGTGAATAAAAGGTGCTCAACAGTTTAATCTGAGCCCTTGGATGTAATAAGGGTAGAAATAGATAGATCTATCATGTAAAAAGGAAAATATTGAAAAGGGTTTGCAAGTCTAAATGCACCCTAATAAAGAAGAGAAAATGGTAGTGTTAAGTAGATAGAGTAGGTAGATGGTGCTGCAAAATGTTATCTGATGAATGACGTTGCTACATGTTTTTGATCATTCACTTTCATCACAAGTACTAAAGCAGGAAATACACTGGAAAATCACAGCAAGCAAAGTCAAATTCATTAACCTCCCTCATCATTTTTCCCCCTCAAGAGTTTTACTAATTTCCCCCAAAAAGTACTAAGGTATTTGGAGATCAAAAGGGCTCAAGGCATTTCCTTGACTTCTGGAGGGACCGGACCCTCGGCCTAATGATCAAAAAAGACCTAAGCACTTGAAATAATTCATCATTGTTATCTTCTATCTTTAACTTTTTCCTAAGTAAAATCCTATTTTACTTAGGAAACTGATGAAACATTCCATAAAATTCCTCAAAATAACTTGTTATTCTAAGTTTAAAGTGTTGAAGATAAAATGTTGCAATTTACTTCACAAGTTATCACTTTCTTAGATGTACAAAGATGTTTTGATTCTCCTTGTCCTTTGCCATATTAACATTTAATTCTACTATATTAACTCCCTAGTGAAATACCCTTTCCTAAGTATATAACTCCTTTTTTTATATATACCCCAAAAACCCCTTTATTATAATGTTTTAACCAAAGTATTTATCTCCCTAAAATTCATTAAAACCCGCCTATAAAATCCCTTTGGTTAAAAATATAGCATAATACATAAATCCCGCCCCTATGGTGAAATAATTGTATTAATTAAATTCATCATATAATAAAATATATATGAAAACTTTAGACATACAATATGTATGTTTAATACCAAAAAATATCAATAAAACTTTGCGAAAAGTCTTGTGCCACCGTGGTCCGTCCACGTGGCATTCCACCTAAGCAAACCCCCGCCACAACCCCTTTCTTTTGCATACGGGATTAATTAAGTCGCCTGGACTAATTAATAACTATTTCCGCCAGTTAAAAAGCCCCCGGAGCGATTAAAAACATTTAAAAGTGTTTAAAAGTACGACGGGGCCCACATGAAACCTCCGCCCATCTTCCCATCACCCCAGTCGTTGGATCAGCCTCCCGCAGATCAACGGCCAGCGTTGATCCCGCTGCCCATCCCGTGTGAGTTTGTTAAACCAGCGGGGGATGCGTGGTTTTGACTAGTCAGACCATCCACGTGGCGAGAAACCTGTGGAATCGCTGCCCCCGCGATCAATACCACCCTCGACCAAAAAGCGGTGCGGGAGTACCACTTACCGCTTACCGCTTACTGCCAGCTTACGTCACCCCGTACGTCAATGACGTCATCACCTCGAAAAAATAAAAATACTTTTAAACTTGCAAATAAAGCCATTTTTCGTGTTTTTCAGTTATTTTCATTATTCTGAGAACGACAGAGCTCCCGCTGCGATTTTCAAATTTTCACTGTAATTGATTATTTCGCCCCAAAATTCTGCTGCGCCCGTGTTGAAGAACAGTCCCGCCATTGCCTGTTACCTGTTAAAGAACCAGTTTCCATCTAAAAACAGGTATTTATCATTTCGCGCCCCGACTGCAAGTCAAGCTTAGTTTCCTTTGTTTTTTCTCTGAAAAAGTGGTTAAAAATCATCGCTGAGTCCTCCCTGAAGATTTAAAACCTGTGAATTTGCTTCCCAAACCTGCGAATTGTTCCAATTTCCTCCTTTGTCAGATATCCCGTCCGGTCTGCAAGAAAAAACTAAAACCTCCATTTTGAATCCACAAGAACCAAAATGGAGGTCCCGACAGCCCTGAATATCACTCCATTGAATGCTCCTCACCGTGAATTGGACTATTTACCTTTGATAGATGAAGATTTCCAAATTAAAGACCTGTGTTTTGATGAAAGTCCCCTATTGAGCTATTGTCGCTGCAGAGACGAATACTCAAAGGGGCAAGATCTTATAGGGTTGTGGGAATCCAATCTCCCAAGGTATCTCATCCCCTCAGTCATTATTTTCCCAGAAATTGTCCACTATTGCCATTATAACTATGATCAGTAATGTCCCCTAACCAGAATGTCCTTTTCCCAATTACTGCTCAGTCTAACACAGTAAAGAACAATCAAAGAGTATCAGGATTAAAGAGTATCAGTGGTTAAAGTGTATCAGGTAAAAGTCAGAGTGAAAGTAAAAATGAAGTTACAGAGCGGTCAAAGGTAAAACAATAAAAGTAATTACAGAGGCAGTAAAATGGTAAAAAGAGATGAAAATACTTTCACCAACATTGAAGTTTATCTAAAGTGAAAGTAAAACAGTCAAAGGAACAAAAAAGTGAAAAGATGAAAAATACAACAAGAAGGAACATTTTTGCAGAAATTGCATATTTTAGTCATAGTTTTGAAGAAAATATTGTGATCAATAAAAGATGAATTTTACAAAAATTAAGGAGGTTTATGTTCTTAAGAGGACCATATACAAAAACCTCTCTCACTTTTCTAACAGCTATTATGGTTTTGGAAATATTAAACAAAGTTGGAAAGCACTTTTTGCAGAAAATTACAGTCAAGTCATCATTTTTCAGAGAATATTGTGGCCAATTAGAAATACATTTTACAAAACTGAAGGAGGTTTTTGTTCCTAAGGGACCCATATACAAAAACCTATCTCACTTTTTTCACAGTGATTTCATAATTTGAGATACATGCACATCTTTAGAGACTATTTTTCAGACTCTGTAAAACTCTGTTTTACACATATTTTTTACAGAGAATATTATGTACAGCTGGAGAGGAATTTTGGGAAACTGAAAGAGGTTTATCTCACCAACATATTAATCCACAATAACCTCTTTCACTTTTTACATATCTATTAAGGATTGAGAAATACGAAGATATCATTGGACCCTAAGTTTGCAGAATTGTTGGAGCAGATTGCACAAAGAAAGGAAGCAGTTAGTGACTTGGATGCCTCATCATCAACTAAGATTTGGATCAAATTCGAATTCTCCTCTTTTTCATCACCTATCCATCAAAAATAGTGCCAAATAGTTTTAGTGTCCTTTACTTTAGTTCTATTTATGTAAATAGTTGGAGAGATTTGTGAACCAATTTTGATATTTGTTTCAAGATATTTTAGTTTAGAATTTGTATAAATACTCCACTCTTGGAAGCATTTGGGGTGGATTCTATTACTCTGCTGTAACATTGAGATTTTCGGAATAAAAGCGTTTGGAGAAATTTACTTGTGGCTTACTGGATGATGATTTGAAGCACTGGACTTGTTGCAGGATTCATGTGTTGGACTACAGTTCAATAAGTGTTTCTACCTTTTGTCTGAAATTTTATATTAGTTTTTAATACCATCATATCCATTCTTGAATAATTTGCATAAAGGATTGAAACAAAATTTGCTTAATTGTACTCTGTTTTCAAATGTGATTGTTCTTAAATGTTTTCTTCTAAATTAGCTATAAGCATGAATTCTTAAATGCTCCTGCTTTGCTAATTTAAACATTGTTTGATTACTATAACACGGAATTCTTCATTGCTCTTTGTTTGTAGTCATTTCACTTCTTTCTCTTGAACATGGTGAAAGATTCTTAGCTGCCTTTCATCCCTTCAAGATCATCCCATCCACTTTAAATTTTAAGGATTGTTCTCTGTCTAGCTATCTTGCCCTGTAATACCATCTTGTGCGTAGAATAGTAATCCAGTAAAGCCATCCTTTGACTCCATAGCCCAATGGACTGAAAACCCTCAACCTTGCCCTTAGTTTGTGGATTCCACCATTTTCCCAAAACAAACTTTGAATCTATAACTAGCCTAAAACCTTCCAAGAACAAAGATAAATCATAAAGAGAGAGCCCTCTCTGGATGCAGATTGGCTAGATTCTGCATCTAAAAGATTGGTTTGTGGTTACCTCGGGTATACTTTCCTCTTACACAACTTCTAGGAAAACCTGAGTGATAACACTCAGTTGATATTCCTGGCCCACATCTCAAGAGAGAAACCTCTGAACCTACCTTATTTTCTGTATAAATATCTGCTTAAAATGTCCCTCAAGATACAGAAAAGTCCAAACTACTCCTTGCACAATTTGTATCACAGAGGGCTGATTAAAATTTTAGTTGTTTATCATCTTAGAAAGAAGAAAATTACTTGAGATAGGTTTTTAAGAGAGGAAGGTTTTAGCCGCATTAATTCCAGGAGAAAGGTAGGGAGACCAAAGAAGAAAGACATTCATGAGCAAACCAGTTCTACCCCTGTTTCACATAGTTCACCATCAAACTTTATACATTCATCAGCCTTATGCCAAATTAACCCTGCCTCTATCTCAGCCAAAAGGCTAATTAGAAGCTCAAGTAGAAAGGCTGCAAACCCTACTCCTACACAAGCAGTATCACCAGTTGATGAAGTTTATGTCAATAGCTCACCTAGGGAACCCCAAACCCTAAGGTATTTCATGGATGAATACAAGAAGAAGATGAAATAGAAAAATGTAAGGTCTCCTAAGAAGCCTATGTCAAAGAACAAAGAAAAAATTGACTCCTCTTCACGAAGCCAACCTAAGAAGAAACTCTTCATGGCAGAAGAACCAGTGGAAGTCAACCCTGGTTCTCTTGCACCTAAGCCTATTTTCTCACCAATGGAAGTCAACTTTGGTATGAAAAGTTCAAGCCAAGTCCTTGAGTCATCTCATCAAGTGCAGCCAAGTAGTGGCACATCTCTCACTGAGTCCACCCTCTCACATGTTTTTCTTTCTCTCAATAAAGGCAAACATAAAATGATAGAGCCTACCATAGAAGAAGATCATACCTTGGCTAAATTAGTATCCTCCATTTGTTATACAAGCAAGAAGAGGAAGAAAAATGAGATACAATCCTATTCCTCATTTGAAGATAGTAGTGGCCCTGAGTACACAGAGACAGAAGATGAGGAGGTAGATTCTAGTAAATTTATACATGGAGGAAAGAGGTCCAAATTCATCCCTAATCCCTATGTTAAAAGACCTCATAATAGACTGAAAAAAAAAACTTAGGCTAAACAACAAGCTGATTGCCAATCCTAAACTAAGGGATGAAATTATCAACATTGAAGAAAGCCCAGAAGACAAAATTGAAAGGACGAAGAAAACTCAGTCAAATAGCCAAGCACAGAAAAAGAGGTCCGATAAAAGGGTAGCTAAAATAGATTCCATTAGAATATTTGCTTCTATTCTGGACCTTTGATGAATGAAGAATAGGGTTGACTTGGAGAAAACTTTTTGGGTAAATGTTCCATGTTTTCTGGATATAGCTACCTTTTTTGTGAAGGTAGCAATTGTTTTGAAATATCAACATGTGATGGAAATGGGTTGCTTTTTGTTTTGAATCATGATGGTGACGTTAAACAAATGAAGTGGAGGGGTTATTTAGTTGCAATGGATGTTTCCAGGTGTGTTATATTCAGCCTTCTCTAAAATACCATGGTTCTGTTTTGCACATTTAAAAGGAGACATCCACATGTCACTCCCACTGTTTTTACACTTTTTGTTGAATATTGGTTGCACTAAAACAAGAGAGTGGTATTTGAATAGGCTGCTAGCTCATACCACCATTTTGGAGTGACAACCTTCATGATGCCTTCATGATGTTTATCTTGTTTTTAATATAGCACTTTGTAATTAGGATTAAGAGATAAGCCACACCTCTTGCACGAGGATGTAATGACTTTTGAAACAAATTTACCTTTTTCTGTGGAAGATGATAGTATCATATTTTGTATATATATGCCAAAATTATATGAATTAAAGGTTGAATGGTTTTATAATTTGACTCATATGATCTGCAATATTTTTTTTGAATGAAATGGAATGATACTTCTGAGGACTTATTACCAATTTGCTATGTGTATTTTCTACTTTACTTGTGTTTCCATATCTACTCTCTTTCAGTTTCAGTTTACAAACCAATATGTTGTTATGTATACATATCAGTCTCTTAAACATGCTATGTGTTTTATCAGTTTTTGTTAGTCTCACAAAGTGAGAATTCCTGGTAAAATATACATTGTAACAGTGGAAGAGCATCATTCATGATAGTTATTCTTCATGATATTTCAATGAGAACATTGTCAGACTAGAAATAGCTTTCTCTTAATGGAATATTTTCACACTGCTACTTTTGTGAATTTCTACTAAATGTAGTAGATTTTTGTTTCACAGACATACTGTTTCCTCATATCTCACAATTTCCTCTCCTCATAGGCTACCAACTTACACTCTGCTACTACATCATATTCAAATACCCTCATTAGTAGAACTGTGGATTTGACTGAAATATATTTTCAATGACTCAGAGTTTATACCATCTACCAACCCCATGAAACAATTTATTAAAATTTCCTTAGAGTTTAGGATGTGTCTGGTCAGGCGCTTGCTATAGTCCAAGTGATGATTCCAGTGCCAACATCTTTTAGTGCGTCTACCGGGAGCCGAAGGCCTTGTAACGAAGTATTCTACCAAGTCTATTGTTATGAATTGCTGATAATCAGTTCTTGATGGTGAACAAGAATTGGTGACCTAAAGAAGACTGAAAATTTGTTCACCTGGTGACTCCATAAAGAGCAAGAGGGGTATCAATACCTCCTTCTACAAGAAGGAATCAGAGATCTCCAATTGTGGCTCCAGTTGCTGACCCAGAGAAAATCATCAAACATGCTAAAGGAAAACAGAGATCAGTTGAAGCCACATCTCAGTTAGTGAACAAGTTACACAAAAAGTATGTTCCAAAGAAAAATGTACCTTCATCTACTTTAGAATCTAAAGAGGTTTTAGTTTCAAAAAATTCTGCGGAAAAATCTCAAGTTGAAGCTACTCCTCGAGAAAATAAAGTGGATGTTGTTAACCTAGGCTTAGCTTAAATTTTTTCTTACTCATCACCTAGTAAATCTGAAATAAGTATTGTTCTAGTTAAAGAGAAAGAAACTAAATTTGTAAGTGTTGATAAGAAATTAGAAGAGTTTGTGCTGACTGAAGGGGAATTAGAACAAGCATTGGCTATTGCACCTTTTCTTGATAGGGATGTTTTGAATGAAGAAGACTTTAAGAATATTTTAAATTTCCTTCAAACTCATCCTGAATACTAGTCTCTTATCACCCCTCAGCAAGAGTATTTTCCTTTTTCTCCAAATCCACCTGTTGGGTCATCTTCCTCTCTTCCACTTGAAGAGTCTATACTTGAAGGTCTTACTTTTAACTTATCTAATTTCCTTGCTAAACAAAATAATGTTGAATTAAATCCATCCCTTGAAGAAACAACTTTAGATTATGATTCTTCTATTGAAGGAGAAGTCAAGACATCTTCTCTTAATATTTTTGAAAACCCACTCTTTTCAGTTCCAAAGCCTGAAAAATCAGCTCAAGATCCCTAATTTTCTGCTGTCCTAAATCAAAATCAGAATTCACCCACTGTAATTCCTATTTCTCAAACAGCTACATCAGTTGTACATCATCAAAATATGTCCCATCTTTCCCTTATAAGGATACAACAGATAGTGGCTGCGAGATATGCGCCACTTGTTCTCCCTCAACCCTTGCATCCACTTCCCCAAGGGGATTACTTGAAATATCTTCCAAAATACACTTGGGAGGGAGAAGGAGTTTTTGCTGAGGAACATTTAGTGGCTTTATATAGTTATGCTGACAATCAGAATATAAAACATGAAGATGTCTGTTCAAGACTCTTTGTTCATAGCTTGGATGGTGAAGCTAAAAAACGGTTTAGAAGTTTGGCTCCAAATTCAATAATAGGAATTGATGAATTAGAAGATATATTTGTGAAGCATTGGGGTGACAGGAAAGACTATGTTTATTATCTTATAGAATTTGGAACTATGAAGAAGAAAGCATATGAGTCATTAGCTGATTTTACTAAGAGGTTTAATAAGATTTATCATAAAATTCTTGAAGAAATTAAACCCATTGAAACCACGACTATAATAAAGTTTGAAAATGATTTAGATTATGAGTTTTCCTTATGGTGAGGGCTAAAAAAGCACAAATACTGACAAGTATGCAGGAGGTTGCAATTGGAGTGCAATTTAATCTCATGGCTTCTAATAAATTAAAAATGGAGGAAGAAAAGGCAGAGAAAGACAAAAAGAAGATGAAAGACAAAAAATATTCTTCTTCTAAGTCTCTTTCAACAGAGGAAAATATCGATCAAATGTCCAATTTGATCAAGGAAATTTCCTCTAAGATGTCAAAATTAGAGCTAGAAAATAAACCAGGTGCTAGAGCCAATCAAAACGAAGCTAATAGAAATCAATCTCCCTTCAGCAGGCTTTTTTAGCCTCAATAAATCCTACAATGCCGAAGGAGGAATGTTGATGATCAAAATGTTCAGCCTCCTTTGAATAATTTTGCTGAAGAAGAACATCAAGAAAATGATGAAGAAAATGAAGAAGTAAACATTGTGGGAGATACTTCATAGTAAACATGTTTGGCATTGCAGGAATATGAAAATAGATCAAATATTTGTTTGTTTTCCGATGATATGAATGCTCAAATTTATGCACAAAATGATAAAAAACAAAAAGAAGTTCAAAACATAAATTACCCTTTAAGGTCAAAAGGTCCTATTCAGCAGTCTTAACAAAAATCAGATTTAGATAGACAAGCTGCTAAACAGAAGGCCAAGGTAAATGAGGTTCCTCCACCTCAAAATTCTGCCCCAATTGTTAAAATTACTGCAAAAAATAAGGAATTAGTTCCAATTTATTTCAGTTTCAAATCTGAATTGAATAAAATCAAAATTCCAATCCCACTCCTGGAATTATTGAAAAATCTAGCATATAAAGAGTCTTTAAAAAGTCTGCTAAAGCCTCCTCTAGCTCCTGATTCAGTCAACCTTGAGGATGAACATCCCACTATTTATATAGGCTGTCATGTCCAAGACCAAAATGATGATAATTGACCACATTTCTACCTGTCACTTAACATACATGACAAATTGCTGCATAATTGTCTGTTAGATTCTGGAGCTTCCCACAATCTCATTCCAAAGAAAGTGATGGATGAATTGGGATTAGAGATCACCAAGAAATACCATGAACTCTACACCTTTGACTCCAAAAAAGTCAAGTTTCTAGGAGTGATTAAAGACTTGGTTTTTTCACTTAGCTAGCTTCCTATGAAGAGCTTAGTGATGGAAATGGTGGTTGCCGACATTCCTTCTAGATTTGGGATGTTACTTTCCAGATCTTGGTTTAAGAAATTGGGAGGTACCCTTCAGATGGACATGTCATATGCTACCATCCTAGTATTTGGAGGGGAATTCAGAAGGCTGTATAGGGAAACCCAAATGGACTACATCATTAGTGATCAACACAATCCATCTAACCATCCCATATATGTTGAAGAAAAGGAATTGGGGTCATCAATTCTACACCTTGCTGCTGATGATAATGATTTCCAACCTCAAATAAGTGAAAAACAACACTTCCAATGTGAAAATGAGCAGTATTTAGAAGGTGGACAGATTTGGAAATTGTACGTTGATGGAGGCTCATCAAGAGAAGGATCGGGAGCTGGTGTACTCCTCATTTCTCCTACTCATCAGAAGGTGACCATATCATACAAAATGAAATTTTCTACCACTAACAACACTTCTGAGTATGAAGCACTTGTGTTGGGTATGAAGGTAGCGAAAGATTTGGGAGAAGAACAACTAATTGCCTTTGGTGATTCAGAGTTAGTGATTAAGCAGGTGAGAAACAATTACGCAAGTGAAAAATTCCAAATTGAAGAATTGTAGGAATGAAGTCTGGGATTTGATTGAGCATTACTTTTTAGCATTTAATATAAATTTTTTCACTAGGGAAGAAAATAAAATTGCTGATTCATTATCTATTACTGCTAGTAATTTCAAAGTTCCTCTAGATGTCAAGGCAACTTATGATGTTCAAATAAAAAAACATACCTTCAATTCCTGATAACATCAAGCACTGGCAAGTATTTGAGGATGATAGGTAAATTTAGAATTTTTTAGAGTGTGTTGAAGAGTTTGCAGACTTACAAATTGATGATGAGTAGGAGATTGTTGAAAACCAAAATAGCAACCCTTTTAAGAAAACTATGGCTGGGAAAAACATTATAGATTTGGAAAATAACTTTATTCCTAAGGGTTTAGTTCCTTTAGAAACGCTGTTTGATAATAATGATGTTTTTCTCAAGCCTGAAAGAAAATTTGATGGAGATAGTACAATGGAATGTAACATTGGTACAAAAGATTAGCCAAAGTTAGTCAAGGTGTCCAAATTCCTTTCTCTTGAAACTAGAACTAAATATATCAAATTGATGAAAGAATTTGCTGATATTTTTTCTTGGTATTATAGTGAGCCAAAAACTTATGATAGGAGCATAATGGAGCAAAATATCCGTTTGAAAATATATGCAAAGCCTGTAGCACAAAAAATCAGACACATCAATCCCATGTTGCTCCCAATCATTGAGAAAGAAGTCAGAAAATTATGGGAAGCAAAGATAATTATTCCTTTGAGACTTTCTAACTGGGTAGCTAATTGTTATGAAGGTAAATCCTCTCTGTGTACATCTCAATGTACCACTTTGTAGCGACACCAGTAAGAGTTTTCTGGAAAATATGGAGACGAATAGAATCGTCAACCAAAGAGTTAGAAGAACACCATGAGTGGTACGTCATAACATGCATTACCTCAAATTTAGGACAATCACCAGGAATCTTGGTCGGAACTGGAGGCCAATATGGATTATGAAGAATAGGATCATTTGTCAACTTCGACACATCAAGTAATTCTAATGTAGCAGGAAATGGTATTTGAGTGTTAAAAGTCATCGGAGGTCTTTGATAAGGACCTGTGTGTACATTCCACCTAGTTCGAGAGGGATTATGTCCCCATACATTCTTTCCCGAAGGATTCAGATCATAGGGATTAAAAACAGGATAATTCGGTTGATACTAGGATTGAGGACCAGGATATTGAGTCGAAGCAGACCGCTGAGGTCCTTGCTGAGTAGCATAAGGATTCTACTACGGAATGAAGTATGAATTTGAATTTGCTGATACACAAGTTGATTTTGAGGGTAAGGAATTTGGGGTGCGCTATATACCAGTTGATATGAAGCTTGAGGGTAATAAGTGCCCTACAGTTGCACAGGTTGACCTTGCAGAGCGGGTTGAGCAGGCTGCTAAGCAGGGTAAACAGGTAAAACCAACTGTGGAAACGAAGGAATCTGTTGGTGGGCAGGTTGCAACGACTGCTGAGTTGGTTGAACCGGCTGTTGAAATGGTTGTTGAGGGCCACCAAGTTGACCTTGTGGGAAAGGTTGGCCTGATGGTTGCGATGGACTAGGTTGTCCCTGATGACCAGGTTGACCGGGAGAAGGACCAAAGGGTTGTCCTGGTTGCACAATATTTGGGCCATACTAAACGTGCGGCTGTGATTGAGGTGCAATAGGTTGTCCTTGTAACAGATAATTTTTCCCCTAGGACCAAAAGATGATCTGGGTTGATTTAACGATTGACTCAAGAGACTAGAGGGTTGTACATGTTGGACCAAAGGCTGTCCTTGTAAAGGTTGGCCTTGTGGACCATATGGTTGTCCCTGTGGACCAGAAGCAAGGCACTGCTGCGCTAAAGGTTGTCCCTGAGAGGGTTGTCCTTGTAAGCTAGAGGGTTGCACAGGAACTATAGGTCCCAGATGAGTAACAATTTGATAAGGATCATAAACAGCCTGATAAGGATCAATAGGAGGCAAATAGACCATATTACCATACACATCATAATGGTGCGGATAGATATATACGAGATTACCAACAACATCATAGTGATGGAATCGAGGATTAGCAGGAGCCTGAGACTGCTGAGAACCCTGAGAATTATGCTGCTGAACAACCAACAGATATTCTTCAAAAGTAAGACAACTAGGAATCACAGGAGTAGTGGAAATTGAGCTAGAAGCCACACAAACCATTGGTTGAACTGGAACAGATGTGACAGTAACTGACGAACCTGGAGTCAAAGGTGATAGCCCCAAAAAAGGTAGGTCCGAACTCGGAGGAGGAGTTACTGTACTGAATTGTGCAATGGAGGCAATGCTAGACATAATTTGAATCAAAGACCTATATCCAAGCGGAAGTGAGACCGACGGTGGTGAAGATTGGGTGGAGGCACGAGAGAGATCTTTAGGAAAGAGTTGATATTCTCCTGTGGAAACAAGCATTCCTTCACTGCCAACAGAACTGGAGGAATCCATATCTGAGTCCAATGTAAGATCTTCGAAAAGACTACGGGGACTGGGAGGTACCACAACAACAACAAAAGGCGATTCAGACGTAAGAGGAGGAAACTCTCCTTCTTCCCCAAAACCAGACCAAGCACTTGAAGGAGGCCAATGTAATTCAACTGGCTCATCAAGCGAAGATCGAGTAGCGAGGGGTTGGATAGATGGAATAATAGGATACGAGAACTTGACAGGCCTAGTGGATTGAGGGGTTTTGAAAGAAACATCTGGAAAAGAACTACCACTAGGAGGAAGTGAGGATGACGAAACTGGATGTTCCGCCACTTTGACTGTATATCAGAATAGGAAGGAAAAGAGATAACCAATCAAAGGTGTCAAAACAAGAACCAAAGAAATAAATCAGGCCAAGCACGAAACTTTTAATGGGCGTGTGATCATAGGTGATTAATTTTATAACATTGAAACCAAAATTCATTGTTTCATGTTTTAAGAGTCAAGAAACATGAAAAATATGACTCTAGTCACTTTTAATTTGAAACGAGCGTAAAAGGAAAAGTGCTCGATGATCTCTTCTTGTTTAAAGAGTTGCTAAAAGATCGAAATGACTTCTCAAGAATCCTAAGCAAGAGGGTGTACCTGGTTTTCGTGAATTTCCATATACACCTTGGTGATCAAATGAAATAAAAATGACCAAGGACTTTACATACGTGCAGGTAGTCTCCCCAAATGATGTGTTCGGTGTATGATGGTTACAAGGCAGCAGACTCGGTTTCCTATGGATAAAAGGATTGCAACCTAGAGGGGTCTCCCTTTATATACGCGATGGTACGGAGAGCACAAGTCCATACTAGTGCTGTCTGAGGCCAACAGGCGAGCGACAACTACTAGGTTTTAAGATGCCGTAACACGTCTCTAGCCTAGACCACTAGAAATATTGCGTTAGGTTTCAATGTTGCCTTAGGTTCATTGAGTAAATTTTAAATTTAATCTTGAATTAGGTTTCAATTTTTAGGCCCTATCGAATTTGGAGCTCAGTTTCCTAAATGCAAACAATATGCAAATGAACATCATTTCAATTCGATGAATGCTATTTATAAGAAGGATATAAATATTTAAAACAAGAAAGAAAGGAAAATATGCGAAGAAACTTCTAATGCCCTTAATGCAATCAATCGAAAATGAAATTCCCTCCTAGATTGAAAAATGCTAGTTATGTAAAGGAGCGTTTCACTTTCGATACAATAAACGAATGCAAATATATTTTTTTATTTTTTAATGAAATAAAGCACACAACGTACTAATTCAATGGAAAAAAAAACAAACACTAGTTTGAGTTTTGCGAATGTAAGGTTTTGAAATTGAATGACTCAACCAAATCGAAACATGCCCAAAAACATACAAGCTAATGAAGCAAACTTTCAATCAGAAAAGAGAGTTTCCCAAAGTGACCCAAACAAGCAAAGTAATCGATGCTAAAAGTATTAAAGAAGAGGGACTAATGGAAAAATGAAAAGATCATTCAATCAGCAAAACAAAAGGATCAAGAAAAACTCAGTCTAATGACTCGAAACAAGATTGATAACAATCAAAGAGACTTGCTCTCGAACAGAAGGCTTGGTGTGCAAGAATAATTAGAAACCCTAAGGTCTTAAATGACACCGACAAGAAAAAGGACAAACGACTGAGGGAAACAAGTCTACAGTAGTCAACAGAGTTTGAAAGGCTTAAACACACTAAAAAATAACCCAGAAGCAAGAACAAATGACCAAAATACTCATTAAGGAGGTAAAAACAAAACCTATAGGGGTTGGTGCGTCTGTAAGGCTGTAATCCGCGCCATATAGGGGTTGGCGCGAGTGCTAAAAGAGAAACATGTGCCAATCGGTGCGAATTTCTAGACAAAAACCACGCCAAGCTGGATACCTATGGGAAAAAGAGGAAAAACCATAATCTAATGAGCAGAGGTCAACCTTGACACTCTGGAGCTGAACAAAGGATGGAAACTCAGCGAAAAAACCAGAAAAAGACATATAACCAAACCAATAATCGAAACTGACCCAACAGGATGACACGACAAACTTGCACTGATCCCCAGTGGAGTTTCCAATTTGCTATGAAGGTAAATCCTCTCTATGGACAGAGATGATCCCTCTAGCCCTAGGGTGGGTCTAGTAACAAAAGGACACGCTAAAGTGTTGTTTCCTAGTTAATGAATGAACAAAAAACACGGTAGATTGACCTACCTTGAATCCAACGCTATCGTCATTACAGAAAGAGTAGTGGCCTCTCGCTCCTGCCTTAGCAAATCACAATCCATTCACTGTTACGCTTAGATACCTGCACATTGGACAAAGAACAAGAAAAACATACGACAAAATAGTTTCACTCACAACTATTAGCCAGTCAAAGAGGGATAAACATATCACATCAAATAAACATCATAACACAATAGTGGAACCAAACAATAGTCATGTATATAAATGAATAGAAGGAAGAGTGCAACCGATGCTTTGACGTCGCAATCTCCTCCAGCGGGGTTCAGGAGAAGCGCGCCTCAAATGTTGGTCAGGGAATTCAGACTCAATCTCTCTCAGAAGTCTTCGACTCAAGCTCTCTCAACATAATCCTTCTCATTCTATCTTCTCTAGCAGCTTAGTTATAGTATATATAATTCTCCCAGTTCAGCTATTCAGCTGTTTAGCTAGCCTCTACTAAAAGAGATAGTTTCTTTTATATAGGAAAAGGAGGAGGTTGGGATCCCTAAAAATGTGGGAGGGAGTCCTAACATTTAGGAGAGTTCCAAGGGAGGTGGAAACTACTAACTAAAGGAATGAGTCCGTGGTTGTTTTAGTTCAACCACTCCCAATGACTCATCCCCAAGGTGGTTGGAATGGAACCTCCACCTCTATTTTTAAAAAACATTCCATAAACAGCTTGGCGCGGGTGTCTAACTGGCACAAAGCGCCAAGGGGCACATGCTTAGTGTTAAATCTCTCTATCGGTGCGAGGGTGTAACTCGCTACTCGCGCCAAGGTAAAAATAGGGATTTTTATAGCTCTGCTCAGGGAAATGTCAACAAGAAGAATGTTGCTTTCATCAAAATGGATGCAAGGATGGTATTTGCAAAGCATGACACTGCTTATTGGTAACAGAAACGACCCTCCAATGTGTGAGTTGGGGATTGCAGGGACAGTGAAAAAATTCCGTGTAACACTAATATAGTTCTAGTCCAGAAAAATAATGGAGAAATAAGGATTTGTGTCGATTTTCGCAACCTGAACTGATGTTCCTTGAAATATAACTATCTGCTGACCAAGATGGATTATATCTTGCAGAAGGTTGTAGGATCCAAAATATTGTCAATGACTGATGGTTTTTTA
This sequence comes from Pinus albicaulis, assembly GCA_034641835.2. Taxonomy (NCBI): domain Eukaryota; kingdom Viridiplantae; phylum Streptophyta; class Pinopsida; order Pinales; family Pinaceae; genus Pinus; species Pinus albicaulis. The sequence continues at coordinate 220,377,666 of CM076577.1, read as the reverse complement.
GGCTATAATCAGATTTCAGTTGACAGGCAAGACAAAGAAAAGACAACATTTACCACACCCTGGGGTACATTCATGTACAAAAAAATTCCATTTGGTCTGATGAATGCAGGTGCAACCTTTCAGTGGGCAAAGGATATTTATTTTGCGGGAGAAAAGGACAGATTTGTGGTCATCTATTTGGATGAAATCACAGTCTATTCAAAATCTAATGAAGACCACTTGAAACATTTGAAACAAATTTTTGACAAATGCATAAAGTTTTGTTTGTCCTTAAACCCAAAAAAGTCATCTTTTTTTATTGAAGAAGATAAGTTATTGGGACATATTGTAACAGAAAGTGGCATCTGTATTGATTCGGGAAGAGTAGAAGCTATTAAGAAGATTGGTTTGCCAAGAAACAAAAAGGAATTGCAGTCATTTTTAGGGAAAATCAATTTTATGAGGCGTTCTGTTCCTAACTTTGCAGAGCTTATCAAACATATAAATATCTTACTGAAAAAATATGCAGAATTTAAGTGGCGAGATGAAGCAAAGAATTATTTTTCAACAATTAAGTCTGTCTTGACTGAAGCTCCAGTTTTGATTAGTCCTGATTTTGAAAAGGATTTTCTGATTTTTTCATATGGTTCAGAAGAAACAACTGCAGCTGTCTTACTACAAAAGAACAAGGAGGGTTTAGAGCAGCCTATTTCATTTTTCAGTCGTGCTTTAAGGGTAGTTGAATTAAAGTATAGCTTGACTGAAAAACAAGCATATGCACTTGTTAAGGCTTTAAAATATTTTCAAGTTTATGTGATGCATTAAAAAATAATTGCTTTTGTGCCTAATATCACTGTTAAAGATGTGTTGCTGCAGCTAGATACAGATGGCAGAAGGGGATGATGGTTGACCAAAATTCTGGAATTTGATGTCAAAATCAAACCAACTAAATTGATAAAAGGCCAGGGCCTGGCTTGCTTGATGGTTGAATCTAACTGCAAAGATTTAAATATGAATGTAGAGGCAGCTGAAGGAGAAGATGGAGAAGGTATTGCTAATTATCCTGAAATATTTAATTCATATTGGTACAAGGATATAGTTTACTTTTTGTTAAATTTCAACTGTCCGCCTGAAATGGAGAAGTCTAAAAGGAGAGATTTTAAATTGAGAGATGTGAAGTATTGCATTTTTGAAGACCATATTTACTAGAAATACCCTGTTGGAGTCTTGTTAATATGTGTAGATGAAGCAAAATCCCAGGATATTATGACAGAGATACATGCAGGAGTGTGTGGAGGGAATTTGCATTGGAGAGCCACTGCAAACAAAATCTGAAGAGTTGGCTATTATTGGCCAACTCTTTTCTTTGATGTTTTTTCCAAAGTCAGGAGTTGTGTCGAATGTTAGAAATTTGTTGGAAAACAAAAAATGCTACCATTACCTCTCATTCCTATTTCAACAAATGTTCCTTTCTAGCAGTGGGAGCTATACTTCATCGGTGAAATTCATCCACCTTCATTAAGAAAACATAGATGGATTCTCACAGCTACAGACTATTTCACTAAATGGATTGAAGCTGTACCAACTAGAAATTCTACTGATACGGTAATTATCAAATTTATGTTAGAAAATATTATGTCAAGATTTGGTTGTCCACAGAAATTAGTAATTGATAATGCAATGGCCTTTAAGTCCACCAATATGAACAACTTTTGTCACCAATATGGGATTGAATTGACTAATTCCATGCCTTATTTCCCTCAAGGTAATGGATTGGCTGAGTCATCCAATAAATGTTTGGTGAGGATCATTAAGAAAATGTTTCCTGAAAAATAAGAGAAACTGGGACACTCAACTGATACATGCTGTGTGGGCAGATAGAGTAAGTGGTAAAAATTCAATTGGGATGTCTCCATTTCATCTTGTATATGGTACCGATGTTGTAATGCCTTTGCAATTAGCTCTTTATGTGATGAAGTTACTCCAAGATCAAGTTGATGATAAAAACCCAATCCAAAGGAGAATGCTACAGTTGATAGAGGCACACCAAATCAGAGAATCATTGCTAGAAAAAGTATCAAAGTATCAGGCTAAAGCCAAATATGTTTTTGACAAAAGAGAAAATCAACAGTTGTTTCAAGAGAATGATTTAGTGTTGCGTTGGGATGCTATGAGAGAAGACCATGGAAAGCATGGTAAGTTTAACAATTTTTGGTTTGGGCCATTTAGAATTACTGAAGTTTTGGAGAATAATACTTTTCTGCTCAAACATCTGGATGATGATCAGCTGACTGGAGGCCTAGTCAATGGTCATTTTCTTAAGAATTTCTTTATTTAATAAGTCAGGTGAGTCACTCCATTGTAAATATCTAGTGTGATGTGTCAATAAACTCCATGCCAATGGTACTTATGTCTACATATATGGTCAATATTGAGTCCAGTATGTCAATGGTCAATCCTAGTCTTTATTTTCAAGAAGTCTTATGAGTTTCAAGAGTTTTTGAGGCATTGAGTCTACAGTCCTTGAAGCCTCACAGGGAGGACTTCATCCCAAAAGGAGCCACTGTTAGCACTAAAAATTTTAATGGTGTAATCACCATTGTGTCACTGTTTTCAATTTTTTTAAATGTCCTAGTCCACGTCCAAAGTTTGCGTCATTTCCAATAAAGGTTAAAAAAGTGTCCCAACATCAAGGTATTTTTAATTGAATAGGTGTCATAGTGTTTTAGAGTCCTAAAATAAGTTAAAATCTCTATTTTGACTTATGTTAGTGTCGAAGGTCAGTCATTGTTTGGGTAATAAAATTGTAGTCATCTGGCCTGGAATAATAGCTACCTTTGTTGTGATTTCATTGTCAAAACAGTAATGCAGTAAAAGGCATCTATTTATCAAAAATGAAAGTTATATATAAAATGAAAGTTATATATTTCACACAGTGAAAAGCGTAGCTATTTCACTGAGATTTTGGTTATCTCAATTCAGAGGTAAGGAAAATTGTTTATCAAGTATATAGGAGCAGCAGAGAATGTTTTAATGGCAAGAATCATTCATATTTGAATATCATTTGAAGACCCATATGCTATGAATACAATTGTTCTTTTAATTAAGATTAATTATTATTTGATCCAAGGGGATTATTATTAATGAATGTTTAACTTACCTAGGCTACTAACTTGTAGTTATTTCACCTAAGACAAGTAGAAAGCATGGTACAAGGAATCTGACATTTAATGATAAGGTGGAGTGTGAAGCTTAGTGGGATGATTTGGCACTGGTTTTTGAATTATTTCAAAAACATGTCATTACTCCTTGTCATAATTTCAGGCACAAAATTAGAGAAGAGAGCCTATTGATCACTCAACCTAAGGTCTCTGTGCACGCTACAGGTAAACAAAGACCAATCCTCCAGCAGGAAGTATCAGGTTTCAAAGCAGGCAAATCGAGGTTCCGTGGATAGTATTGCAACCAGAGTTCAACAATTGTATTCGTGAGTAGTTTAGCTATTGAAAAATGGGGAAAGGAGAAAATGTAGATAGGTCAGAGCCTGCTAACACAAGATTTGTGGATGCCAGGGAAAAATCACAGTTCAAATCTGTAGGTTGGTATAAATTCCTCCAGAATTTTTCTGGGAAGAACATGGCTCTTGCTCAAGCTTTCACTGAGTATTTTGATGGTGAAAAGGTCAAGTTAGGTAGCAAAACATTCAGAATTTTCGAGGCTATCATAGCTCATGCAACCCAAACTTCTACAATTGGTGAACGTTGTTTTAAAAGAAAAGCGCTACATAAAGAATTATTTTCTTACCTTATGCCTAAATATGCTCATATGAAATGGAATTCAACTGCTCACATTTCTTGTTTTAAAGTCGAGTGGAAACATGTTATTACCTCAGTCTAGGAATACATCACATGTGAAGGGAGGATTTATTATGTTCATCGTTATCAGTTGATATTACTAGCCCACATCTCAGGAGAGAAACCTCTTAACCTACCCTATTTTTTGTATAAATCTCTGCTTAAAATGTCCCTCAAGCTACAGGAAAATTCCAAACTACTCCTTGCACAATTTGTATCACAGAGGGCTGATTAAAATTTTAGTTTTCTATCATCTCAGAAATAAGAAAATTACTTGGGATAAGTTTTTAAGAGAGGAAGGGTTTGGCAGCATTGATTTCATAAGAAAGGTAGGGTGACTAAAGAAGAAATGAATTCATGAGAAAACTAGTGTTGCCCTTGTTTCACATAATTCACCATCAAACTCTGTACATTCATCAGTTTTATGTCAAATTAACCCTACCTCTATCTCAACCAAAAGGCTAACCAGAAGCTCAAGTAGAAAGGCTGCAAACCCTACTCCTACACCAGCAATATCACTAGTTGATGAAGTTTATGTCAGTAGCTCACCTAGTGAACCCCAAACCCTAAGGTCTTTCATGGATGAATACAAGAAGAAGATGCAAAAGAAAAATGTAAGGTCTCCTAAGAAGCCTATGTCAAAGAAAAAATAACAAAGAAAAAAATTCCTTCTCTTCACAAAGCCAGCGTAAGAAGAAACTCTTCATGGCAGAAGAACCAGTGGAAGTCAACCCTGGTCTTCTTGCACCTAAGCCTATTTTCTCACCGGTAGAATTCAACCCTGGTATGAAAAGTTCATGCCAGGTTCTTGAGTCATCTCGTTCAGTGCAGCCAAGTAGTGGCACATCTGTCACTAAGTCCACCCTCTCACATGTTTTGCTTTCTCTCAAGAAATGCAAACATAAAATGACAGATCCTACCATATAAGAAGAGCCTACCTTGGCTAAATTAGTATCCTCCATTTATTCTTCGATCAAGAAGAGGAAGAAAAATGAGATACAATCCTATATCTCATTTGAAGACAATAGTGACCCTGAGTACACAAAGATAGAAGATGAGGAGGCAGAGTCTAGTAAATTTATACATGGAGGAAAGAGGTCCAAATTAATCCCTAATCCCTATGTTAAAAGACCTCATACTAGACCGAAAAAAAACTCAGGCTAAACAACAAGCTAATTGCTAATCCTAAACTAAGGGATGAAATTATCAACATTGAAGAAAGCCTAGAAGACAAAATTGAAAGGAAGAAGGAAACTCAGTCAAAGAGCCAAGCACATAAAAAGAGGTATGATAAAAGGGTAAGTAAAGCAAAGGCCATTAGAATATTTTCTTCTATTCTGGACCTTTGATGAATGAAGAACATGGCTGACTTGGAGAAATGTTTTTGGGTAAATGTTCCATGTTTTCCTGATATAGCTACATTTTCTGTGAAGGTAGCAATTATTTTGAAATATCAGCATGTGATATAAATGGGCTGCTTTTTGTTTTGAATCATGATGGTGACATTAAACAGATGAAGTGGAGGGGTTATTCAGTTGCAATGGATGCTGCCATGTGTCTTGTATTTAGCCTTCTCCAAAATACCATGGTTCTATTTTTCACATTTAAAAGGAGACAACCACATGTCACTCCCATTGTTTTTACACTTTTTGTTGAAGATTGGTTGCACTAAAACAAGAGAGTGGTCTTCGAATAGGATGCCAACTCATACAAAAATTTTGGAGTGACAACCTTCATGATGCCTTCATGATGTTTATCTTGTTTTTAATATAGCACTTTGTAATTGAGATTAAGGGATAAGCCACACCTTTTGCACAAGGATGTAATGAATTTTTAAACAGATTTACCTTTTTCTGCAGAAGATGACAATATCATATTTTGTATATATATGCCAAACTTATATGAAGTCAAGGTTGATGGTTTTATAATTTGACTCATAAGATCTGTAATTTTTTGTGTGGATGAAATGGAATGATATTACCAATTTGTTGTGTGTATTGTCTACTTTGCTTGTGTTTCCATATATACTATCTTTCAGTTTCAATTTGCAAACCAATATGTTGTTATGTATACTTATCAGTCTCTTAAACATGCTATGTGTTTTATCAATTTTTTTCAGTCTCACACAATGAGCATTCTTGGTAAAATATACATTGTAACAGTGGAAGAGAATCATTCATGATAGTTATTCTTCATGATATTTCAATGAGAATCTTGTCATACTAGAAATAGATTTCTCTCAATGGAATATTTTCAAACCGCTACTTTTGTGAATTTCTACTAAATGCAGTATATTTATGTTTCACAGACCTATTGTTTCCTCATATCTCACAATTTCCTCTACTCATAGGCTACAAAATTGCACTCTACTACCACATCAGGTTCCAATACCCTCATTAGCAGAACCGTGGATTTGACTGAAATCTCTTTTCAGTGAATCAGAGTTTATACCATCTACCAACCCCATGAAAAAAATCATTAAAATTTACTTAGAGTTTAGGATGTTTCTGGTCATGCGCTTGCTGCAGTCCAAGTACTGATTCCAATGCCAACAAATGAATGTTATATGTTAATAAATAATTGCTATATGTCTCTTTATGCAAATGACGCTGTTTCATATTATGTAAACATATTTTTTATAATAAAATTTATTGATATGAAATAATTTGTGGATTTATGAATGAATGAATGAATTAAAGTTATATGTTAATAAATACTTTCTATATGTCTCTTTATGTAAATGATGTTGTTTCATATTATGTAAGCATATTTTTATGATAAAATTTATTGAGATGAAATATTTTGTGGATTATATGAATGAATTAACATTTTTTTTTTTTTTTTTATATGTCTTAATGTCTTGCTTTCAATTATTTTCTATATAGAATATAAATTGGGTACTGGGGAATTGAGAGTGATGTGGGGGGGGGGGGAGAAAGGGGGGCGAGGGGGGGGGGGATGAGAGCTTCCACATTCACGTGGTTGGACCTATTGTTAAAATTGGCATCTAGGGCCAAATTACACTTTGACCATCTCCTATGGAAAATATACTTGCAGCATTGAATTCCTCTCATCGAGAGGACCAAAATTGATCTAAATATCATCAAATTTGGACAAGGAAATATTTGTTTATTCAAAAAGGAATTCTTCAAGTCATGATTTTGTTTAGGCGGGAAAAATTGAAAATTCAAATTTTGAATTTTCCTCCAATATGTCTAGGAAAAATCATCATGTCAAATTGTATTTAAAGGCATCCTCCATCCTCATTATAATCATCAAATTGCTTGGAGATATGTCTGAGGCAAACAAGTACTTGAAGAAGGTCGAAGGAGGGTTTTGTTTCTGGGTCAAATTTTGCAGTAGGGCGAAGATTCTCCAAGAAGGTTAGCCGTAGGTCTAGGCAAGTGTTGTGTGGGGCAACCTATTCGAAGGTCCGAGTTCTGGAACACAGTGGCAAATAGGTTTGATATATTTATTTCAGGGCTCGTCAATGGCTAAAATAACGATGAATACCTCTCCTTATGAGGCCGATTTTCTAATTTATTAGGGCTGATGTTTATATAACCTATTGAAGGAATGCCGAGAGGATTAACATGATATCTCATCCCTAAGGTTAGTCCCATGCTAGCCGTAGTGATGACGGTGTGTCTTCACTCTGATAACAAGGATCTATAACATGTTTTTGTTATGAAGAGATGTCTTGGTGGATTCAATAGAAATATATGACTAGACCTTATCAGTGGCATATGACCTGTGTATGATTAAACCCTTCATCTAGCAAGTTAGAATAGAATTTGGTTCACTGTACTCCATATCCTCTCTCTCTGCTGAATTTTTATATTTAATAATAAGAAGAATTGATAAAGGGTTTTCCTCGACTTAAAGTTTTTTCCCTGGCTTGATCCATATCCATGTGTTCTCTTGTCTTGGCTTGTCTTCAACATCTATATTTATGTTCTTTCTTTAGTTACATCCATATAATTTTTAATGTGGATTAATGAGATTAATGTTGAATGAAGTATCTAACCTAAGAAAAGAACATGTTAACTCAAATTAACATGGTATCAGAGATATGGACAAGACAAATCCCAATAATGAGTGAAAGGGAATGGGTTATGATTATGTTGGAGGCATCAATATGAAATTCGATGTCTGATCTAAGGTAACTCTAGAAGGATTTCTAAGTACTTATGCTTTGTTTAATTAGGCCACTTCTCCCTGGATGAAGACAAGAATTCTCGTCAGTCAACCTCAATATTAGATCTACTATAATGAAACCCTTGCTTATATTTTTCATTTCGTGTTAGAGCATGGCAATCCCTTGGGAGAAAGAAAAATAATATATGAAAGATGGATCTATAATTTAGAGAATACCAAAGGAATTTTTTCTAAACTATCGCGGGAAGATTGAATTTACTAAGAAACTTTCTGATCATTTATGATGTTATGACCTGGTTAGGTTTTTCAATCTCAATTCAGAACACATTCTAATCTCGTCTTCAAAACATGTATGGATATTCATTCATATTATCTCTCTCTACATTATAATTTGAGTTTTCGTATTGAAGAAGTCACAATCCAGGGCATCACTTAAGTGTACCAAATCCTAGGCCGAAACATATTTCAAAAGGTGCCATGAATATAATTTCCTCCATCAAATTCTGGGCATAATGATCACTGATTTATTAAACAATTAAGAACTAATTCTCTTTTCAAGTCTGTTTCTTCTGTACCTTTGGTTTTGAAAGGATATCTCGCTTTGAAGATATAAATCTTCTATGTCCACTGTTTTATCTTACTAAAGAATCAATTATGATAATTTTATCATCTGATCCAAGAAATGAATTCAATGCTTTATTACATCATCCATTCAAAAGGACCTGATGTAATATACGATCACCTATTGAGGAATTTTTGCATGGAATTCTTATATCTATGTCTATGACTTATTTTTTCAAGTATAAAGACACCATTTGAGATGCAGCCCTGAGTGTCGCTATTCTGAGCATGAAAGTTTGATCAAAGAATGTATGAGGTGAAGCTATGGAATTCCAAGCCCTATTTTGTGCCACCAAATTTACAATAGGATCAAAGACTCATATGTTATGCCAAGTATGAAGAGTCTCATTTTCTCACTGTCTATAGATGAATAATTCAAGGAATTTCAGAGCAGTCAATCTGACAGAAATTTGAAGAAAAAACTTAAATATCCTTCATTGAAGTATGTGGGCCATATTATAGCTTTATTTATGACTCCTTCATGTGATGTATCGTTTTCAATTATACGGGAAAAATTTTTATTGTCTGAAAATATCAAATCAGATCAAATCCTGTCAGAGCAACCTTAAACTCAACAGTGGCAAACTCAAGATATAAGATAAGTTGATTATCAATTTGAATTCTTCAAATTTGTATAGAGTGCATGAGATGGCTAGGTTAAGCACTCAAATTGGGTCACATATAGCTAAGGATCATAATTAAAATATATCAAGCAACATTGAGTTTGGAAATCTAATTTGAGTCCTGTGGATTTGTGCTCTGAAAGTCACATTCCAGATAATTCTTGTGACTGAATCAGATTGTGATGTTTTTAGCATGTCTGCGTGAAAATATGTTGAACAAAGTATTCATATTATAATGTGTGATAATTTACATAATGATTGAGTTGTTTTAAGTAAATGATGTAGGGATTGGTAGTGTATGAATATCAATCTGAAATCTTTGAGTGGCAGGGTTTGATGTTTGTTCCACTTCAAGAGAACTTAATTAAGTCTCTGACTCAAAGAAGGAAATAGATTGAGACTTCTATCTCATTTTATTTTTATGCACTAAGTGACATCATCAGCACATACATATACACAACCTAAACTCTAGTGGAAATTGTTGATTTTCGGTGGCATTGTTTTTATACTCCTAAGGTATAGACATCTTGATCACATGATCAAGCAGAGGGAGCATTTAATACTCTATAAAAATTGTATAGAGAGGCATTAATCCTTTTCCAATTTTGAAGGGTTAGTCTCCTTGAAACCTTTTATATCATAATTAATCCTAGAGACCTGTAGCAGTATTATTGAATCATGCTAGCAGAGCTAGCATCCTTTGAAATGGATTTAGCATAGATGAATATATCCTTCATTGTTTAAGGAAATACGGAGGAAGTTTTTTTTAAGTAGAAAAAAATACATAAATAATATAGGCTGCAATATTTGAAATTTTCCTCCTTTTTAAAGGGCGGGTTTATAATCCTTTGGATAAAAAACTTGCAGCAGTTCTTATAATAAAAAAGAACAGAAGCACCCTACCGAGGAAGCATTGATGGAGTGGATTAAGTAGTCTCTATTTTTTTATGGATCATTAGGAACTTTGAATTTATGATCTTAAAGATGGAAAGTCGTCTGATAAAGGTTTGACGATCCAACTGAAGTGAGTCTACAATAGGAGCTATTCAACTCCTGACAAATGGCTTGATGACTTTTCCTATCCAATAATTATTATAAGAAGGAAGATCCTGTCAAAATTCTTTGATAAAATAAAATACATGACTATTTATCTAATGACTCTAAAAATGATTCCATATATTTTTGGTTGCTTGAGAATTTGCATGAAAATTTTAAGCACATAATGACAGAAAGTAGTATGTCACATTCCTGATATTTAGAGGGAGCCATGATAAAAATTCTACCATCAGTGATGTCTGCTTAAATCCTATTAAGCTCAGATGGAAATCCTTTTTGAGATGTAAATTTTTTTGATCCCTAGTTCTCTTGGAGAGCCACTTGTTGAGATATCCCTTGGACGCTATTATTTGTGATATCAAATTCACTTCCACAATATAGGATTTCATGGCTATTTTGATACTCACTCAATTGACAATATGATGAATAAGAAGAAAACACCCGATGTTATACATTTTGACTATGTTTAAACAATTATTGAGTTTGAATATATATGGAATCTAGCATGGAGCCAGATGATTGAGGAAGCTCTTATGTGAGCCATTTTAGCACATGCTGATGACATCCAGTGTATATTGCAGAGTAGAATTCAGAGAATTCAGTTATTATCACCATATACCACTTTATTTGGTATGACAAAGGTAATTCCTATTTTATGCCATGATTGAATGGATAGATCTCGTGTTGAATAGGTTTCCTTATGGGAACTTGCAAATACAAGAATAGGCTTGTGATCTCCTTGAGTAAGAGGGAGTAAGCCTAGTTAAGTATTTTCTTTATTTGGAATCATGAAATGTAGAATTCCAAGGATTTATAAGTGTTGCTAAGATCTCTGTTGCTCGAATGTCGAGTTGTAAGTCAGTATGTCTGTTGAAGCTCGTTCGTAAGATGTGTGCCTTCATATATACATTTATGTGTTGTTTGGTGGAGCAATGAGGCTCCTATTGGCATACCAGTCATCAATATAATCACAAAGAACTAGTCTTGGTTTTCAGAAAGTAACCTGGCACTAATCCCTATATGAAGGGATCTCTGGCAAAGATTAACATTGAGCTCTGGGAGCTCCTAGAGGCTTGAGTTACTTATTGAGCTATAGTGGTTCACCTTCCCCTATTGGTGCGATGTGTGATGGGTGTGTGGTTCAACTTCCCCTATGATATCTCATGGCGGTTGAAATGTGTGTAGGGTAAGTGATTCACCTTCCCCCATTGTTGATGACATATGCATAGGATGAGTTGTTCACCTTCTCCTATGGAATATGAGTAGGATGAGTGATTTACCTTCTCCTACGGGTACTCCAGTGAGAGATGCATTAAGGAATCTGTTGACATGTCGGTGGGATGTGGTTCATCCTTTACCCACATGTAGGATTCTCATTCCCTATGATTGATGGTTGAAATGTCGGTGGGATGTGGTTCACCCTTTCCCCACGTGTAGGATACTTCCTACTATTGATGGTTTTTGCATGCATGTAGGAGGTGGTTCATCCTTTCCATACTATCTATGTTTTTGCATGTGTGTTGTAGGTGGTTGATCCTTTGCGTACTTTCGACATTTTTTCATGCGTGTAGGAGGTGGTTCATCCTTTCCCTACATGTGATTGTGATGTGTGTTTGTAGGATGTGGTTTCTCCTATCCCTACTATGATTATGAGCATGATTTTATTTCCCTGCTGGTGTTTATGTATCATCCTACCCATGTAGTCCAAGACACATGAGAAGTACCTCTCATCTAGCCAATGAGTTGGGAAATGAGGATAGATACCATAGCACTACCAATGGACACATCGTGTACTACTGTACTCTCTATGCTAGGATGCATCATTGTTTAAAAAACTTGATCTGGGATCAATTGAGGTTCTACCTTTGGACTGACTTGAGTCAGTGGAGAGTGGCAAGGTTTTGTGACTCACTCTCAATCAATTCTTCTTCATTATTACTTCATGGTTCATCATAGAAGGGATGTTAGAGATGGTTCAGATTGGATGATGAATTGGAAAGTGGAATTCTCCCTAGTTGAGAGGGAGTGTGAAAATTAACATCCAGGGCCAAATTCAACTTTGACCAACTCCTATGGAAAACATAATTGCAATATTGAATTCTCTCTTCAAGAGGACCAAAATCGAACTAAAGATCATCAAATTTGGACAAGGAAATATTTGTTTATTCAAAACGGAATTATTCAAGTCATGATTTTGTTTAGGCAAGAAAATTTGAAAATTCAAATTTTGAATTTGCCTCCAAAATTTCTAAGACAAATCATCATGTCAAATTGTATTTAAAGGCATCATCCATCCTCATTACAATCATCAATTTTCTTGGAGATATATCTGAGGCAGGCGAGTACTTGAATAAGGTCAAAGGAGGGTTTTGTTTCCAAGTTTCTCTCTAGGTCATCTTTTGTGTTAGGGCCAAGACTCTCCAAGAAGGTTAGCCATAGGTATGGTCAATTGTTATGTGGGAGAACCTATCCACAAGTCTGAGTTCTGGAACACAATGGTAGAAAATGTTGATATATTTATTTCAGGGCTCATCTATGGCTAAAAAAAGGAATATTATGTCTCCTTATGAGGCCGCTTTTCTGATTCATTATGACCATTGTTTGTGTACCCTATTGAAGGAAGGTCAAGAGGACTAACATGATAGACCATCCCTAAGGTCAACCCCATGATATCCGCAGTGATGAGGATGTGTCTTGGGTCTGATAACATGGATCTATATCATGTCGTTGTTATGAAGATATGCCTTGGTCTAGTCAACAGAAATATATGACTAGACCTTATCAGAAAAATATGAATTATGTATGCTTAAACCGTTCATATGGAAAGTTAGAAAAGAATTTGATTCATTGTACTCCATCTCCTCTCTCTCTACTAAATTTTGATATTTAATAATAAGAAGAATTTATCAAGGGTTTTTTCCCCGGGATTTTTTCCCTAGCTTGAGCTATATCCATGTGTTCTCTTGTCTTGGCTTGTCTTCAAAATCTATCTTTATGTTCTTCCGTTAGTTACAATCATAAAAAATTTAATGTGGATTAATGGGCTTAATGTTGAATAAAGTATATAACCTAAGAAAAGAACATGTTAACTACAATTAACACCTATTCAGTAGAGAATAAATTATGATTTGGACAATATTGGAGCAAAACAACCTCAATAGAACAGAGCAGCAAACAAGTCAATGTTGAATTCGCTGCTACTCAGTCGAGTGGAGGGAGGTTTGCTTGGCCAATATTAAACTAGTCCAAAATGTATTCTCGAAACCAATAGGAGCTCATTCAGGTATTCATAATGTCTATATTAGAATCTCCTTATTAGAATTATTTTGTTTCATATTGGCCATATTAGAATATCCATATTTCCTTTGTTGTCCTCTTCTTGGAAAATACAACATTCATCCATTGTAGCATCTCCACAATCCATTAGTGATTCCTGTTTAAAAACAAAATGAAATATGTTACCAAAACATAGAACTGATATTAAAAACTTAAAAAAAGGAAATAATTACCACAATATAAAAATGGAAAAGTACAATTATGTAAATACTTCTAAAAAAAAGCGTCAATATTGATCAAGAGAGCCAATATTACCTCTCATATTCACCAATAGCATTTGGGGCATCTATGAATTCCAAACATACTCCTGCATAGATGCCATACACATCATTGGTGAATATGGTAGGAAATATTGGTTTTCTTGACCAGTATCGACACTCTGTATGAGAAGTTTCTACAAAATTATACTTTTTATGTTTTGATATTGTGGCAATTGTTTCCCTTTTTAAATTATAGTGTCGACTAGTTCACGAGGTAAAGAAAAATATTGCTATTTAATGAATAATAACACAAATGATCAATTTAACATTTCTTTGTTGTTACAACGAATGATCCACCCCTCTTGCGACATCCTTGACAACATCATGAGTACACGACCAAGCCATCAAAAATAAAGAAAAAGAAAAAGAAATTATTGTAATAGTTATATCCTTAGAAACGTCACATACCATATTATGAAAACATATTTTTGATGATACATGTTTTTGAGATGAAGTATTTTGTGTCTATGATTAATGAATGAATGAATGAATGTTATATGTTAATTAATAATTGTTATATGTATCTTTATGTACATGATGTTGTTTCATATTATGTAAACATATTTTTATGATAAAATTTATTGAGATGAAATATTCTGTGGATTTACGAATGAATGAATGAATGTTTTCTATTTGTTTTTTTTTATGTATTTTAATGTCTTGCTTTCAACTATTTCCTATATAGCAGATATATTGGGTACTTGTGAATTGAGACTGATGTGAGAGGGGAAGGGGCCATGAGAGCTTCCACCTTCACATGGTTGGACCTGTTCAATAGAGAATAAATTAGGATTTGGATAATCTTGGAGCAAAGCACCATCGATCCAACTTATCAACAACAAATTTAATGTTGATTTCACTGTTGCTTCGTCGAGTGGAGGGAGGTTTGATCCAATATTAAACTACTCCAACAATTCATTCTAGAGACCAAGAGGATCTCATTTAGGTATTAATGCATGCAATTTTTTTTAATTATTATTTATTCAAGCAATTAATTTTAATATTTGGTCAAATTTAATCTAAGTTTTCCTCATTGGTCTCATGAATATGTGTAGGACAACTAGTTTTAACTCATATGTTTAAGTGGAATAACTATCTGAAGCAAATAGCTCAAATGGTAAGGGTTTAGGTGAGACAAAAATAATTGTTTGATATTTTTCTTGTGTGTTTTGGTCGAGTGGGAGTTACATAAATTCTTATAAGAAGTAAAAAACTTTTCCATGAAAAAAATTCATATGGTTTTTGTCTTTCTTTAACAATTGTATTTTTGTTTGAGTGAAAGACCATATACTGCATTTTTCATGCAGGGAAGTAGGAGAAACTCTTACTCTATTAATTGGGAATAAGGCACTCGTGTGATTTTTATTCTATTTTATTAATTATTTATCACATCTAACTTATCATCCTTCCTTTTTTTTGCAAGTACTTTCATTCACATATATGGATTTGAAAGATTAACTACGATTGGAGTCATATAAGGGAAAAAAATCATCTAAGTATTGCTCAACTTTAATCCACCAAGCGCTTGGCTACTAGGTGTGTGATTTAGTATTTCCTTACATTTTATTTCAAGCAATTTTTTATTTCTACATTGCAAATATTCAAGAACATAGATGTTGAGAAAAACTAGGGAAAACAAAATCAAGGTTTATTTTATAATGTTTTCTCTTGTTATATTTAAAATTCTCATGATAAAATGTTAGTCCATCATCATCATTATTATTTTTTATTTTGTAAAATGATTTTATAAAATTTATAGATATTTTATCTTCCAAATTTCCAATTTTTTCAGATCTAGGATTTCTAAAACTTTTGAATCCATCTAGATGCATGGTTTTATTTTTCTTCCAACTCACTCTTCTCATATCTTCTATATTTTTCTACAATCAATGAGTCAAATCTATGAAATTTTTAATTCCCTATTAGCACGCCACATAAACACACTATGACATCATGCCATGACACCAAATCTTATCCAAAACGCCACATTACTAGTGACATGTCAATAGCCATTTATGTTTCCATGCCACACTCTAGTAGTGTTAATCATATATGAATTTTTCACATCATTAGTTATGCAATAGTAACCACGTCCATTGACATGTCATGTAGCACATCGCACTTTGGGTGTAATAATCCTAGGTGGCTCCATGTGACCACCATGTGTTCTACACTATTAGCATCCTAATGTGAGTTTTTTCAAAACATATTCTATGAAGCATCCCACAACCTAAAAATCCATATAAATGGAAAACAATGCAAATTCCAAGGGCTCAAGTCTCACCTGACCCTACCTGAAATACCTACAAACAAAACTTGGGTTGTGTTCTAATTCATTTTCCACTCAGATACATGCACCACTAAATAACACCACTCAGTAGAATAGACCTACCAAAAACACACATGTTTTAAAATTGCTATCGGTCCCATTCTCCAACCAATATGCAACTCAGGTTGAAGAGTGACCTTAATTGCATGCCAAAAAACTCTAGAACTATCCCCACAACAAATTTCGTCTTTTTATAAGAAAATCTGCATCCTTCTTCACCATGAACCAATCATGCAAGTTGATGTGATCCACCAAGTTCTTATGCATTCTCCTCTCCAAACGCTTGGGTATATATAAGGGTCATGTTCCTTCAAATCGTATTTGGTTTAAACATGACACCGATGCAAGTTGACTCACTAAAATTATTTGGCTAACACACATCTTCTCCATGCAATATACATAAGAATTTGCTAAAGTGTTGGTTGGGGTGTGCCTTTAACTAACTGCACCCACTCATCGCACACGATAAGTCATGTTATAGGGTGCTCACCCAAACTCATTAACCAATTCATGATGTGAGGCATGATTATAAATAGTTTTTCTCATACTCAAGTCGTATAAGTGCTCTCTGCATAGTAAAATTTTCACACCAATTTCTTTGTGCCTTCTCTGCACACTTTGACCATTCTCCTTTCCACAATACCATAAGACTAAAGTTTCTAAATCCTTCTTTCTTCACACTTAGGGATTTTTTTTTTCCACTTCCTTCTTTCTCTCTATCCAAATTTCATAAGGAGAAGGAGTAGTATGATTCCATCCTCCACTCAGGTTTCCCATGCTGACTTCAATGTTCGTCAGTGTATGCTAATACTTCATTAGGAAGATAGTTATGATAATTAAGGTTGGTTTGTATGGTCCTGCTCACGAAATTCCATAGGGAAAACAAGAAATATGCAACAAGAATTCAATTTCTGTGCAACAACCCACCACATGCTTTCCCTCTTAGTACTTTTGATTAGTATGTCCCTACATTCAGGCTAGTCATCAATTTATTTTCACAAATAAATAATTTACATAACTAGGTTTATATACATGGGTTTTTATGGAAAAAGAGTTGTTGCACATTCTCCTGTTCTAGAGTATCTTTCAATCATACAAAATACTCTCTTCTGATTGTTGTTGATAACCATAAATCTAAAAGCCACAATATCCTCTAGCTTCAAATTTGGGTGATTAACAATGGAATTCGTATAGTCTTCAAAATAGTGTTGTGTGTGTGTGTGTCTATATATATATATATATATATATATATATATATATATATATATATTGTCGTCAATGAACAAACTTGTGTATTATATTTTTTGTTAATGGTTTGTTCGTCATATTCTCATCACATTCACATCAACGATAGTTGAGGCACCAAATTGCATCATCCACTTTGGTCAATATGGTCCAATATTACCCAATAGTAGTTGTTGGATAGGTATTCATGTGCATTTGGAAATTGTAGCAAGCATCATTTTAGAGTGGGTACACTAGGATTGCAAGTTGACCACCCTCAGTATTTCTCCTATTGCACATTATACACATTGTATTAATTCACTAGGCCTTGATAGTAGTTGAAATTCGAATATCATGATTTGGTTTGAGTGAGTTGGTTTCGGTTATGCTAAAATTCAATTTTCTAGTGAAGTTGAGACTAGCCAGGCTATCATCATCCATATTGATCAATGATCCAATTTCATTCAAACCAAGTAATATTAGTTGTTGGATTGTTATTGATGTGCATTTGGAAATTGTAAAAGATATTATTTTAGAAAGGGATAATTAGGATTACAAGCTAGCCATACTTAGTCATGTTTCTATTGCATATATTTTACATGTTATATTTCCTCACTATGCCTTGGGGGTTGTTTATCTTCCACTTTATAGTCTCATAATTTAAATTGTGAGAGTTGGTCATGTTCATTTTGATTTTCTAGTCATTGAATCAGTATGTTTTTCTTTGTAAATTATGTTATTTTTTCGTAATTTATTTTAGTTGTAGGCTTTAGCTTGACATAATATTTGTGGTAGTTCATTTTTTTGTTGATATCATAGTAGGATAAAGGACCATATAGGAATGGGATCTTCAGAAAAACTGAAAATACCGGGCATGAATAAAAAAACATTTCCAATGAAACCAAGTGAATTATGAACCATGATATGTGATAAAAAATAAAGTTGGAGAACATAAATGAGTACCTCCATTCATGAAAGTCACCAAGACACTACCTATGTTTGCAAGCTTGCTAAATTTGTTTCATTGTGTTAAAATAGTAATGTTTATTTGTGGCTATCATCTATTGACAAAACTACTTGTCCACCAAAGGAGCCACTTGTTTGGAATCCATGTGGGGTCAGTCTGACCAAATTGTGGTCTCTATGGAGAACACTAGTATACACAAGTTAT
The DNA here is from genome assembly GCA_034641835.2 of Pinus albicaulis. NCBI lineage: Eukaryota > Viridiplantae > Streptophyta > Pinopsida > Pinales > Pinaceae > Pinus > Pinus albicaulis. The sequence continues at coordinate 220,359,055 of CM076577.1, read as the reverse complement.
ATTATACATTTCAAGTCCAACCATTTCTTGAATCTAAATATTTTGTTAGGAAAGATAGTAACAAAATTGTGATCTTTTATTGATTTTAATTTATGGTTGTAATGTTTCATAGTACAATTTTAGTACATGAACAACATATTTGATGAAACCAACCTGGATTGTTCTTATGTTTTTGCTTGGATGTTGGCTTATCACCAATACTTGGTTATCTGTAATGTGATCTAGCAATGCTTATAATGTATGTCTCTATACAGTCCATTTATGATGAAGATGAGATGCTTGATTTTGGTTATTATACTGGTAGAAACTTACATATTGAGTATGTCACCATACCAATGTCATTGTTGCCTTTAAAAATATGTAGGAAACTAGTGTTTAATGGAAGTAATAAACAAGAAAATAAAGGAGAGGACTTGTTGTTTGATTTATATTTTAAAAAACTTGTACACGACGAATCAAATCTAGGGAGAGAAGCCACCGATAAACCCTTAGGTTTGCTGCAAGAATCTAATGCATAAGGGAGCGGAGCCACCGAGAAAACTCGCATGATATGTGTATTATATTTTTTTTAATGCATATCACCATCAAATATTCGATGACATAGGGAGGTCGTCGAATATTCGACAATTATCGTTTGGAGTACTCGTCGGATACTTGATTACAGAATCAACATATGGAAGCATCAATACCTTAACACTGTCATCAGATATAACTCTTGTCCGTCGACTATCCGATGCTTAATCATCATCTTGAAAGTGTCAGAACGACAACCCTTATATCACACAATTTACTTATTTTTTTTATTACCAAACACGTCAACATCGGTTTGTTCCGTTGGTAAAAGCGACCTATGTGTCAAATATTTGTCACATATCCAACTGGTCACCATCGGTTTTAAAGTTTTGGAGTGACAACACTTCTATTGCACAATTTAATTAATCTGTCGATTACCTGCCCCTCAAATTCGGTTTGTTCCGTAGGTCAAAATGACCTATGTTTCGAATATATGTCGCATATCTAACACATCACCACCTATTTTAAAGTGTCATAGTGACAACATTTTTGTCGCACAATTTACTTATTTCGTCGATTTTTTTTTCTAAGTTAGTTTAAATCTATGAACAAGAGAAAAATATATTACATCTTTGCCTAAGCCATGTCTTTGCCCAAAAGAGTGGCATAATCAACAAAATAAACAGAAAAAAGACTGCCCACAAGGGGAAACCAGTCTCGTTCAATCCTCATTCTACTGTGCTGCCCACGTAGGGGTAACAACCATGGATTCCTCTGAAGGTTACACCTATTATAGACTGAAAAATAAAAATTACTGAATGACATATATAAAGAATCAAAATCAATCCCGGCAAGTTGGGACTCATAGCGCAAAAACTGGACAAAATTGGAATAATTAACCATCAAGAAGAGGAGGAGGTTCTTCAATTATGCGTCACCTATATGCCGCCATATCGTCGTCCTCCCTTTTCTGGTCCACAGTGGATGCAGCGCTTAGCTTGGAAGGCACACGCTCGCAGCGAACCAGCTCCTCCTCACGATCGCATCTGACCTTCTCATCCTCGCTTGGAGCCTTTCCTTTATCCCTATTCATTGACCTTTGCTGACTGTCCATGTCCTGAGCCATATTAGATCTTGGCCCTTCCTGATGCATGCTGGGCTCACCCTCCTGGGCTTCCTCCTTGAAAACCACTGAAATGGAGGCAATTAAGCGGGGTCAATTCAGGGACCAATTGAAGAAGAATTGGGTAGTTTGGGGCGAGTTTGTGGCTTGAGTGATGGGGTTGGCGGGTGCGGAAGAACCCAATCGGTGGCTGGTTTCCTGGATTTTGCCCCTCCCACTTTGAGTATTTGGGTAATGACCAGAGAAATATTCGGAGGATTGAGAAGAGGACTTAGAGGTGGAGGTTGAAGGGGGGCACAGGGGATGGCTTCTTGTGCTTCCCCTGCGACAACGCATGCGCTGACGTAGCCGTGGCATGGTGATGGAATCAGCAGAGGGTGAAAGAGGCGTCGAAGGAATATAGATGGAAGGGAGCAGAGTGTTGAATAGTTCCAGAGTGACAAAGGTTAAAAAGAAAAGGCCAGAGCGAGAAAGGTGCATACCCTCTCCAAAATCGATACAAAAATTCAAATGGCTTCTTCTACCTGTGGCAGTGCGGTAACTAGGGAGCCCAGCATAAGGAGAGCAATGAATGTTCAACGGAGGAGGAGTGCTCGAGTTTCCTGTGCCATTCTCCATCTTAAAAACCCAAACAGAGATACCTCGAAGCTCACCCTGCGTTAAATTCACATTAATGAGAGCAGAAGACTAATGCAATAAGATCCATACGAAGGCGCGATCGGGTATTATGGTTGGATCTCGACCTCCGCATGGATTAAATTCTCTAGTTTTGAAGGCATATCGAGAAGGGTGATCCTACCTGGAATCGACTTGGGTGGGCAAGTGTCTCCTCCACTTGCCGAACCCAAGTCCCATCACTGTGCTAATCCGTCGATACACCCGCATCCGGGATACTTATTTCGTCGATTACCCATTGCCTCAAAGTCAAATTTTTCCATCGGAAAAAATGATCGATGTGTCAAATATCTGACTGGAGACTAGTGTGAGACCTATCGGATATTCGATGTTCAGTCTATCAGATATCCTACGACCTTTAGCGCCACAAAACTGACTTATAAATGTCGGGTTTTTAATGACCATTCCGGCCTTGTTATGTCTCGGATAATAAAAAACGGTACTATCACATATCCGATGGTGTCTAAACTATCGAGTATTTGACACAATTATAGTGAAGATTTGATAAACACTAATGTGTCAGATTGATGACACTAATAAGTCATGTATCTAACTAATAATCATTGGATTTTGGCCCCATTTATACTAGTGAACCCTTAGAATTTTCCTGAGACCACGTCAATTAAATCCAAATCCACTGACAATCCAAATATCAACCAAAATGAAAACCCACTATACCATGGCTATCCAAGAAATAGGAAAGCAAGGCTATACATCGATGTCAATCCGGGAAAATCCCATGCCAATGACTACAAACATGACCAATAAACCATGCATTCACATCTTAGAAAGATAATCAAACATGAAAACCATTACTTGCACAATCATCTTGTTGTATGCTCTTACTTCGCTTGATTTCTACCCTTTCCTACTGTTTTCTAATATTCTTCTTGTGCTCCCTTGCTTTCCTTACTTGTTTGCTTGGGTCTTCCTTGTGTCCAAGTGCTCCTTCTCTTGTTTCTTCTTGTTGTAGTGTTCTCCCTTTCTCTATTCCTAAAGTGAATAATGTTATAATGTTGTCTCTGCCAATTTCCTTTCTTTTTATTTTCCTTTTCCTTCATTTTTCATTGCATGCATACTGTTGTCTCTTCATCTTCATTTTCTCTTATTTTCCTTATTTCTTTTATTAAATTGCCATTTATTTATTTTTTCCTTTTCCAATGCCAATGCCAATTTCCATAGCCAATAATACACCACAAGTGGATCCCAATATAATGTTATTTCCCCTCCATTCATCTTGGAATACATGTCCCATCACCTTGGTATTTTATTTTTCCCTTATAATGCCCATTTATTATATGGAAACTTAACCCAGTGCTGTTACAAACCCTCCCTCTTGGGGGAATACCATATTCGATGTTCTATAACACTTATAACCAGACAAAAATACTAAAACATGAAAACATATTGTTTATGTAGCTTTATAAAAACAACTCGATAGAGTATTTACAATGACATATTGTTTATTGGAGCTTTATAAACACAACTCGATACAATATTTACAATGACACATACACACACACACGCATATAAAAAAATTCATTTGATTCAACAAGTAAATAAAGAAGGATATAATTTCCGCATGTAATCATTCATCTCTAATGTATTCATCAGGCCCAAAGTTATTCCACTGCACTTTAACTTTCTCTATTTCTCAGTTCTTGAGCATGAGATTATTCCACTTTAGGATGCATTGAGGCTCTAACTGTAACTCTCCTTTTGGTTCCACCTACAATGCAGACCAATCAATAACATGGTCAACATATCGTACATATATTTTAAGAAATGAAAGATGGAAAACATCATGGAATTTCGTTGATGGAGGAAAATCAAGTCTGTAGGCCACTGGTCCAATCCTCTCAACAATCTCAAAAGGCCCACAATACCGTGGTGCCAAATTGGAACATGAATCAATATTTAAGGAAGTACACATGCTCCCCAACCTGAAACTCCTTGAAAGCCTATGTTTATCCACATAGCTCTTATGCTTGTTCTATGTTTCCTTCAATTGTTTTCTGATAACCTACATCTCCTACACCATCTCTCTCAACATATCCGATCCAATCAATACCCTGCTCATTGTATCACTCTAGATGATAGGATTATTATAACTCCTCCCATAGAAAGCATGAAATGGAATCATCTTCATGAATACTTGATACCCATTATTATAAGAAAACTCCTACATTAGAAGATACTCGTCCCACTTCCTTTGTTGATGCATGACGTACATCCTCAACATATCCTCAAAAATCATGTTAAACATCTCTATTTTCCCATCTGTATGTGAATGATAAGTTGTACTAAATGATAACTCTATCCCCAAGCCTAAAAACAACTCCTAAAACTTGGAAGTGAACTTCACATCTCTATCTGATATAATCCTCTTGGGAAGTCCATGCAACCTCATTATATCATTAATGAATACTTGAGCCACTTAACTAGATGAATTAATATACTTTGCCACAATGATGTGAGCTACCTTTCTCTATATATCAACCACAACCATGATGGAGTCATGTTTCCTTGATTTCCTTGGAAATATTGTAATGAAATCCATGGAAATGACCTCCCATTTTCACTTCAAAATCGGAAGAGGATGCAACAAACTAGCTGGATGCTTACATTCAACTTTCACCTATTGATAGTCCAAGCACTTAGCAATAAAATCAACCACCTCTTTCTTCAAATTATTCCAATAGTTTAAATTCTTTATATTTATCAAATTCTCCTGGTATATTAGGTGTCTTGAATACAATTTGACATGAAACTCTCTAAAAAACTCTTCTTCAATTCACCACAGCCAGGCACATAGATCCTACTCCTAAATATAACCAAGCCATATCCTATGAGGTTATCCTCCTCATCCTTATCAACTTATTGTTGTAATATCTACTTTAGTTGTTGGGAATTATCATCCTACTGCCCTGCATGTGATATTTTATCTTGTAAATTTATCCCATAAGAGCTCACATCTGAAATATGATTCACCTGTACTCTCCTACTGAGAGCATTCACAACCCAATTATCTTTGCATTTGATGTACTTGATCTCAAAATCAAACTCAACAAGAGTATCCAAGAATCTAGCTTGCCTCGCATTCATATTAGGTTGGTTTAAAAAGTACCCCAATCCACTATTATCACTCATCTAGATGAAGCTCCTGCCAAGAATAAAATGTCTCCACATATTTAATGCATGAATGATAGTCGCTAGCTCAAGAACATGAGTCACATAATTATTCTCATGCTCATTCAACTTTCATGATTCATAGTAAGCCACATGCCCTTCGTGCATCAAGACTCCACCAAGTCCTTCCTTGCAAGCATCTCTACAAACCACAAACTCCTTATCAGGTACTGCAATCTTCAAAATTGTAGCATTGGTAAGAAATTTCTTCCATTGACCAAGATTGGTTTCACACTAAGCAATCCATTCAAACTTATAACCTTTCCTCTACAAAAATGTGATAAGATATCCAATCTCAGAGAAATTCCTATTGAACCTTCTGTAATAACCTACTAGTCCCATGAATTAGGTGCTTAGGAAGGCTTGAATTTGGCTAACTATTGGCCAGGTTCAGTCAATCAAGCAAAGGATAGAAGATATAGGTGCAGGTTGAGCTCAAGGTTGAGCAGAGAATATTTTATTCGTCCATATTTTTTGATTAATGCAATACATATAGTAAGGGGTTTCGAGCAGTTTCTTTCCCTTAGATAAATCTTTTTGTATGTGTGTTGAATCTTGATGCATGTTATTGTTTTGTGTTCTTGATCGTGAATATATTTCCACAGATCAATAGAAGTAGATTCTAGTCTTGTGATTTATTGAATTTCATGAGAAATTTAGGATATACACATTAATTTCTACATTAATGTGTAGATCCTAAACTTCTCATGAAATTTACTAAATCACAAGACTAGAATCTACTTCTATTCATCTACAAAAACAAATTCACGATCGAGAATATAATTCAATAACATGCATCAAGATTCAACACACATACACAAATATATATCTAGTGGAAATCAACTGCTCAAAACCCATTAGTATCTGTATTGCATTAATCAAAGTATATGGATGAAAGAAATATGCTCTTCTCAACCTTGAGCTCAACCTGCACCTATATCTTCTATCCTCTTCCTTACTAATTGAACTCGGCCAACACTTAGCCAAATTTTCAAGCCTACAAGCACATATTTCCTTACGATGTTTCCTTGGGAATTAGGCCCTATTAAATAAGAAATTAACTCATATGAATTGCGCAATTCCTTTAGCTCAATCCTCCAACTGCATGCACCACATGTACAACTTGAACTAGTTTAAAATTGATAGTACATTTCCCTTGAACTCCAATATCAACTGGGTAACTCAAATTTTGTGCATGCATGAGTTAATTTAGGTTGATTGATCATTTAACTGGTTGATAACTGAGTACACACCCCACTATTACACCTCCCACTAGTTCCTTCAACAGTTGGAACTAGTTTAACTAACCATGACCCAATTTAACTAAATTAAATTGTTACAACTAAAATTAACTCAGCCGAGGATCCTAAAAAGTAGGAACCATTGTACAAAACTAAAGTTCATACTCCAACTTGAAATACCTAATCTAAGTGAAAATAACTCAGTTAACTTTTACAAGTTGACTGCTAACATGAAATTTTGATTTTTCTCTATTTTAATTAAGGAAAAAATCAAAATTTAGACTTTATTGTTGCATTTTAAACACTCCCTCTCAGCAAGAAATGGATTCAAAACTAACGCAATCCATCACCTATGGAATGTAATACATGCAACAGTTCTAATTTTTTTTTTTGCTACTGCAACATCTGCAACTGAAAATCATCCAAGAAAAAAACAATTAAATCAACTGCATATGCAACTGTCTACTGGGAAAAATGTGATGCTACTGACTCTGCTACTGAGCCTCCTACTCTATTTTCAACACTACTCTACACTCCTTATTATCTTAATGACACTACTTCTTATGCTATTGAATACTGTGGGCCCCTATAGCAAGGTAATGATTCATGAGGTGAACACCTCCACGGACCTTGCCCAAATTTCTACAATTTTGAGACGATGGCTTCACATCGCCCCACCTTACACCTGGAGGTATTGTTGCATGTGATCCCTCTGCCCACTTGGATCAAAATTCCCCCTTGTTGGAGGTCTCTCCTTTAGTGGATGTCTCCACTCTGCCTCTTCTCTACTTCTCCATTTGTGGTTGCTCCTCAACTTCTCGAGGCTTCTTCTGAGGCTGCATGTTGAGAAGTCTAACATGCTCCCTCTTAACCACCAAATATCTAGTATCTTCCTTTCTCCTCAAGGCTTTCCATGCATGTTCTACCTCAATTGAATACAATTTCTTGAATCGAGCACTGATCTGCTTCACCTATCCCATGGCGATGTGTCTCAGGAATGCATTTCCTTTCTTTAAGATATCACAAAGTAGCCATGGTCTTCCAACACCATGATGGAAAAAATATTGTTATTTAGACCTGGTAAAAACATCACATCCTTGAGCCTGAGAAGGGAGCCTCAAACCATTTGAAAGGTGAATATGTTGATCTCGGTCGAATTATACCTTCCATTATCTCCAAACTCAATGTTCATCTAGATATATTTCTCCTCCAAGTCACTAAAAATATATTTTTTCCCATCATGTGGAATGAGGCACCACTATCCAGATACCACATGCTTCCCATCACTACGTTGAAAATTCATGCAATAAGAGTAAAATAAATCTCAAGTTGTGAAGCCAAAGCTTCTTTTGTTATTGCTACTATAGGCTCCTTCTTGCGCATATTCTTTTGTGGATACTTGGTGGCATAGTTCCCGAATTCATGATAGTGAAAGCACCTGAATTTGGAAAATTATTTCTACTTGCCATCTAGGATGGAATTATCCTCACCTTGGGACTTCTTCCCCTTGGCCTTCCTTCCTTTTATGACTAATGAAAAGTCATCTTCCTCTTATTTGGATGAGGTATCATCTCTATTACTCTGCCTTATTTCTTCTTGCACTAGATCAGACCATAATTTCTCCACCGTGGTAGTTTTTCTCTACTATTTATTGAATCTTGATAATTATTCCAGCTCTTGGAAAGGCATGACAGGGATATAGCTACCATATCTTCCTCAGGGACATTAAGACCGACCCCGCCAAGTTCATTATGACACTGTGTAAACCTATTAACGTACTATGGAATTGTGTCATTCTTTTGCATCTTGATGCTCCGAAGCTTTTCCTTGAGTGGCAGCTTCCTGTGGTCACTATTTTTCGGAAAAAATATGTCGGCACTTGCCACATCTCATACAAATAATTTTTACCTTTGATATTGGAGCCAATATGGTCTCATACTCCCTCCAATATAATTATCCTCGTGATGCGCACAAATACCATTCTTCCATTTACTAGATTATGAGCATCGTTATTAGATTGTTTCGAATATCATTGTCAATGTAATCCTTCAACCCATTATCCTCCAGTACTGCCTCCATTTGGTGCCTCCATGCAACATAATTCAAGTTTCCCTCAAGGGCATACTCAAGCCTTAGTCCATTGAAAGTCATCTTCTCGGTCCTGGAGAAGTCCTGCAACCTAATCTACAACCTCGAACCTCCTGTGATGACGACTTTGAATTCTCTTCTCTACTGTGAATCTAGCTCTGATACCATGTAGAAATTTAATGAAGATTCAAAACCGCTCATGTAATGTACTAAAACATAAGACTCAAATCTACTCTACCAATATGTGGAAGTAAATTCACAATCGAGAACACAATTCAATAACACGCATCATGATTTGACACACATACACGGAGAGATATATCTAGGGGAAAGAAATTTCTCAAAACCCCTTACTATTTATATTGCATTAATCAAAGGATGCGGATGAAAGTTATCTCGGCCTTGAGCTCCAACTTTGCGCACCTATATCTTGTCCTACCTTGTTAGCTAAACTTGGACAACACTACAGCCAATTTTCCAAGACTCTAAGATCCTATTTCCTTGTGTTGTTTCCTTGGGAATTAACCCCTATTAAATAGGAAATTACCTCATCTGGATTGTGCTATTCTTTTATGTCAATCCTCCAACTGCATGCACCATCTGTACAACTTGAACTAGTTTACAACTAATAGTACACTATCATTGAACTCCAATCTCAACTGGGTAACTCAAATTTTATGCATGCATGAGTTGATTTAGGATGATTGGTCAGTTAACTGGTTGATCACTGAGTACACACCCCAATGCTACATCTCTTACTAGCACAATTGTCACTAGTTCCTCCTTGGGCGAACTAGTTTAACGGGCTCATAGCTCAATTTATTTGAATTAAATTGTTACAGAAGCCCAAAAATTAACTCAACCTTGGCTCCTAAAATTTAGGAACAACTATACACGGCTCTAGTTCATCCTCCAACTCATAATGGCCAAGCTAACTAGGTGAAAATAACTTGGTTAACTTTTACAAGTTCTTCATTGACATGGAATTTCGATTTTTTCTCAATTTTAATTAAGGAAAAAATAAAAATTGAGACTTTCTTGCTACACTTTCAAACAAAGATGTGATAGGATAGCCAATCTTAGAGAATTTCTTGATGAATCGCCTGTAATATCTTGCTAATCTCATGAATGATCTGACCTCATCAACATTCCTCGGAGTTGGCCACTCCATGATAGCTTTAATATTTTTCGGGTCCACTGCTATCCCTTCCTTGGAAACAGCATGTCCCAAGTAATGAATTTGACTTGAAATAAAATGCACTTGCTGACGTTGGCATACAACTTGTGCTCTCTCAACAATATCAACATTGTTTCCAAGTTCTCTGCATGCTCCTCCTCATTCTTTGAATATACCAAATTACCAATATATCATTAAAAAATACTATCAGAAACATATCAGTGTGCACAACATTTTTCATCAAACACATAAAGGTAGATGGAGCATTGGTAATACCAAAAGAAACCACCACAAAATAATAGTACCCATACATTGTACAAAATTCTCTATTGTAGATGTCTACTTCTTTGATGTGCACGTGATGATATCATGATCTTAGATAAATATTTTTGAATATTTTTCTCCCTTTAGTTGATACGAACAAATCATCAATACGAGGCGATAGGTACTTGTTCTTGATAGTCAACTTGTTCAATGCACCTTAATCAATGCACAATCTTAGAAAATCATCTTTCTTCTTTACGAACAACAACGGTGCTAACGGTTCTCCCCAAGGAGACACACTTGACCTTATGTATCCTTATCAAGTGTTAGGACCTCACAATGTACCATTTTTACCATACATTTTGACACCACCTTACCCTTTATAACTATATTTAAAAAGGGTTCCATCATCATTTTCATTTCACTTTATCCAAAGGTATATGAAATCCTCCTCTTTACTATATATTTAATCTGTTTACATATAATTCCATATTACTCTTATATTTCATCATTAATCGAAGGTATATTGTTGCTAACATAAGTCTAAAAGATCGCAGATAATTTATGTGCTGTGCTGAAACAATCGGCCGTTGCTGAAACAGTCGACTCCGTTGCTGAAACAGTCAGCGGGCACGCAAATTCCGTCACTACTCGTAATTTGTGATTCTGGAAGAGTATTTTTGGGACAATGGCAACAAGATGAAGACGAACAAGGAAGTGGTTACACGGATTATCCTGAAGACAGTACCTTTTCTGCATCTGTTGTAACAATATCTTTCTATGGAAGAATAGAATAGCCCTATTTTAAGAAAGAAGAACAGATTTGGATAAAGATAGATTTGCTTTGATGTAACTGTAATAGATGTCTCCTCTTTAAAAAGAGGAGACATCATCATTAGAAGGGGAGTTAGAAACTACAGGAGAACATTGTTTTTGAGCAGAAAGGAGCTAGACTCCATTGTAATGTATCATTCCTTTTTGACAGATGAATAAAGGTTCCTTTTGAGCGCTTCAATTTGATTCTTTCCTTGGGGAATCTTGTGAGAAGGAAAGGGCCCGCCTTCCTCACAAGATTCACCCAACTGTTCCTGTAGTTTGTTAAGTTTATTTATGATATTTGCACCTTAACTTAATTCTGTTGCTGAAACATTAGTTGCATAGTTCTGTGATTCATTAAGCATTCTGTTTCCTTTAACGCTACATGAGTTTGGTACATTAATCCTTAAAGAAGTTAAGAGATCTATTTCTGTTATCTGTTTGAATGTATGATTGATGCTGGGAAGCAGGTGCTGAAGATTCCTGTGCAAAGGAATAGGGTCCTGTTCCCATTAATTGACTTTCCTTTCCCTGCAGTGTGATTAGAAACAGGAGACAGGTGCTGAAGGTTCCTGTTCATGGGAATAGGGTCATGTTCTCTTGAGTTTATCTTTTCTACAGAGTGATTAGTGTTAGGCAGCAGGTGCTGAAGTTCCTATTTGAAGGAATAGGGTTTTGTTCCCTGTTATGGTTGATTGGTTTCCTTTCCTGCAGAGTAATTTCCTTTCATTAGGATTCTTAAAAGACTGCAATAGAGGAATTGCTTCTACTATAACATAAATAGACTTCAGCTTTGTTAAAATAGGGTGTGAATAATTAGATTTGTATGATTAATAATTGTGTGACTTTTACTACAACATTATTTTTGCTTTTATAATTGAGCATATCCAGTGTGTGGTTGTCTTTGGAATAAACAGACCTTCTCGGGTTGACAATTTATGTGGATCTTGAATTGTTAAAACAATTAAAGTGACCAACATTTTCGTGCCATTGCCGGGGAAGGCAATTATAGATTTCAAAAGCATTAATATTTTCTTTCTAGATGTGCAGATTGTATGAGAGGACGCGGAACCCAGAAGAAAACTAATCCTACAGGTGGCAAGGGCAAAGGAAGGGGAGGAAGAAAGACTTTCATTGATGAGATTGTATCAAAGGCTGAATCATCACAGAGATTAAGTTCTCGAAGACCAAAACTTCAGCACTCCCCTCAATCAGATTACAAAACAGAGGAAGTTGTGGGCCCTGAAAACATAGAGGAGCCGGTGATTAAAGGACCAGAAATCAGTGCTGGAGAGTCAGAAGAAAGTGCTAGCAAATCAGCAGAGCACGTTGAGGAAATAATAGAGAGTGTTGGACGACCAGTGGAAAACATTGAGGAGCCAGTAGAAGATCTTGACGATCGAGCAAGTGCAGTAGGAGAACAGCCAATGGAAGGAAACAACGAAGACTTATTTGGTGGAGGACGTGTAGATCCTGAAGGAGAAGGAAAGGATGAAAATTCTCTCTCTACCTTGGGATTTCCTATCAGTGATCTCCCTAGAGGAACAACTCCTATGAAGAATATTCCATTGTCAGCTTTACCTAACTTCCATGGTCTATCCTCTGAAGATCTGGATGAATTTATTTTTGAATTTGATATATTATGCAGAAGTTATGATTATGTTACTAATGCTCAAAAGTTGAAACTGTTTCCAGCAACATTAAAAGGAAATGCTTTAAGATGGTTCATGAGCCTTGGGAGTCAGGTAATCACAACATGGGAACAGATGAAACAGAAATTTATGCTTAAATATCAAGACTACTATCGGACGAGAGAAAAGAAGGACGAACTATTCAATATGGCACAAAAGCCGGACGAGAATCTGGAGGACTACGTAGAAAGGCTGCAGTATAATATACAGAGATCTGATCATCCAAATATAAGTAAGGAAATTCGCAAAACAATATTACTTAGAGGATTAAGGGATGATTGTTTAGACATGTTAAACATGCTTGGCAAGGGAGATATATCTAAAGAATCATATGATGAGATTTTTGAACTTTGTAAGAGGTGTTCAAGGGGAGCTGCAAGGAACAAAGTAAGTAATAGAGATCCCACCTATTCAAGAGTGCAGAAATCAGCCAGTGGGGGAGCAACAAGAGCTGAAATAGGTAATTTACTTGAAGAATTTAAAACTGAGATGTTAAGTTCTTTTGCTTCACAAATTGACACTTTGTAGGTTAAGAAGAAGCAGGCTGAAGCAGAAGCAACTCTGGCTGTCTTTTGCCCGAAGTGCAGAGACAAACATCCACTAAGGGAGTGCCCATTGGACAAAATACCAATCTGCACCCTTTGTGAGAAAGATCATGAAACACAACAATGTCCATCTCTACCAGGAATAAAGGCAACATTGCAGCCAATGGAAGAAGAAGCTGAAGCAGTTTACTTGCTAACTCAAAGAAGATAATGGCAACCAAAAGGACAAGGTATGAATTCTAGTATGCCATTTAATCGTTGGAATAATTATTTTGCTTTCAGTCAAACAAATTACCCTCCCTTTAATCAAATGCAATACCCACCCTTTAATCAAATGAATTTCCCACCCATGCAACAATCAAACCCTCCCTTTGTTGATCCTGCAATGTGGACTCCTTGGCCCCCACATCAGCCATCTTCTTTTAACCCTTGGAATTCAAATTGGAGAAGCCAACAACTCCCGTATCCAAATCAATTTCCTCAATTCCAACAACCACTTCCTTTGCCATCGAATGCTCTGCCAAATAACCAAATGAGACTCCAGCTACATGTGCAACCAAATCCTAACCCCAATAATAAAGTTGTGCAAGTCATTGATATTCAGAATCAGTCTATATTTCCTACTATGCAATGTAATGATATTCATTTGAGATCCGGGAAAATAGTAGAGCCTATTATTGATGACATAACCTCTTCTGATTCTGATAAAGAGGAAACTGAGAAACATAAGAAAGCACAACCACCCTCTAACAAGGGTATTGAAATAACAGAACCACCATTCCCCGAGCGTTTAGTTTTAACTAGAACACCTGAAACACCTGCTTTTAATCTTTTAGGGGAATTGCAAAACTTGTATGTTAAAATTCCACTTTTACAGGCACTGAGAGATGTACCAATTTATGCCATAACCATAAGGGATATTTGTGTTAAGAAACCTGGTAGGAAAACTAAAGATCCCCTTACAGTACATGTGATGGGTGATTTATCTGCATTAATGTCCGGAAAAACCCCTCCTGTGAAATATGGTGACCCCGGCCATCCTACTGTGACAGTTCAAATTGGTAAAACAATGATTCCTCAAGTTCTGGTAGATTTAGGTGCTGCAATAAAAATAATGACTCTTGAAACTTCACAATTGTTACAGCTGAATAACACAATCAGAGATACACCTACCATTCTAGAATTGGCTGACCGTTCTACAATTAAACCTGAAGGAGTTGTTGAAGATCTACTTATCTCAGTTGAATCCTGGAATTACCCAGCTGATTTTGTTGTATTGCAAACTAAAACAAAGTTGGGGGGACATCCTTTAATTCTGGGGAGGCCATGGCTGGCCACAGCTGATGCCTTTATTAGTTGGTTCAATGACAATTTCTAATGGTTATGAAACCAAACAGCTTACTCTTTATCCTCATGCTACACCCATAATTAATAATGAAGATTCTATGTGGATGGATTATGATGATAATGCTATTCGGCCCATTCTAACTATTGGACAAGCCTTAACTCTTAAAGACAATACAGAGGATGAAATAATTAATAATTTTATTTGTGAACCTTCTTCTGTAATTGCTGAAACACACAATCAATTGACTGCAATTTTTGAAACAGATACCCAAGAAAAGATTGAATCTGAAGACTTATCTCAGACATTAACCACCATCTCATCTAAAAGCATAACAGTCGAAATCGAACCTGGCAAGACATTAAACATAAATCCTGATCTAACAGTTGTTGAAACACAGCAGTTAATGAAGTTATTACGTGAAAATAAGGAAGCATTTGCATGGGATTACATGGATATGAAAGGGATCTCTTCTGAACTATGTACTCACCGAATTTACATTAAAGAGGGATGCCGACCAGTCTGTCAACCCCAAAGACGAATGAACCCTAATTTACGAGAAATTGTTAAAGAAGAACTTCAGAAATTGCTTAATGAAGGATTTATATACCCCATATCTGACATTGAATGGGTTTCCCCATTGGTAATTGTCCCTAAGAAAAACGGGAAATGGAGAGTATGTGTTGACTACAGAGCCTTGAACAAAGCTACTCAAAAGGATCACTTTCCTTTACCTTTCATTGATCAGGTGTTGGATAGTTTGGCAGGGAAGAAATTCTTTTCTTTTCTAGATGGATTCAGTGGGTATAATCAGATTAGAATTGCACCCCAAGACCAAGACAAGACCACTTTCACTAGCCCTTGGGGAACTTTTGCTTATAAAGTTCTTCCATTTGGGCTATGTAATGCACCAGCAACTTTTCAGAGGGCTGTTATAGGAATATTTTCTGATATGCTGAATGACTCTATGGAAATATTTATGGATGATTTTACTCCTTATGGTGTGTCTTTTGAAGATGCATTACAAAATCTTGAGAAGGTACTTAAACGTTGTATACAAGCTCACCTCTCCCTAAGTACTGAAAAATTTCATATGATGATGAGTGAAGGAGTAGTGCTTGGACATTTTATTTCATCTCAAGGTATTCAGGTAGACCCATCTAAAATATTGGTCATTCAGAATCTTTCTGTTCCTAAAACACAAACTGATGTGAGAAGTTTTCTAGGACATGCTGGATATTACAGAAGATTTATTAAAGATTTTTCTAAGATAGCTTCTCCATTATTTGTGTTGCTTATGAAAAATGTTGAATTTAAGTGGACTAATCCTTGTCAGAAAGCCTTTGTAGAACTCAAGCATCAGTTATCTATTGCTCCTATTTTAAGGGGACCTGATTGGGCCCTCCCTTTTCATATATCTTCTGATGCTTCAGACACTGCAATTGGAGCTGTCTTGGGACAAGAGGAGAATCATCTTCCTTATGCTATCTACTTTATCAGTAAGAACATGACCCCTGCTGAGCTTAATTATACAGTTACAGAAAAGGAGTTTCTTGTAGTAATTTATGTCATTAATAAATTTCGACATTATATCACTGGTTATTCTACTTTTGTCCACACTGATCACTCGGCTATTAAGTATTTAATGAACAAATCTGTCACAAATGCTAGAGTTACCAGATGGCTATTATTACTGCAGGAGTTTGATATCACAATTGTAGATCGGCCTGGTAAAGAAAATGTGGTGGCTGATTTCCTTTCACGGTTAAAAAATGATAATAATATTCCAGTAGATGATTCTTTTCTTGATGAGTATTTATTTGCAGTTTTTGCTCACTCTCCGTGGTATGCAGATATTGCCAATTATTTGGTTGCAGGAAAATTACCATCACACCTGTCATACAGAGAAAAGAGAAGAATTGTTCAAAAAAGTGCCAGGTATAGCTGGATAAGTGGGTGTCTTTTCTACACAGGGCTTGATCAAGAAATCCGAAGATGTATTAGGGAAGATGAAGTGTATGACATACTAAAAGCTTGTCATGATGGCCCTTGCGGAGGGCATTTTGCTGATAAAAGAACAACACACAAAATTTTGAGGATGGGTTACTATTGGCCCTCATTATTTAAGGATGCAAAGAAATATGTGAGGGCTTGTGACAGCTGCCAGAGAATGGGTCAACCCAATCATAGAGATCAAATGCCATTAAACCCCCAGGTAGTTTATGAACCATTTGAAAGATGGGCCTTGGATTTCATAGGACCCATTAATCCTCCATCCAATCAAAGAACTTATATATTAGTCTGTACAGACTATATGACTAAATGGGTGGAGGCCAAAGCACTTATTAGAGCCAATGAAGAGGCTGTCCTAACTTTCTTATTTGAAGAAATCTTCACTAGATTTGGAATTCCTAGAGAGCTAGTTACAGATGGAGGACCTCCATTCAATTCTCATGGTTTTAAGTCTACCCTTCAGAAGTATCATATTCATCATAGAATGACTACATCATACCACCCCCAGGCCAATGGGCAGGTGGAAAGCACAAATAAAGTATTAGAAGCCATTCTAACTAAAACAGTGAAGGGCAACCGGAAGGATTGGTCTCAAAGGCTCCCTGAAGCATTATGGGCTTACATAACTACTTGGAGAAACACTACAGGTTTTTCTCCCTATGAATTGGTTTATGGTAAAAATGTTGTTTTTCCTGTGGAATTTGAAATCAAAACTCTAAGAACTGCTTTAGCTGTTAATCTTGATTTGACTGATGTGCAGACAGCTAGGTTGTAGCAGCTTCTTGAATTGGATGAAAAGAGATTAGATGCCATTCACCAAACAACCATGATTCAACAACAAAGAATGAAGTGGCATGATAAAATTATCAAACACAAGCAGTTCCAAAAAGGTAATTGGGCCTTATTGTATGACTCTCGGTTTGAAAATTTTCAGGGTAAGCTACGTACACGTTGGCTTGGACCATATGAAGTAGATGTTGTTTTTCCTAATGGAACAGTAAGACTTCTAACAATTGATGATTCTAAAACACCTCTACTAGTCAATGGTCATAGGCTTCATTTGTACCAGCGCCCTGTTTCTAAAGAGGATTTCAAGACTGCTTGCATGACTGATACACATTATCTTTTTCTAGGGGAGTCTTCTGCTCCTCACAGTATTTAATTTTCTGCACTGTATTTCTAGTATTAGATTAGATTTAAAACTAATAATCCCTGTCAAGGGTTGGCATGTTACAATTGAATTTTGCAGATTCTGGAAAAACTCATTAAGGAGGACAGATTCATCACAAGAAGATCTGAAGCTTCAATCACAGAAGCTTGTTCCCTTCATTTCAACCCATTTCCTAGCAATATCCCTTTTATCCCATTTCTACATTTTCCTTTTTCCATTTTCCCACTTCTACCATTCCTGAAATATCATCCTTCAGCTAGTATTTCCTGTTCCTTACTGCTGAAATTATCCCTTAGCAAATACTTCCCCCACTTGTCTTAAACCCAAGTCATTATATCCCATTTTCCTGATTTTTCCCTTTGCTGAAACACCAGTTTCAGCAACATGTCATTCATTTTTTCGTTGCTGAAACACCAGTTTCAGCAACCTGTCATTTATCTTTTCATCATTAAAACATCATTTCTTTCCTCTGCTATACAAGCTTTTCAGTTCTCCACTTTTATTCTTCAGATCCCTTGGGTGAATATTATTCAGTACTGAGCAGATCCTGATATGCTCCTGTTCTACATTTCAGAGAAATCTACAGATTCTTCCATTAATATCAAGCCATTATGAAGCACTCTATACTTTGAATTATAAAGACAAAGGTAAAAATATAAGGTATGTGGTTTTTATGTAATGCAGTTAAATAATATTTTAAAGAGAGGATCTTGTTCATAATGATTACAATCTCCGCACACTTAAACATCATTTCACCATACGTAAGGGGGAGAATTTCGAAAATTGAATCATCATTTCAAACCATCCAATCCTCCGTCACTCTTCATATCCATTATTTCCGCCGTCATTGAGACTCCATATCCTCTGTTGCAACAATTAGCTTGACCAAAGCCTGTGTTTCTATTCTCTGCGCCTCTGCATGTGACTCAAGCTAGTAGCTATGGGAGGTTCGGCTATCAGACATGAGCCTGGTTCGATAACTCTTCTTCAATTGTTCCCGGAGGCCTACCAAATTTTTCAGCAGGCAGGATGGACAACATACTTCGAAAGGTTAGGAGAATTTGATCCTCAGCAGGTTTTAGAGTTTGCGCAGAATCTTCAGGGAGACTACTCAGTGGTTCAAGGGATCCGAATTTCGGTCACAGAGGAAGATATAGCACAAGTTTCAGGGTTGCTGGTTACAGGTGCTCGCTGGTTCAGCAGGAAACAAGTCATTTTAAATGCGCAGCAAGACTTTCTTCTTCCAGAGGAACGGATTGAACATAAAGGCCGCGGTATAAGTCTGCATTCATTACCTCGCCCATGGCCAACAGTAGCTGAATTCATCAAGCACTATTTGACATGTGAAGGGCATTACCAGGTAGTCTATCAACATGACTTCGTTTTAATGAATCATTTGCGGCATGGTCGATTAGTTAATATTCCCTATTATCTGCTTGGTTGTATCAAAAACATGTCATATTACTGTAGACGGGTAAAATTCCCATTATTATCCCTTACCCATCATTGCTTATGTCAATTATTAATTCAGAGGGGTTTTGCTTAGCAAAATCCCCCTCTGAATAATCCACTCCTCATTCCCCAGCAAGCCGAAATTCCCCAACAAGCCGGAAGTTCCCAAGAAACTCCCGAGAGTTCTTATGAAAGGCAACTGGACGATATCCCTGACCCCCCATTGATTCCATCCTCAGAACCAGTTGACCTACCCCCAAGTTCATCCCACTTAGTAGAGTCACCCCTTCCCACTGTTCATATCTCTAGCGATGACTCTCAAACACCCCCATCTCCCCCTACTCATAAAAGGAAGAAACGAATCCCAACAGTCTCTGTCTCAAAACGACAAACAAGGGCCACATCCCAAGTTTTCACTTCTTCCGAAAGCCCTTCCCCTAGAAAAGAATCTTCTCCTACAAAGAAAAGGAAAGTCACTGACTTCTCTGCTTTCCTACCTAGGAGGAAAATGAAAATGACTGTTGAAACTGAAGTCACTCCCATTTCCCCTGACCCTGCGACTATCCTGTTAAAACTTCAATCCTCATCACCATTCCAAATTCCCCAACCATTACCCGTCTCGTCCTGTGGCACTGTTCCACAAGAACCAGTTGCCCGGGGTAACATGACATCGTTTATTGCTCAAACAGTGACTGCCACACAAGAACCAGTTACTTACCCAGAAGCTGAAACACAAGAACCAGCTACTGTGGTACAAGAATCATACACCAAGCATGATAATACAAGGGAACCAGCTGTAGCTGCAACACAAGAACCAACTACAGCTGTGGATCAGCAGACAACTCCAACAGAATCAACCAGCACATAGGGTTCACACACTATGGCATCTTTATTGGAGGAAAATGAGTTTTTGAAGTCAGAACTAGAGGCCTATAAGAAAGAATTGATCATGGCACGAGAAGCCTTTGATAGAGAATTGAATCTCTACATGTTGGCACACACAACATCAGCACAAAACAAGGATCCATGCAGATAATACATGTGCCATGAGTGTGGTAACATTTACCAACAGGCAGGATACAAAATAGTCAAAATTTAGGTACCTGAGGCATCTACATCAGCTGCAATTAAAGAAGAACGCCCTACTGTCACACAAGAACCAGTAGGGCCCTCAAAAAGTCTGGAAAAAGAAACTAAACCACAGATATCCCACCCTGTGTTAGTCAGCTCAGCCACTCAGACAATGCCCCAACCCAGTACTTATAATGCCGGGACACAGACCCTGCCATGGAAACAATTAGAAATAATGAATAACTGGAAGAAACAATATGCTGTGGATCAAGATAAAATATTGCAGCAGCATAAGTTGGCCTGGCAGAATCACATGTATGCCAACTGGGATATTTGGGAACAAACACTGCAACAGCTCAAGGATTCTAAGAAAGAAGTCAAGGAATTAAAGGAAAAGTTGGTTTTGATGTTTTCATTAGTGCAAAAATTGTTGGCCACCCGTAAACCCTCCTTGAATTATTCTCTCTTCCTCTCTGAACGTCTTGTTTATTTTCAATTGAAGGCAATTAAGGATGGCAGACCTCATGAATTGCTTACAGTGGAACAATTTGTTAAAACTTTTGCTGAGGCCCCTGAAAGTGACCAACATTTGTTATGTGAACTTTATCTCCATAATGAGGCCATGCCTGAGAATAGAAAGGTCAATCTCATTCCAATTGTAGGTGATGTACAAATTAGGGCATTTGTTTCATTTCTTGCGAATCAGATAACATGGTAAACTGCTTTTATTGCAAGTAGGCATAATGAGGAGAATCGTCTCCTTTGGATTAGACCGGAACCTTCAAATCCTGCCATGTTTGTGGCAGAATATCACCGATTCTTGCAGAAGCCAGGAATGCACCGCTACATACAACAACTGCAAGCCTCAACACTTCTAAAGTGTCTACAACTAATCAGAGTGAAGGAAACTGCTGCATTGAAGGCCAACACTATGTTCTGGCAGCAGTCATGTAAGGAAAGACAAGAGTATCACCCTTTTAGCCCTGATAATCTTCAAGCTGCACTATCCAGGGTACCAAATTACATCAGATGCATTCGGCATTGTGGAGAAAACTGGATTGGTTATCATTTTCATTTTCCAATCCTATGGATGCCGACAGAAAAATACCAGTGTCACTACCAATTGGCTAACAGGGACGAGGTTGTAGCATGGCAGCAATTGCAGAACAATCGAGGATTCCGAGCTTCGACAGAAGCCACCTTCTCCAGTTACTGCTTGAGCAACTTGCATGCACAGAGTCAGTACTCAGACTCTGACTCGGACTAGGAGTTGCCTGAGGACATGCAACCCTTTCAGCTGGGGGGGATGTTAGGACCTCACAATGTACCATTTTTACCATACATTTTGACACCACCTTACCCTTTATAACTATATTTAAAAAGGGTTCCATCATCATTTTCATTCACTTTATCCAAAGGTATATGAAATCCTCCTCTTTACTATATATTTAATATGTTTACATATAATTCCATATTACTCTTATATTTCATCATTAATCGAAGGTAGATTGTTGCTAACATAAGTCTAAAAGATCGCAGATAATTTATGTGATGTGCTGAAACAATCGGCCGTTGCTGAAACAGTCGACTCCGTTGCTGAAACAGTCAGCAGGCACGCAAATTCCGTCACTACTCGTAATTTGCGATTCTGGAAGAGTATTTTTGGGACAATGGCAACAAGATGAAGATGAACAAGGAAGTGGTTACACGGATTATCGTGAAGACAGTACTTTTTTTGCATCTTTTGTAACAATATCTTTCTATGGAAGAATAGAATAGCCCTGTTTTAAGAAAGAAGAACAGATTTGGATAAAGATAGATTTGCTTTGATGTAACTGTAATAGATGTCTCCTCTTTAAAAAGAGGAGACATCATCATTAGAAGGAGAGTTAGAAACTACAGGAGAACATTGTTTTTGAGCGGAAAGGAGCTAGACTCCATTGTAATGTATCATTCCTTTTTGACAGATGAATAAAGGTTCCTTTTGAGCGCTTCAATTTAATTCTTTCCCTGGGGAATCTTGTGAGAAGGAAAGGGCCCGCCTTCATCACAAGATTCACCCGACTGTTCCTGTAGTTTGTTAAGTTTCCTTATGATATTCGCACCTTAATTTAATTCTGTTTGCTGAAACATCAGTTGCATAGTTCTGTGATTCATTAAGCATTCTGTTTCCTTTAACGCTGCATGAGTTTGGTACATTCATTCTTAAAGAAGTTAAGAGATCTATTTCTGTTATCTGTTTGAATGTATGATTGATGCTGGGAAGCAGGTGCTGAAGATTCCTGTACAAAGGAATAGGGTCTTGTTCCCATTAATAGACTTTATTTTCCTTGCAGTGTGATTAGAAACAGGAGACAGGTGCTGAAGGTTCCTATTTAAAGGAATAGGGTCCTGTTCTCTTGAGTTTATCTTTTCTACAGTGTGATTAGTGTCAAGCAGTAGGTGCTGAAGTTCCTATTTGAAGGAATAGGGTCCTGTTCCCTGTTATGGTTGATTGGTTTCCTTTCCTGCAGAGTAATTTCCTTTCATTAGGATTCTTAAAAGACTGCAATAGAGGAATTGCTTCTACTATAACATAAATAGACTTCAGCTTTGTTAAAACAGGGTGTGAATAATTAGATTTGTATGATTAATAATTGTGTGACTTTTACTACAACATTATTTTTGCTTTTGGAATTGAGCATATCCAGTGCGTGGTTGTCTTTGGAATAAACAGACCTTCTCGGGTTGACAATTTATGTGGAGCTTGAATTGTTAAAACAATTAAAGCAACCAACATCAAGCATATTTTTATTCTTATACTTTAGTTCAACCAACTTGGGAGTTCTCATATTGTATGGTGCCTTAGATGTTGGTGTTTCTCCTAACATCAACTCAATAAAGAAATCTGCCTCTCGGGAGTTCTCATATTGTATGGTGCCTTAGATGTTGGTGTTTCTCCTAACATCAACTCAATAAAGAAATCTGCCTCTCTATGAGGAGGAAACTCTAGAATCTCTCCAAGAAACACATCCTAAAACAACTTCAAGATAGGATACTTCCTCATGATTTCAATATCCTCATCTTCCTTCCCTTTGTCTTTGAAAACATGTACTACAAAAAATAAACATCCTTTCATGCGGTTGTGCTTAAATTGCATGGTTATAACCATCCGTACTATTGTAGGCTTCTTATTTCCTTATAACACTCTATTTTCTCCATCCTCATCCTTGCACTCAATATAATTTCCATAGCAATCCACCTTGGTCCTGTGAATAAACAACCAATCCATGCCTAAGAGCATGTTATTTTCACCCAAAGGAAGAAATTCATATTTTTTGTTTTAGGCATGCCATAAGCTGAAATGCAAAATAATTCACCCAATGATGAACTCTTCTCTTAGTCCTTGTATCGTGACTGCACCAACCAAGATTCTACATGCACTTCCTTATCCAAATGACTTTGATCCACCTATTTAGGACTAATATAGCTATAATTTGGTCCAAGATCAATCAAAATAGAAAAAATCGACCAGAGAGCTTACCTTCCATCTCAATAATGGATGCATGGTGTTATGCCTTGCTATTATCAAATGTTGCATAGATTCAAGAAATGCTATGACCTACATTCCCAACTATCTGCAACTCTTGAGCATTGTAAAGTTTTGGCCTACCACCTTGATATAAAGGAAAATATATCTTGTGATGATCTCTACCATAAATTCAACACTTCAATGTTTCTCTATCACTACCTTTATTCTTCTCCTCCATAGGCTGAGACCCATATCCTATCTTAGATGCATTGGATTTCTTATTCCATGCCACATTTTCCTTCTCACCTAAATCCTAGGATCTTCCTCACTTCTTAGGCCATTTTCCTTTATAATTCTCATTACCCTTCCAGTCATGCTTGAAATCAAGCTTTCACTTTGACTGTTCACAAAAATGCTTCAACTTCTTAATGGATTCCTCCAGTCACTGAGGCTCATCAAAATCAATCCATTCTTTGAATGATAATGGAAATTATTTGATGAACCTTTGGTTATTTTATTTCTCATCCTTGAGATAGGGAACATATCTCAATAGCTCTAGAAATTTTGTTGTGTACTTTTCATCTATCATGGAACCCATCCTGAGCTCATAGAACTCCTTGGCCTTTCCATCATAATACCTCTCAGACAAGTACTTCTTCCTGAAGACTCTTTAAAATTATTCCCAAATCATATCATATTCCCTAATGCCTCTGACATGCTTAACATATTCACACAATATATCTACTTTTCCTTTGAGATTGGAGGTGGCTATCTTCGCTTTTACATTCTCTAGGTAATCATGAATTTTGGAAATTTTGTTCATCCCAGGTAGCCAATTTTGCATCTTCTAATTTAGTCATCTCTTCATCAAAGGTAAGAGGCTTGGATTTATTTAATTCTTCTGGAAAATATCCCTTCTCACTCCTCCTATAATGATATTAGCAGTGATGGCAATGATTTCTCGCAAAAGTAAAGCTAGAATAAAATACATGTGTGTTATCCCTCCTCTCAGGTGTATCCAATAGTTTTCCACTCCTTACTATACCATCCATGTCCATCCTATACCTTTTCTGAGACTTGATTCCATATTCCCATTTAGCCTTTTCTTCTAGCCTATCTCCATGAGGGATCGCCATCCATCCCTACTTCTGTAAATTTGAAAGGCTTTAAAGAGTAACTGCATTGACCTCAACTCATTTTTTCTTGAGCTTTAGCAAGCCTTTCCTATGCTTCGATAAAAATCTCAATATCTTATTTGAACACATGATATTTTCCTTTATAATTCTCGATGTATCTGCCAGATTAGGAGAGTCTCCTCCTCCCTAGTGTTCAACTGATTTCTACCATCCTGCTAATTTATCTTTTGGCCTATGCGGGGAGTGATATGAACTATAATCCACCATTCTACTCTTCATCTCTTAACCTTCCATTTTCCCACAATATTCCATCGTTAGCTAAATAAAATCATAATAAAAATAATTACCTCAATTTACTGATGGTGAGGTTATTGCATTTGCACAGGTCAATACATATTAGCATGATGAATAATAATAATATCAAGAAAATACCAGTATATGCATGAATTAAGATACTAGAACAAAATTAACAGTAAAATAATTGTCGTGTGTGCATGATAACATATAGACATATGCATAAAAAATTTCTTTACCCTGAGTTCCAGTGTTGTGAACCTACTCCGATACCACTATATAACACCCCACCCCACATTTACCCACTTTTACAAGCTTACCATGGTAAACATGAGACGGTATTTAATATGCATGACCCAAAATCCAATATGCACTTATGGAAATGGGTCCTAACTTACCAAATTTTGCAACACTTACTGCAACATTGAGGAAAACCAGAGTACACCCTTAACATCCTGATTCCACTGGTGACCTTTTCTATGAACTGGAACCACTTTCAACCAGGCTTTACATCCTAGTTGCATGCACAAAGGCTAGTCAGTGTGGCCAGAAGGATCTAACCGCACGTAAAACTCAGCCTCAATGTGGCTACAACCGAAATTATCTATTTCCGAGTGTGCGACCAGAGGCTATGTTCCATATTTTTAGGCAAGCCTATAGGCCAACGGCCTAGAATTTACTAAAACTTCCTAAACAATCCCGTGAGTCTTCAAGTTATGTTTCTAAGTATTACTCTTGTTGAAACTTTCCAAATAGATAATAGAAATTTATACCAACATATTAATTGTAGGTCATGAATGCATATTTGTTCAATGTTTCCTTAGTTTCATCAAATGTTCATCAAGAAGGCTTATTTCCCTATCAAGCTAGAAACAACAAACACTTGTTATCTCATGCATTCATATAACTACTCAATAAATTGTCAAACCACGAACAAGATCAATAGAAATAAAACATCATATAATAAGAGATATACCATGAATGTAACCAACATTTAACCAAAATGAAGCCATGACAAACCAATCATAAAATAAACACAATATCCAATTCTTGTGCTCATTTATCTCAAGAATGAATAACACATAATAACATATGCATAGTGCCAACCAAGTCAAGGACTTCCACATACCACCTGACCATATATTGGGCTTAACCAAATCGTTCTTTCAACCAATCACCCTCGTGTCATATTCAAAACATGAATTTGAATCACACGGGATTAAGCAAACATAACCAAATAGGGAATCCAAGGGATAAACCACCTCCACCCACAATCTAGAATGATTTCACCTAAACCGGCCTAGAAATCACCAAAACCAATACAAGCATGGATGCCTCAAGATTTATTCACCATACCAAAGGAATTTTCCTGTCTCCACCCACCCGTCAAGGGCTTCCTAAAGAAAACCATTTCCACCCTCAACCCTTGTGTTTTTCCTGAGACCACCTCAACCAGTCCATTAGCAATCCAAATCTCAACCAAAATGAAACCCAATATACCATGGCTATCCAAGAAATGGAAAAGGAAAGTCTATACATCACTGTTAATCCAAGAAAATACCATGCCAATGAAAACAAACATGACTAATAAGCCAATGCATAAACCATGCATTCGCATCCTAGAAAGATAATCAAACATGCAATCTGTTACCTGCACAACCCTCTTATTTTCTGCTCTTCCTTTGCTTGATTTCTGTCCTTTCTTACTATTGTCAAATATTCTTCTTACGCTCTCTTAATTTCCTTTCTTGATTTCTTATATCTTCCTTGTGTCCAAGTGCTCCTTCTCTTACATATCCTTGTTTTAATGTTCTCTCATTCTCTCTCTTCCTAAAGTGATTAATCCTCGAATGTTGTCTCTCCCAATTTCCTTTCTTTTTCGTTTCCTTTTCCTTTATTTTCCCTTGTATGCATATTCTTTTCTCTTCATCTTCCTTTTCTCTCATTTTCCTTATTTCATGTATTAAATTTCCATTTATTTCCTTTTTCCTTTTCCAATGACAATGCCAATTTCCATAGCCAATAATAAAGCACAAGTGGATCCCAATATAATGTTTTTCCTCTCCATTCAACTTGGAATACGTGTCACATGACCTTGGTATTTTATTTTACCTTTATAATTCCCATTTATTACATGGAAACTTAACCATGGTTTTTTAAAACTAGATTGAACAACCTTCTCCTCAGAAATGACACCAAACATTGTTAGCCATGGACAAGAACAATTTACACTTTGAAATATGTCCTTAAATTGTCATTGGAATGATGGATGGAAAAAACCTTCTTCTTGGAAATGGTTCCAAAGAATTTTTATTGCTCAAACTAGTAGGGTTGGAAATCTTCAACCAAGACTATTATGTGATAAATGTTACTGGGAATACACCCAATGTCAGCTTAACATATTCCTCTCACTTTAGGTTAGCTTCTACAAAATGCCATAAGTGGTATCCCTACACACAACAACTCAACCAATACATAAATAGACTAGTGCCTAAATGAATTATATGGAATATGTATGAGTTAATATGATCTAATTAATAATATAACATACTTATATTGCATATTGACAAAGGAAAATACTTAATATGCCAAGTTTATAAGCTTGAAAGTGTCAAAAATTAAGTATTCGAACTCCTTACCACAATAGAATATAAAATGGTGTTGTTATACCTGATATATATGGCTATAAAAATGAAATAAAATTATTTTTCAAACACACACACACACACACACACATGTATATATTTTTTTGAACATTACACCAGGCTATCATGCATAAGGCCACTTTGGAGGCCCGAAATTGGCTTTTGGTGGACCTAAAACTCAAATAAATTGATTGGATATGTTATTTATATAAAATACCATTCAAATGAGCACAAGAAAACTAAATTTTGGTAAGAAATTTGAGAGATATTGAAGCTGCAAATCACCTACCCAGAAAATAACCCACAACTGTCAGGACTGAAAATTGACTTGGCCCAAAAGGTTGATCATACCTAGAAATAATTTTGGGGAGACAATATTTGATCTAAAATTAATAAAATATCTATGAAGAACCTCTTTAGACCAATTATAAAGGATACAAAATATTTTATCTTGAAATTCACATATCCCAAGGAAAGGGATTTCCTCCAATCACTTCCAATTGTTGTAAAATGTTTTAAAAACCTATAATAAGCTTAAAAACACTTGGAAATGATATTATTATAGAAACATAGGTAAATGAATGGGTGGAATACATCCTTGGGGCTTTAGGGCTTCCCCAAATACATTTTTTGTGGTTATTGTTCCAATGAAATAATCAATACATGGAGTAGAAACCACAATTTAGTGAAGATATTCTCTATTCAAATATTTTTTGGATTTTTATAAGAAATAATTTTGTTTTTTTTGGAATATAATTTTTTATGGTTTTTTATATATATTTAATAATAACTATAATTTCACAAAAAATCTACAATAAATTTTGAGAGATAATTTTTGTAGAGAAATTGATTGTAAATTGTTGGAACAAGGATATGATTTTTCTTCCACAAGAGTCAAGAACAAGGAACTATTTCCACTCTTGATTTTAACATCTCATTGCTTGAGGTTTTGGAATGATAGGTGTAACACTAAGGATACAACCCTAGCATCAAAACAAGACAAGTAATAGAGCCAAAATCCTACTAGGAGGGCATCCGAAGAAATGAATCATTAAACCAAGAAACAAACAATGATATAAGATAACTTTATTTACCTCTATAGGGGAGAATGAATCATGTCCCAATAGAGAAAAATAGTACCTTGTATGAATTAAGAGAAAGTGTGAGATAAATCCTAGACGTCCTCTTCCAAGTATTCTTGGATTGATTTACTTAGCCTTGTAGTAACTTGTGATAATCCAAAATTGCTTTGAAAACTATTTTATCAACCATACAAGAGAAGAGAATTCCCATGTAAACCCTTTTGTCTCATGAAAAATTCACATTGTATTAGATACATATACAAGTACACAATTAGTTTTCCAAGGAGGAGAAGGCCTATATTTATAGATAAGGCTCTTCAAAATATTCTCTTTTGTCTCCTACAAAATAAGTAACATGTCATCCACAAAGTTATTGAAGGCTAAGTTAAAAATTTAAATTTTTTAATTTTACATTAAGTAAACCCAAAAAGAGGAAACATGCTACAACAAATAGGCCAATAAAGGTTTTGTTTACTCCTAGTGACCAAGCATTCCGCTTGTGTCGTCATGGTTTTCTTGCTTGTAGAATGAGCTCTCATTTGATGGTGAAAACACTTGATTTAACCCTAATTTGATCTTGAAATAGCTAGGCTAGGTTTGGATGCTAGGCTATAGAGGATGGCTTCATTGGGTAGTCTTCAATTCTTGAATATGGCTTACTTTTTCTTGAAATTAAAACTTCCCTTACTTTGGACCTCACACTTGAATTTTTGATGGATCTAACATTTCAACCTATAGCTTCCTTGACATTTTATCACATAAAATGAGGGCCCAGTCTCCCTTTCTTGTAAACAACTAACCGATCTAGAGAAAAATAATTGAAATTAGGTTTGAATTTGACTTTGGAATGGTTGATATTTCCCCTGGAGGCTTTCCTTCACCAATATTTTTCCTCATATTTACTTGAGAAGGGCTTATCCTTTATCTAAGAGGACTTGTCCTCCATTTATTTTCCCTTAATCCTCCAATGGCTACCTTATGTGAGTGATAATGATTTTTCTTTACCTTTAAATTAACCTCATCTTGTTAATTTAGAATTTGGGGCTAACTTTCTCACTTTACACCTCAATTTATACCTTCAAAATATTTTCTTTCTTGAAGAATTTAGCCTCCTTATCTTCCTTGGAATGCTAATAGTCAACTTGAATTGAAGGATCTAGGCCCTTTCTTGGAGTAATTTGGAGTTGATAATTGACAATTAGCCGTTGGGGGCTCTAATTTTCACAACTAAGCTTCAAAGTTCCATTATTTTCACTCATATTTCTTATTTACTCCATATAATAGCCCTAAAGATGATTTAGTGTGTAATCCAGTAATTGTGTTATTAAGCCAGGAAATAAATACACACTAAATCAATGCACAACCATATTACTTATTTACTCCATCTAATAGCCCTAAAGATCAAAATATTGCTCCATTTGTAGTATCCATGTTACGGGATCCTTGCCATCAAACTTCCTCATATCCATATTTGGAATATGGTGGTTCTTCAATCCAACATTAGAGTTTATGAAATAAAGATTAACATTTAT
This sequence comes from Pinus albicaulis, assembly GCA_034641835.2. Classification (NCBI taxonomy): domain Eukaryota; kingdom Viridiplantae; phylum Streptophyta; class Pinopsida; order Pinales; family Pinaceae; genus Pinus; species Pinus albicaulis. The sequence goes on along the minus strand of CM076577.1, from coordinate 220,328,481 downwards.
TTTTTTCTCATCATGAGTTTCCTCTACTATATTTTCGCCATTAGGAATCATTTCTTGTGTCAAATTTGAGAAACCTTCCATGTCTTCCTTCAAACCTTCCATTTTTTCTTCCATACCATTCTTCAAACCATCCATTTTTTCTTCCATACCATTCTTCAAACCATCCATTGTATCTTCCACACCTTTCTTCAAACCATCCATCTTAGCTTCCACGCTTTTCTTGAAAACATCCATTTCATTTTTTTTTGCTCTTTGCGAGAGAGAAAATTTGGTGCACCTACTCTTGTAATTTTTATATGTCATGTTGCATTTCTTCATATTCATGAGCCATAGTAGAGCCTTTTGAAGGCCTAATGGGTGTTGAATTATTTTTAGGGGGGAATTTTAGAACCAAATATTGATATCTATTCTACAATACACCATTGGAATCAATTCAAATTGATTCTTCAAACAAGAATTATGCAATTCGGAAAAAAAATACACACATTTTTCTTGCTTTTGAGGAGCTCGATATTGAAATTGAATTATATCTATGATTTCAGATATTCAATATTTGAAATTTAGCCCTGTAGTATCACTCGGAATCTTCTTTTGAATGCCACAGGTTTGACCTGATTTGGATTCTTCAAGGCAAAGTTATGCCCAATCTCCCACAATGACCTAATTATGGACGGGTTCCGTAGAGCGAACTTGTACAACGTGTCGCGTGTCACTGTTTCCTCCTTCGGATTTGAAATTGATATAAAGGAAACTACATTCTGTGTACTTGTGGCCACTTTTTACATAATTCCAATCTGACACTCCGAGAGAGAGCTATGATGATTTTCCCACGGTCACCTCTTTGAGATGAAATTTGGGAGCCTGAAAAAACCCTAACTTCTATAGATCATATCTCTGAAAATATTGTGAACCAAGATTGGAAATTTGTACAGGAAGTTCCACAAGATTTTAGCTTTGCTTTGTAAAACTTTTAGCTTCTTAACCTTCGTAGAAAACAAGTTATAGCAAAAATTCCACGATGACTTGTTTTAGGTGAAATTCGAGAGCCTAAAAAAAACCCTAACTTCCACATATCATATCTCCGAAAATATTTTGAACCAAGATCTGAAATTTCTATACAATGTTTCTCAGGATTTCGGCTTCGCTCTATAAAAATTTCAGCTTCTAGACCTTCGTAGAACAAATTTATAGTGAAAATTCCACAATGACCTGTTTGGAGCAGTGAAACCCTAGAATCCAAAGGCTCTGATACCAAATGTTATGAATCCAACTCTAGAAATAGAAGAAAAGAGAGATAAACACCTTATAAATAAGCCACTTCGAGGGGACAAACTTCAATACATTACATAAATGAACAATTATTGGATCATTACAAATGAAAAAATCTCATTTCTATATATAGGAGTCCATGGGACAATAATGTAATCCTAGCCGATCTAACAATAATAATGTAAGGGCACAATAATAACAATATGGGGGTTACAGGGGTACAACAATAACAATAAGGGGGTTACACTAACAACAATAAGGGACTATTCTAGTAATATAAGGACCTAACAAATTCCTACTCCATAAAAATCACACACCAACCTAGGGTATAAGAATACCCATCAAGGAAGGGAGTTAATGCCTACTAGATGGGAAGATAGAAATGCCACAAAGGTAGACATATCATGAAATAAAAAATTCCAACAATAGCCATGGTTTTCCACACCAATAAATATCTAAGAGTCAATTTTCCAAGTCAACACACACCCACATGGATTTACAAGGCTATATGGGACTTCCTTTTGGATTATATAGCATGGCCAAAAATTTCTAGAGTACCCCTCCTAAAAGTGGGATAACAAAACCATGAATCAATGGAACTATGATCGTTGACAATGGAATTTGACTGCAATTGACTATAAATTGATGAAAAAACTTGGAAAGGTTGGAACTTGTAAAGTTCTTCCTGTTATATGAGTTTCACCTTTGATATGGGTTTTTATTCGATGTGTGTAACCTTCACAAATAAGCTTTATTAATAGGTGGGTTGACTCTACATAAATGCCAAATTAGAACCTCACACAAAACCTCGACTATTTCAAATTGCTATAATGTTTCTTCCTTTATGTGTGTAAGGAGTTCAATATCGTTTGATCACTTTGCAAATTATTAAAATAATCACCCTGTATTCCCTCTATGTGGTTGTGCAAATTAAAAAAATATTTCCCTGCTTAATAACACAATTAGTGGATTACACACTAAATCAATACGCACAACCACACCAATCTGGTTTCCAATTAGAAAATATAATATAACTCTAAAAATTAACAAAACAAAAGGAGAATCATTACAATTTGACAATAATGTCACACTCCCCTCTCTTTTGGTCTCTCATACCTCGTATTATACTCACACCTTTCATTATTTCTTCACACACCCTATTCTCCCCCTCTCATATCCACAAAGACTGATTATATATAAAAGGACAATTTGTTGAGATCTACTACAGATGCATCAATTCATACGTACATGGAAAATATCTAATCTAAGCCTAAAGCTTATAACTCCCTCAACAACTCACTTGAATTAGAGGATTACATGTTGATGAGGAAATAACACCTCATTTCTCTAATCATTCTCTCTTACATTCATAAAATGAAATTTGTTCCTCCAACTTAAATGAAATGAAATTAAATTAAGGGAACCCACTCCCTTTAATAAATGTGGTAAGACCTTCTAGGTCTTGTTGAGAAACGTTCCTGCATCAGTTTTAGGCTCTTTTCTTAAAAAAAATTCCTTATTTGTTTTTCTTTTCAATCTATTTCACCTCTCGATTCCTATATTGGGATCGATTATCAAATTAGGGCCCCACTATCAAGAGACACCTAACTTATTAGACCAATTTTTATATTGGGATAAATACTTAAATTAAGCTTCATATTTGATTCCATATAATGAGTTTTCTTCTAATCCGAAAACTAAGCCCTATTTCCAGTCTAGTCCCTAAGTGTTTACCTTCAAACTCAAGTTTTCTATTTTCTTCCTCAAGCCTTTCTTTTTTGAGTTCAAATTTGAGTGTTTTTTTTTCTTTTCTTCCTTTTCTATTTCTGTTGAGAAACATTAGATTTGGTTCAAAATTTTCAATATTTTGAAGGCTTTATTCAAAATTTGAATAGTCCTTCTCAAAGAAGAAGTCTTGGCTCAAAGTGTGATCAACCTAATTTGGTGATCAAATTTGACCTCCAAATCATATATTGTTTTCATTTGCTTTCCTCTTTTATTGTCTTGATTTGGAAATCATCCCTAATTACCAAATCAGGTCCCTTCTCCTCCAAATTACATGTTATAGGGATCAATTTGAGATTATGCCTTATCTTTAAATCAGGTCCTCCTACTATTCTCCCAAATTATTCAGTTCCACTCCTTTGCTAGACCTATTTTAAATTTAATATTTTCTTTGTTCTTATATTTTCTTTCAAACTTGATTAAGCCATGCAAAAGCCTAATATGGGCCTAATTTAAAAAATGAAACCCAATTCTAAAATTCAGACCTCCATTCACCTACTCATCTAGTCCCTTGGCCTAATTTAGTGATTTGTCATGATTTCTAAATTGATATCTCCCACCAAAAAACTAGAGTGTAATTTAAATTATTGAAAGGTTCGATGGGAAAATTGATATGATATTCAATTTAATTAATATTCTCTATGATTTATGCAAAAATGCATGACTTCAAATAGAGTTGAATGACCAATAAATAGGCCTAAACGATCTAAAAAGAATGAAGTTTGAAGTGATTAAGAGGATCAAACATAGGTGTATTTGGATATAGAAATTAAACAACCAATAAGGAAAACAAATTATCAGAGGAGGAGTTAGAATTAATAAAGGAACCAAACCCCCAAGTTACTAAAAACAAAGACACTTGCATGGGATACCTAATGACCAAGGAAAGGAAAATAGCCAACAAGAGGGGCCAAAATAATGAATCTCCCTCCTATTATCATGTATACATAAGATAATCTCAATACAGTAAGGGGATTTTTGTTTCCAATTTTTTTAAACACCTATAAAATTAATAAATGAGAATCCACTACTAGCCAAGCTATTTTAGAGACTAATTTCAATTATGAAGATTTTGATGTGTAGAACTTATTCCACTATTTTACTAAGTTTTGGAATAGTGTAAGCATATTATTTTACTATGTATGCTTTTTTCATGTATGAGAAAAATATGTTATTTTATTTGTGTCACATTTTTTTTTTTTTTATAGCCCATAAGCATAACATTATAAGTGGTTTTTATCTTCATAGTTTCTTAGTTTTCATATATTCAAACAAATACTTATCAAACAAATCAAACAAATCAAAGTTATTTCTCAACATCCATTCAACATTTTGAAAATACATAAAGGTCAATTTTATTGAGGGAATACAATTATGATTGATGAATTAATTTTCTATAGCAAGAGAAGGAGAACTATCCTTTTCTCGTAGCTTTGTAATTAGAGTGATGAGGAGGAGAAATATTAGTGGTTTATAACATTTCTTTTATTTTAGTGAGGAGAAATGAACTATAAGACCTTTCTCACAACTTTGTAATTTGAGTAAGGAGCAAAACGAGCCTGGAGCACTACCCCTTTCTCAAAATTTATCAATATTTGGAAGGAAGATAAGAATCATAATCTCTATTTCATGCTTGTTAATTTTTTTCATGTTATGGATAAGGATATTTAGACAGTTAAGAGTTAGTTAAGTTCAACTTGGTCTAATGATTCTATTAGGTAAAGTGTGTTTCTTAGTGTGTTTTTTTAGTATGCATTAGTTGCATTGTAATACGATAGTCGTGATATATTCTAGACATAGAGTGACATGAAAAATCATATTATTATCAATAATAACAACTATAAATCCATGGTTTAACATCAGGTTGTTCCATGATATATATTTAACGAGAATTGATGGTCATGGTTGATGATTGATTGTGAGAACTTTCTTACATATTTTTTTTTTTTTTGCATTAAATAAATTGTTTCAAGTGGTCGTGTTGGATGGGGTCATGGATTGCTTCCTTCTTAGAGAGTTTTAACCACATAAAAATACTAGTGTTGTTATCTTCGATCTAGTTGTGTGAGTGGTTATTGAAGGTTTTGGTATTGTATGGAATGCCCTATTTGCCTTAGCAAAAATTGACCTCTCAAATATTGGAAACCAACATCTCCCATAATGGAAACCATATTTTGTATTGGAAGTTGACATATCAACTATTTGAAAAGATAACTTAATTATTGAAACAAAAATTCATGAAGAACTTATGATGGCTTAGATCAAATTTAGTATAAGTTTAATGAAATTGGGGGTTAATAGAAAACATTAGTTAATCATATTTTTTTAATGTCGCAATTTAAAATTAAAAGTCTAAGGGTTCTAAAATTGGAAAGAAAGTCTTCAACGAAAATAAAATCATTAGGGTTCTTAAGAAATGGGTTGATTTTTCAGTTGGCAGTATCAAATATGATTTTATTTACCAAACATTTTTTCTTTAATTTTCTATGTTGCTTTCACCTAGGGCATCAACCACTTGAAGGTGAAACTATAAGTCATAAAATATTGACACCCCTATGAGTCTATGAGTAGATTCATTTTCATTAACCCATTCATTTTTCTTCCTTGCATCCATGTGGGGTAATTTTTTTCCCAAGTTGACCCAATAAATTCCTTTACTTCTCAGTAATTTCTAAATGAGATATTTTTCAAAGAAAAAATGGTGCTTTTAATACTTATCCCACTTGAAAAAATTATATTACACTTTCTAAGTAAAAGTACTTGTGTTAATCATGTTTAAATCAAGTAGTAGAGAGGAATGATTAGTATCCACTCCACCTAATTTCAATTCCCATAAGTCACATGTGGAGCTCTTATTAAGTATATTGTTGTAATAGCTTCGAACCTTATTTGATTAATCCCAAATGAACAAAACAATCCCAAGAAATATAAAGATATTTTTACAAAGAAAAAATAAAATGACTCTAAAAAAATATGCCCTATGAAAAAAAAAAATGGCACCCATGGAAATGCTTATGTAATAATTATGCCTCAAAGTTAAATAAAAAAGATTAAAATAATAACTTTCATGAAATAAAACAAAAATGTATGCAAGCAAACTATAAATAACGATTTAGAAATAGGCCATACAAGTGCATAGAGCATAAAACATTAGCCAGAAGCGCCTTACCCAAAAAAAAAAAAAAATGCAATCAAAGCATACTTTATTTACAAAGTTATGCTCATTAGAAAATCATTGTAAAAAACCAAAACGATAATGGTAGTAGTATTACACAGTTACACAAGAGTGATGACACATAGTAGTATTACCAGAGTGATGACTTCAGAACATGATGACATGGAAGTGATACTTGGAAAGGTTTTTGTGTGGCCAGAAACACCTTGCCACACAAACATATGGATAGAGAGTAATAAGCACATGAAGAAATTGTGTGTGGAAAGATGAAAACATATGGATAGTCCATGCCAGTTTGTCACGTTTTGCTTGCTAGTGAGGTGGTGATTTCCAATTGGGAAATGTGGCATTCATGTGGTAGTTAATTTAGGTACGCTAGTGTAACTCCAAATTCAATAAGCCATAATATTTTCAAATATTTATTTACTCTTCAATGTTTAAATTTCCTACGTCATAGGAATCACATAAAGGGGTTCACTCCTTTTGATATTGTTTCCTTATGGAGTTGTTTCCAGGAAGGAACATGAAGGTTCTAACAAAGTATCCTATGATTTTTTTAAATATTCTCAAAGTTGCCAACAAAGGATAAGCCCACAAAAAAAAATAGCCTCGTGGCCACAAAATTGAGGGGCCAAGAAAATGAATTGGCTTTTCCTTCAACCAATAATTCACAAGGAGTGTCTACCTATTTCAATCCAAGAATAGTTGCTTTTGTGCCTTAAACATTTACCCTATAATAAAAGGATCAAATAAACATAAAAGAATCAAAACAAAATGCCGTAAATAAAAAGTATCATTGGAAACCTTTAAAAAGTAAGAGAATATCAATATCTAGAGTATCAAGTCCCACTCAAGTAGATATATTTTGTATTCATTAAGTTTGCTTGAAGCATAAGGAATTGAGCATGCATAGAGTAATAGAAGAAAAATGTGAAACTAAAATTATAGTTGAAATGTTAAATAAACTCACAATTGTGTGAGAAAGTTTTCAAAATAAAAACATTATAGATTGAATGTTGTTAGAAATAAATGAGAATATTTCATGTAAATGTAAGAATTTTGAAATATAATGAGAATAGATCTATTTTAACTTTGTATCTACCAAGAGTTGGGAGGGATTAAATTTGTCAATATGTGGACTTCTTTTTGCATGTTATGCATGATACACATAAAAATATATTTGGGAAGAAAGGCTTACCCTATCAAAAAATTTAAAGCATAAAAACCATATCTTTGATCTTCATGATAAAAAAAGTCCCTATGTTTATTGGATTGATTATGTAAAGGAATTGGCATATATCATATGAATGTATTATTATTATACATAGTCAAACTTGTAGACATTGTTATGTAGGATTTATGATTGCGGACGAAAGTATCTCCCCTAGGTCTAGTGGCTAACCTAGAACAAAAGAGATACAAGGAACCCAATGCTTTTCCTTAAAGTAAATATATGATGGAATGAAGCCTACCTGGAATTTTTCGCATGCTTCACTCCTTCTTGAGCTTGAACGCTCCAATTCCAGCTCTGATTGCCAAAATTAGAACATGCACAGTCAGATAACACAAGCCAAGAAACTACGGGATCTATGCAGTATAATCTAAGTAATTTACTCAATATATCAAAATGGTATTGAAATATATGAAATAACGATATCACATATTGGAAAATAAATAATTATTTGCATTAATATAAATGGAAGGATTTACAACCATAAATATGTGTTGATCTTGTAGAAGAGATCCTCCAAGATGATTTGTCCTTTCCTTGTCTCAATGTGCACCTACAATCACTCCAAATGCATGAAATGAAACCTCTCAAAACAACATTATAAGGGTAAAATCACTCTCCAAAATATCACCTCTTTCATATGGAAGGCTATAAATATATGGAGTGGGGTTAGAGGATTCGGTGTTCTTATCCAATTACCAATATAAGGTTTTAGATCCACCTTTGATAGGAGGATGGGATCAAAGGATAAGGGATGGAAACTCGAAGGAAGGATAGGATATGATCTGAATTTTTTATCTGAGGTAAATATTTGTAACAAATTTTGGAAGCTTCTGGAAGAGGAAGCTTCCAAAATTTCTTTCTTTTTCCTGACTTTATAGAATTAATGCAAGTGAAAAGGGGAGCAACATGTAGGTAATCAATGCAGGTCATAGTGGAGAAATCTATAGGTGAACAGTGTCCAAAAAGAGGCCAAGGAGCGTTGGTCCTAAAACTAGATCATATGATGCATTTTCAGGCAGAAACTCTGGGGAATGAAAGAGGCATGCTTAGGGCTTTGTACAATGATGATGAAAAGGGGGAATATGATGTTGATTGATCCCATTAGGAGGTATATTTACCGATGTGACAAAATATCCCATAATATATTTCCCCCTAAAGCAAAAAGTCAGAGATGATGACTGAAGTTTTTTACCTTGTGGAAAATCGAGATCAAGAACAATCGACGAGCTTCATCTATTAAAATAAATTTATATCATGACATATTTTTGCTGAGGGAGGAATACCCATACTCAGCACATAAGCTAACATCACATGTACAATGATCAAAATATGCATCCACAGATGACAACTGGTGGACCCATGAATGGATTAATATTTGTATGATCATGGCCATCGTACATTGCGATATTTGTATAAATCTAGAAATCACAACTCATATGGATAAAACTAGATCCATGGTCTTCTATCTCATTCACATGACTAACCGTATTACACATCTAACTATGTGAATAAATGAGTTGAGGTTGAACATGGTAGACACCATCTGATTAGCAGTCAGTGATGTAAGTCGTTAACAGACACGAGAGAAACCATTGATGACGTTAATGGCTCTCAAGGTAATACATTACAATCTATATGGTGTGAGTAAATGAGTTGATGTCGAACATCAAATAGAGTCTTTTTTTCAAAGACTACTGAGGTAAACATGCCGCTGAGAGTGAGGAAAATTTCCATTGATGTATGAAAGCACCAAGGTACAAAAGGGGTGTTTCTAATTCAACTTCCTGGATAATGTGCTAATGTCGACAAGAATCGACCCTTCGTAGGAGGGCCTTGATGTATCCCCCATCAATTACACAAGACATGTATCATGATTGAGACAGAATCATGTTGATACAAAACTGGATCAAGAAAAGGTAAATATGGAATGAAGGCTTAAGAGTATTGTAACGAATATCAACTGAATGAATTCTCTTGAACACACTGACAACACTAAATGGGGTTGGCAGCATTGACCCAAAATGGAAATGGAGGCTCTAAAAAGGTATGATGAAATGAAATACAAGAATATTACCCAACCCAAAAGCTAAGAAGATGAAGTGGAAGAGTGTCATGTTCAAGAGAAACTCGTTGCTATTAGCAAATGGAATACCTTGTTGTCCCAATTTCCCCAACCATACTGGTCAGTACCTCTTTAATTTTTAACATACTCGAGGAGGATAACATATGCTTGATGTGTAAGTTCATCCTTCAGATGAATCCCTCTGAGTATATTGAACGAACCCTGAGAAGGAGTGGTTTGAACTTGTCATGTTCGACAATTCCATCATTGTTTGATGTTTTAACGAGTCCAACAAAGGTAAAACTTGACATATTTTTCATGTTTAGAGAGTTTTAAAAAGAGGCGAAAAAGAAAACTCCAAATGTCCCTTTTCGTAGATAGTCTCTTAAGTCCGAAAAGGGAGAAAAAAATACTCAAGAGAAACTCTTATCAATGTTTGACTAAGGTAATCCTTTTTCATAAATAGTCTATCTCAGTCTGAAAAAGGGTTAAACTTATACTGAGTAGACATCTTTTCATTTACTTTTACGAGTTTGAAAAGACAAGTGCTTGTCAATCTTTTCATATTTTGGGAGTCTAAAAAGAGTTGAAAGAGGGCTCCAAGGGATTCATTTTTTGTAGGTTTACAGATCCTGAAAATGAGATAAAATTATACTCCTTGGTCAAAATAACATGTTTAAAGCATGATAAAGATTCGTTAACAGTTGTCGACCTGCTCAAAACATCACAAAAAGGATTAAACATACCTGTTTCATAGTAAAAATGAAGCATATCTAGGTCAAAACATTAAATATGAATAAAATAATGCAAGAAATGACCATAAATACTCAAAATCACTATTAATTTCCACCATTTCACATTTACCTTCAATAGTGAGAATTCTGAGCACTTTTACCTTGATCTTCCGCAATTGATTGTGGCCAATCCGATGGACCATTTCAAGTACCTTTGCTTCCATGTAGGAGCTAAAACCCTTATATTTCTTTCCACTATTCATTTTTGTGATTTCATGCAAGTTTTTTGATGTTTTAAGGGCCTTGGGGTTCCAAAAACACGTCCTAGGACAAACACACCCCCACATAATCGAAATATGTGTTGCACCTAGGAAATTTGTCACTACTAGGAGAGGTGAAACACTTTTCATGCACTACTAGGGTTCATTGGGCACAAAATGTTAAGTTTTTTAACAGTTTTCCCTCAAATTTTGTCAAGTTTTTTGCATGAAAAAGATCCTAATGAATCTCTTGTTGATGTATCAGGTGTTCATTAACACAAAATCACATTCATTTGGAGAGAAAGAGAACATGAAGAACATGATTTAAATGCAACAAATGATCTTGCTACCATCCAGGCACTAAAAAATTGTGGATTGATAAAATTGTTTTGACTTCTCAGTATGAGGCTATAGATGGAATTGTTGAAATATATTTTTTGTTCATCAGATGTTAGGCACAAGAATTCATATTTTGGGAACATATAATCGAGATAAAGGTAGAATAGATATACTTTATAATAGGTTTATCTAGGAGGGGTGCCCCCATATCCCTCCTAGGTGGGAGAAGTGGTGGGGAGACAATGAATGATTATATCGCTAACTATTTCAAACCTCGAGCCCATCCAAATAGGGATGGAAAGATAAATATAAAAGATGTAACCCAATTACCTTTGAGAACAATCTTGTTCATTATCACAATATTGGAAGGTAGCTCAATACTTCATGTAGCAAGTAGATCGTACATGCAGTACAAGATAGAGTGTCTAGAGCCAATGACCGTCAAACGGAGTGAGGGAGTTTTGGTCGATATGAAGGAACATTTTACTAAAGTAGGAGGGGGGAATTTAAACAAATTTAGATATGGTTTGATCTCAGTCTCTTTTTCTCTAGAGTGGGTGCTACCATTTCAGCCTCAACATATTATACTCTAGCCTATTAATATGAGGGCCCCATAGATGAGGAGGTGGATAGATCATATAGATTTACATGCAGGTCCATCGATGATCAACTTCTCACCAACCTTATTTGGATGGATGCGTAGGAAATTCATTATGATCAATGATTATCCTTATGGAGGGATGGATTTCTGTGATGATCCCGAGTTCGTGCTTCCTAAGAGTGAAAATGGGATGCTTCAGGTAAATTATTTAAACCATTTAATTTTTTTGAAACTTTTACATTTTTTTGTGTTTCTTGATGTTTCTGAGACTAAAATATTGATGTTTTCATGCATATATTGTACCATTTTGACCAGTAGGTGATTTATATCTCCATCGTGTGGAGGTACAACCACATGAGGAGGCGGTGGAACCAATACAGGTTGTTGTAGTGGGACGACCTATGGGATCTTAAGGTAGCTAAGATCCTATCAGAGGTGGAGCGCCATCTGGAGGGGTTGACACATAGGATTGATAAGATCATAGTCAAATAGATTCTGATGTGACTTCAACGACACACTATCAGAGTGCCTAGCTGTATTGGTCGATTACTGCACAAGATAGCTCATGCAGTGTCATTTTATCCTAAGCACCATTGATTTGTCTACTTAGATATTTTCATGTAGTTTTTGTATGGGAGATGTATCCATATTTGTCTCAGGGAAATTTTTTTTGTAAAACCAAACTTAATATATATACATATTTTCAGTGTTTCCTAGTTCCTATTATGCTTTAAATATGATGTGAATGGAATTGAAACTTGTTTACATTCATTGAAAATGCCTATATAAAACATAATTAGATAAGTAATCTGCAAATATGTTTAGCCTTTCTATAATATGGTCATATCATATGAAATCAAAATGTCTTTCTAAAAGACGTACTCTAAAAACTATGTGAAAGATGGTGATACTTCTAACTGAATAGGCATTAGAAAGTTGTAGTACTACGAGCTGTGAGTCAATACTGATGAATGAATGACAGATACCATGTGAAATAGCATAAGATAGTAGCTTAACCACTGCTCTATACCCAACGATGTTGTTAGTAGATAAACCAATGAAAATCTCTTGCATACTCACAATCTCTTCATTTGGAGGAAATATAGCCCATGTTGTGGAAGATAGCACTACAATTAGCACCATCAACATAACCAATATACGGTTCGAGAGATGTCTACATATGCAAACCAAATGTAAAAGGGATCAATAGAAAACATGGGAAACTCTGAAAAGACACACTTCAAACACACTCAACACACATATAGACAATATGTATACAGTGTACTATGCATGAGATCAAGCATAATAATTTTTGAGGTACAACCTATTTTTAGGTTGTGCCAGTGGAACTCCATCAAAGCCTAATAAATCGTAGGCCCATTTTGCAAGGACTCGCTTGATAGTGTACGAACCCATCCAAATATGTTGGAACTTTCTTAGACCTAACTTATCAGCCTCTTGGTCATATAAGAGAACCAAGTCTCCTTCGGAGAAGACACAAGGCTTGAAATATTTTTCATATTATGCCTTGATGTGATTTTATGAGATTCATTGACTAAAGAAGCATTGCACCAAATTTCATCCAAACGAGTCAAATTTAAAAGATGCTCCTCCTCTACGGAAGTGGCAAGAAGATGTTTGAAAACTATTCTTAACGATGGAATTTCACATTCTATGGGGAGGATTAATTCCAAACCATAGACCAACTGAAATGGTGTGAATCCGATAGAAGTCCTAACTAAGGTTCGATATGCCTACAAGGCAGTGTAAAGAAGCAAGTACCAGTCCTATTTTTGTACCCTTACCATACATTGAAGCATAGTCTTAAGAATTTTGTTAAAAACCTTAACTTGGAAATTAGCCTGAGGGTAGTATGGAGTGCAATTTTCATGATAAAGTCCCAACTTAGCAACTAGTTCGGTCATAATATGGTTCCAGAAATTCTTTCCATGATCCGTAACTATTCCTTGTTGAACACCAAATCTAGAAATAGTGTAATTGAAGAAAAAAAATTCAGTCATTTCGCCAGTGTTGTTATATGTAAGCATCGTCTCAACACATTTAGTAAAGTAGTCTACAACGACAATGATATAACCATGCCCCCAAACCAAGTGAGGGTTACATGTCATGAAGTCGATACCCCATTTCGCAAAGGGACCAACAATGACAACAGGATTAATGGAGCATGCAAATTATGAGTCTTACGATCGTATATTTGGCACGCATGACACTTCTAGACGGTGAGGATGCAGTTGCGGAAGATAGTAGGAAAAAAGCAACTAGCGCGTAAGATATTCTACGCGGTAGCATAACCAGATAGATTTCCGCCACATGCCCTAGAGCGGAATTCATTAATGACTTTCTCAGCCTCCTGAAGGATGAGGCACATCCATAAAATAGTATCAATACCACGATGGTAAAGGGTGTCTCTGATAATAACGTAATTCCAGGATTGGTATTGAATACGTCATTGCTCAGAGCAAGAGGTATCAGGCCAAACATTTTGGGTCTAGATATAGATACAAAAATATAAATACCACGGGTCAGATGATGAAATCAGAAATAATGAATCTTCAGGGATAGAATCTTCAGATGTAGATTCAAAATTAAGGGAAGGAAGGTCACACTTGAGTTCGAAGAAAACTATGGATTTCTTCGACTTAGACTTGATGAATTCTAGGTTGAAATCTTGCAAAATAATTATCCACTTAGAGTAATTTACCCCCAGTAATTGACATGATAGTATATATGTCATAGGGTTGCAATCTGAAATGACCATATTTTTCTGAAGAAACATGTAATGGAGAAACCTTTGGACAACTTGAATGACCTCCAAAGCCAACTTTTCAACATGGGTATACTTGATTTCAGTATCATTAAGGTTTCAAATCAGATAATAAATGGGATGTTCAATCCCCAATTCGTCTTCTTGGACTAATATTATTTCTATAGTAGAAATGGCAGCAACGGGATATAGGAAATAGTCACATTGATAATCATGGGGGTATAAAAGAGATGTCAGAACCAATGCATCTTTCAGGCATCAAACACTTTATGAGAAGTGTTGTCGCAATGGAACGAGACCCTTTTTTCAATAAGCAAGTGAATCCTTTGGTCAAATTAGTGTAATTAGGGATGAACCTCCATAGGAAGTTAGATTTCCTTTGGAGTCTTTGTAATTGAATGAGAGAAGAGGGTGTAGGAAAATCGACGATCGTCTATACTTTCAGAGGATCAATACAAATTCCTTGTTTTGAAATGAAAAAACTCAGAAGTCTACCAGAACCAACATAGAACACACATTTTTGTGGGTTAATTCAAATGTTATACTGTCTACAATAGAGGACATTAACCCTTAGATGCATCGGGTGATCAACCTGATGTTTACAATGAGCAGGGAGATCATCTAAATAGGGTTGCACAATGTGTTTAATGTCGTGAAAATTATAATCCATAGCACATTGAAACGTGGCGCCAATGTTATTTAAACCAAAAGGAAGTTTTCTATGAGCAAAGTACCCCAGGGAAAAATAAATGCAGTCTTAGGCTGGTCCATCGGGAGAATTTTGATTTTATTATAGCCCGAAAATGCATCCATAAATGAATTAATCTCACAGCTGGCATAGTCATAAAAAATATGGTCAATAAACGAGGTCGGATAGTTGTCCTTTGGACAATAATGATTCACATCTCAATAATCGAAAAATACTCAGATCGTGCCCTATTTCTTCTGACAAGGAAAGTGTTCGATACCCAATCAATTAAAGGAATGGGATATATGAAACCAGCATGAAGAATCCTTTCAAATTAAACCTTAAACCCGACATCCTTCTTGGGTTGGACCAGACGTGTAAAACCCCTACTCATCAATTTTATTCATGAATTTAATCCTATACATATATTTCAGCCATAGATGCAAATAAATGGAACCAACAGTAAATTTAAAACTTACATAAGAAACTATTTTATACTTAGAAAAATACCTGGAACGAAACTGATGATTTCTTGAGCTGTGGTTCTCCGCGTGAATGCAGTGGATAGGTTACTGAAACAATCGTTTCCTCCCAGCCAATTTAGGAAACAATCCTAGACCCAGAAGATGCCTCTTCTGCCCCCGTGCCCAGAATTCCAAGAACGATGAGTCTCCCTTTCAAAACAATTCATATCCCTCTACCCTTCCTCTTCACAATAATACAGAATTTTGCAAACCAAGCCCCCCTTCTCCATCATGTTCCCCTCCTTATATAACTTTTCTCCACCTCCTCATACTTACGTAGATGTGATGGCATTTATGGGGATATTTATGCATTTAAGGATATATTTTATGAATTTAAGGAGATATTATGCATTTATGTGGATATTTTATGCATTTAAGGAGATATTAACTTTGATTTGATTATTTTAAGATCAATCGTATTATGTTTGTTTTTAACTTAATTAAATTATCTTTATAATTAATTAAATTATATTATTATTTTATTGGTCCACTGACATATAATTTTCACTAAATTATATTTTCATTTTCTTGAATAATTCTCTCCCATGCATACGCATATAGAGTGGTATACGTGTTAGGTATCATGTTGATATTTCGTTATATCTTCGCGAGATAAAATATATTGTAATATTCAATTCGTTACTCTAAATTAGGTAGTCTTAATACTAGTGCGGGGTATGGGATATATGCATGTGTAGCTATCATATGCGTATGTCATATACTCGCTAATGTTATTTTGCGTATAACTTAGGAATGGGTCGTTACATACTTCCTCCCTTCGGAAAACTTCGTCTCGAAGTTAGGGTTTCATATAATCATAGTAATAATTGCGTTTTTAGAGATTAGGGCGATTGTATAAGGCTTGTAATTTAATATTGACTTTCTATTTGAATAAGTATGTATTAGTAATTTAATTGTTACTTCCTATATTAACTGAGTCTCCAAGCTATTCTAGAATCATCCTATCCTTCCTAATCTCTTCCGCTCCCATCCTATTCATCCTCTACATGCATATGCCATGGCATTAGTTTTACGGATCCATCCATAGACCTTAAGGGTAGCAGTGTCAATTACGTCGACCTAATTTATTTGTAGGCATCTGACAGTCATCATCACACGTCTAGGGGAGCATGACTCACACAATCCTCCTATGACTCCAGGTTTTGGAGGATAAACGGTGGGCAACACCTCCACCCCTCCTAGTAGGACCACGGTCAACACCCTATCATGGAATCTCATGGAGTCTCAGCTGTTCTTGGAATTCTTTCATCACGTAGATTGTTTCAGTAACGATGTGTTCTGCAAAGTAATCACTTTGTACACACTCTGAAATGTAAACACTCGTACATACATTACAACATATGCATTTATATATTTAATACAATTTCTCGCTAGATACAGCTCCTGTATAGTTCATACATGTCCCATCTATGATACATTTTATTTAGTCAATCTCAATCTATATACTAATATGTTTCGCTTTCATTTTAAAATGTGGTTACTCTTCTATTTATTTTCCTTCAATCATATTAAGATGCAAAATGAAATGAATTGATAGATAGTCTCATCTATAACGTTTAATCTATGATTTCATATTCTTGCAATGTTAATTTAAATGACAAATTGCATATCGGTATCCATGCAATAGTGAAGTTAAACAAACAACATATATCTTGTATCACTAGAGTGAAGTAGCATTCTATATTTATGGGTATCCATGTACTAGCAAAGTAAAACTCATCCTGACATGATATTTCAAAATAAAGTTTCAAGTATCAAAATAGAGCAGTCATATACATATAGAGTTTCTAGTTTCTCAAAATTTAGCATAAGTTGGGATAATTTTGGCATAAGGTCTCAACATCTTCCCAAGTCGCTGATCCAAGACTATATTTGTCCCACTGGACTTTAACTTGGTCTATCAGGAGATTCCTGAGCCATCGAACCCTATGTTACAGAATACGTAATGGTTCGATCGTAATGGTTCCCTCGTCCGATACCTGCAGTTCCTTCCAATGAAGATCATGATATTTGTCAGCAATATAGTGTCGTAAGGTAGATACATGAAATACATTATGAATTTTGTGCAAGTGGGGTGGCAATGCAAGATGATAGGCGACAGGTCCAACTTTTTCCAAGACTTCGAAATGCCCTATGAATCGGGGTGATAATTTTGTCCCCTTCCCAAACCGAATTGTGCTTTTATTTGGCGTGATGCGGATGAAAACCTGATCTCCCACTACATAGTTTCTATTTGTCCTGCGAGCATCTGCATAAATTTTCTGTCTATCCTGTGCCTCTTTCAATTGTTGCCTAATCAGCTTTACTTGTTCCTCCATCTCTTGGATCAATTCTGGCCCGACTATTACCCGGTCTTCTAACCTATCCCAACTCAACGACGTCCTGCAGGGTCTCCCATATAGTGCTTCAAATGGAGGCATCCTGATTGAACTGTGATAGCTATTGTTGTATGAAAATTCTACTAAGGGTAGGTACTTTTCCCAGTGTGATTGTTGGTCCATAACATACATCCTTAGCATATCTTCTAGTACTTGATTTACCATTTTTGTTTGTCTGTCAGTCTCAAGATGATAAGCTGTGCTCAAATTTAACTGAATCCCTAAGGCTGATTGCATACAAGTCTAGAATCTTGATGTGAATCGAGGATCTCTATCTGATATTATTTTCTTAGGTACTCCATGAAATCTAATAATTTCATTTATGAATACCCGAGCTACATCAACAACTTCATAAGTATCTCTTATCAGGATAAAATGGGCGCTTTTAGTTAATTTATCTACCACAACCAAAATGGCATTATGCTTTTGTTGTGTAAGGGACAGCCCAACGATGAAATCCATAGAAATTATTTCCCACTTGGTCATAGGGATGTCATGAGGTTGTAGGAGACCTGCTGGGTGACAATGATCAGCTTTTACCTGTTGAAATTCAAGACACAGCGACACATTGGACAATGTCGTTTTTCATGCCTAACCAGAAGAAGAGTCTCTTAGTATCAGCATACATATTCTTTACACCAGGATGTGCACAATACATTGATCTGTGGGCTTCCCTCAGGATGGTCTTTTGGAGATATCCACCATCTAGTATATACATCCTTCCATGAAATCGCAAAATTCCGTCTTCTTCCAGATCATATCCTTCGAACTAAGGTTCCTTCGAATGGTTGCTATCAAGCCCCGACCTTAATTTTAAGTAACAACTATCTCTTATGAGATGTTCAAGTACTTGATCTCTTAAGTCCACCCTGATAGGTATGAGGGAAAATAATCGAGGTCTTCTACTTAAGGCATCGGCTACTACATTCTCCTTCCCTTTTATATATGAAATCACAAAATCATATTCACTTAAGAATTCAATCCATCGTCTTTGTCTAGAATTTAAGTCTCTCTGGGTGAAAAAATACTGCAAACTTTAGTGGTCACTTTTAAGCACAAATTTTCTTCCTACCAAGTAGTGTCTCCATATCTTTAAAGCTAAAACCACTGCCGCTAACTCTAAATCATGCGTAGCATAAATTTCTTCATGGAGCTTCAATTTTCTTGAAGTGTATGCTATTACGCCTCCTTCCTGCATTAATACTGCACCTAACCCTTGTTTAGATGTGTCAGTACACACAGTAAAATCTTTATCCATATCAGGTACTCGCAAAATGGGTGCACTAGTCAATAATATTTTAAGTTAGGAAAAAGCTTTATCACATTCCTCATTCCATTCATACCTAACACCTTTGCGCTAGAGGTTTTTGATTGGCTTCACAATTTTGGAGAATCCCTCCACAAACCTTCGATAGTAACCTGCTAAACCCATAAAATTACGTACTTCATGTGCATTCTTAGGTATCAGCCACTCCCCGATTGTGTTTACCTTTTCAGGATCTACAAAGATCCCTTCACCAGATATGATGTGACCTAAGTAACGAATTTCCTTTTGAAAGAAAGCGCATTTGGATAATTTTCCATATAACTTGTATTCTATGAGGCAAGATAATATTATCCGAAAATTCTCTTCATGCTCCTCCTCATTCTTAGAGTAATGAGAATGTCGTCCAGGAAGACTTGCACAAATTGATCGAGATATTTTTGGAGAACGCTATTCATAAGGTTCATGAATACCGCAGGTGCATTGGTCAACCAAAATGGTACCACAATGAATTCATAATGCTCGAAATGAGTTCGGAATGCATTATTAGAAACATCACTTTCTTTAATCCTTAGTTGATGATAACTTGATCGCAGATCGATCTTTGAAAACACTGCAGCTCCTTTGATTTGGTAAAAAGGTCGTCAATGCGAGGCATTGGATACCTATTCTTTATCGTGGCCTGATTTAAATCCTGATAGTCCAAACACAGTCATAATGAACCATCTTTCTTCTTGGCAAAGAATACAGGAGCGCCCCAAGGTGAAACACTGGGTCAAATGTGTCCTATGTCTAATAGTTCCTTCAGCTGTATTTGTAATTCTTGAAGTTCAGGATCGGTCATTCTGTAAGGTGTTTTAGATATTGGTTCTGTACTAGGTTTCAATTCTATTTTGAGGGCTAGCTCTCTTTTAGGAGGCAGTCCTGGTAATTCCTTTGGAAAAATATCTGAAAATTATGACAGAATCGGATACTGTTCTAAGGATGATCCTTTCTCCTTGCTTAATTCTTGAATTGCATACACCTGGCACCCTTTCCTTAAGCACCGTTTCATTTGCATCGCTGAGATGAAGCGTAAGGATACTTTCCTCTTAATACCATGGATTTTTATTATCTCTCCCTCATCATTTGTGCAAAGTATGTTTTCCCGAAACAGTCTACCCATGCATGGTGTGACTCTAACCAATCCATTCCTATCACCAAGTCGTAAGTTCCTAGCGCCGTGACATATAATTTTAGTTTGGTCGAACAGACTCCTAGATCAACTTTGCAATCATCAACACTTAATTCTACTGGTCGAAGTTCTCCCGAAGCCATTTCTACCTGTCTGAAATCCTTTTTCTTGCAAGCTGCCAACCCACATTTATTTAAGGTATATGATGAAATAAAACTATCAGTAGCAACAGTGTCAAATAATATTTTTAGTTTTATCCCATTGATTGTACCCGAATATTCCACTATAGTGGATTGGTGTGCTGCTTGGTTGTTGTTGACGACGGCATGGATTCTATAATTGCCTTAGGTATCTGATGATGGTCATTTTCCTGCTCTCTGTGAGTTCTCCGGATAATCACGCTGAAGATGAGGTCCTCCACACCCCCAAAAATCGACCTGGGTTGGCCCCCTTGATTATGACTGTGAATTTATAGACCAGGATCTCTGTCCCTTGGTGCTACTTCCTTTCCCGATTACCAGTCCCTCGAGATTTCCAAGGACTGATGTTTGAGGATTCGGAAGCTATAGTATAATGGTCATGGGAGCTCCTACTCCTACTCCTCTTGGAGTAAACCTGTTGCCATAAGGAGGTGGCCTCGGGCTATTTCCTCGGAAGAAATTTTGGGGAGTATTTCCTGTAATGGTTTAGCTAGCCTGAAATCCCTTTTAATCCCCAGATGTTCTTCTACATAACGTGCACAGTCAACTGCCTCTGCTACCACTGATGGCTTCCAAATTCTTACCATGGCCCTGATTCGAGGGTTTAACCCATATATGAAACGCTCAGCTTAGTGTTCATCCGTGTCTAGATAAGGAAAATATTTCACAAGTTCCATAAAATTTATCTCGTATTCTTCCACGGTCTTATTACCCTGGATTAGCGTATGGAAATTTCCTGCTTGCTGCTCTTGAAAGAAAGGCAGTAAGTATTTTACACGAAATCGGTCTACAAACAACTCCCAAGGAACGGTGTCTAAGTGGATATGTAGTTGTTTTTCTAGATTTCCCCACCAAATCAGAGCATTCCCCCTGAGTTGGAATATAGCGATATTTGTTTTAGAGGTAGAGGAATATTCTTTTAGAGCGAAGAATCTTATCATCCCTTATAACCATGCTTCGGCATGTTCTCTAGCTTTTCCTCCTGAGCATTCCATGAGTTTAATATTTTGCAATTCCCGGGAAATATTTTCTCTCTGTGGCTTATAATCATAATCTTTAGGATTTTCTGAATGTCTTTCCTCTATATGAGGTCGTTCTTCTTTGCTACTAGTCAGTTGCGACCCTTTTAATGTTTCCAAAATGGCTTCTAATGAGCGCATTACAATAGTTAGATCGGGTGTGGGAGCAACTGGTGCTGATGTCGATCTAGGTGGTGGTGATGGTGACGGTGTTGGAAACGATGATGGTGGAGGTGTTAGATATGGCGATGCATCTCGCTTTGGTACGTTCTTACCATTGTGGCTTTTCCTGGAATACATAATAAATTTATGAGAATTGGGTAAATTTTTAGACTAACTACATATAATTTTCGTAAAATTGAGCTTGCATACGGGTATAGTTCTTTTTCTATTTTACTTGCAGGCAAGTATTACTGGTACCGAGGTCAAGGAGGGTGGCCACGCAACCTTCTTGTCCTATGCAGGATATTCTATGATTACTAATTCTAGAGTGAAATGCAAGGGTTTTCATAGATCATAGTATTGTTTCACAATATTTGTCTAGAATGTTCAGTCCTAGATGCAGTTATGGAAGGGATTATTGACTTTCTGCTACTTATGACTATAACTAATACTTGAAATTTAAATAATTTTAAATTCTTGTTTCATTGAATGGTTATTATGTTGTCCTAGAACGACATCTCTGAGTAACAAATGTTCAAGTGTCATAATAAAACTTGGTGCACATCTTTCGTTTTTGTTTGTAAATAACTTCAAGTATTTATATAAGTACACTTACTCAACTTTAATTCCTTCTACAACTTTTAACACTATACCTATATATATATATATATATATATATATATATATATATATATATATATTAAGTATATATTCAAAATTTAATAAAAGAATATTAAATTAAATCTTAAAATTCATATTCTTATGCACTCTTATAAATATATATATATATATATATATATATATATATATATATATATATATATATATCTTTCTTATTTTATTTTAAGCCTTTTCACCAAATTTATACCTAAAATAATTACCTCAACCACAAACACATATTCAAAAGTCTCAATCCACTATAAAAATTGACCTAAAGTAAAATAAGTTCTCGGTGTAAAATTCTGAGAAGTTTCGTAGTAGTTACTTAGATGATGCAGTTAATGGATTATAAATTCCTCAATTGTTTCACTATTAAAAGAAATTTATAAAGTTGTTTCACTATTCGTAACTGCTTGTTCATCTATTAAATTACTATACAATTATGTCAAACCTTAATCTAAAGTCTACAAACCGTGAGATATGCCACCGCCGAAATATATTTCATATCCTCCAAGCCGAAATATATCACCGCATATATTTAAATTAACACAACAATCGTTAATTATAATGAAATCCTGTTGTCCGTCAATGCGTTTCAACTCAGAGGTTACCGTCCTAGTGGGTTCAGTATTTTGCTACATCTGTCGGTAGGATTCATGAAGAGATGGTTGAGAAGCTATTAATAATTAGCTGGGCGGTGAGCGGTGGTGTAGTCGGTTATCATGGTTAACTCAGGTGGTTTGAACATATACGAGTGAATACAAGTGGTCAAATAATGTTTAGAATATATCGATATTCACTGTTATTTATGATGTTAGAAAGGAGAGACAGTTGGCATCTCCCTCGAAAATTCCAGGAACATTCTTCTGACTTCCTTATCACACGTGGTTTAGGCTCTCCAATTTTTCCTTGGACGGTTTAAAGTCGGGACAACCCCTGAGGATTCAGCGTGCAAGCCTCGTTTCCCTGCTTTTGATTTTCCGTACTACGCAAAAAAGGCGCCTTCTCAGAACACAAGGGATGGCCAAACCGATAATTGATGCTATTGTGTCTCTTTCTACAGATGACCCTCCTACAGCTCTAGTGGCGGCAGCTCTATTTTATGTTCTTGCAAGTTATGGTTAAGATGAACATTTTCTAGATTCAGTTGTTTGCATTAAATTTCTGCTGAAGCTGCTGCTTCCATCTCTTCCAGCAGCAAATGAGAAAAATGGATCACTTGGAAGCAATATTTTAGGAGTACCGACACATTCTAGTCCTTTGAAGGTGTCTTCTTCAGGTTCTGATCGTGGTGGTGTTGCAATCCTATCTAAGGTCCGAAAGCTACTTTCAATGATGAAGGAAATACATACGAGAAGCAGTGATGAAGACAAAGATGGGGATATTTTTCTGGGGAGGAGTTGAACTCTAAATGGCTTGCCTTATTGACGTTGGAGAAAGCTTACCTATGTACAGTTTCACTTGAAGATACCTCTGGTGCAGTTAGAAGAGTTGGGGGGCATTTCAAAGAAAGGCTACGAGAGCTTGGGGGCCTTGATGCTGTTTGTGATGTTGTTATGAATTGTTTTGCTATTCTAAAAGAGGCTCTGGAAGACAGAGGCTCAAATTTTGTTCTCAAATCATCCAGAACAATTAAAATGGTTGAGAGTGTAGGGCTTTTGCTGAAGTGTATGAAGGTGATGGAAAATGCTACTTTCTTAAGTGAGAAGAATTAGAAACACTTGTTGGAGATGAATTTAAAGTTGAAAATGTGAAGGACTAGAACTCTCCTTTATTGCCCTCATGATTAAGGTTATCAAGACTCTCTCTGGACTTCTTTTGAGGCACAACTCAAATGGTTCAGATTCTAGGAGACATGAAAATATTGTATCACTGGGAATGATGTTAATGATATTCACAGTTAAAAAAAAAAAATGTACAAGAAACGCTGAGTTGCCAATATCTGCAACTCAGGAAGAAGACCTTAAAGGAAGCAGGGAGGTTCCTTCTGTTGCTTGCACTGCTAATGGTGGGCGAGGGCATTGCAAAACAATGAAGCTTTCCGGTTCACAAGATACGGTTGTGAACTCCACACATTTTAAGAAGAATAAGAGCAGTTTCACATCGATATCAACCTCAGAGTTTTCAGTTGCAAGTTCAAATAATGAGCATGCCTTCGCTGGTGAAACCTTTCATAGTAAGGATAGATTAACCGGTTCAAATACAGGTAAAAATACACAAGAAAAGAGCAAAGGGAATAGAGTTTCAGTTGGCATGAAGTCATTGGCATGCATAGGGCACCAATCCTCTAGGCCAGTAGAGCAGAAGAAAAGTTATGTGTTGACTGTTATGAAGACCCTGATTGTTAGAATTCCATTTTATACTAAATTATTAACACCCTGAGGTCCCAAAGGGTTCAAGCTGTGCTTTGATACCATGTTTACAGCCCCTACTCATCATTTTTATTCATGAATTTAATCCTATACATATATTTCAGCCATAGATGCAAATAAATGGAACCAGCAGTAAATTTAAAACTTACATAAGCAACTATTTTATACTTAGAAAAATACCTGGAATGAAACTGATGATTTCTTGAGTTGTGGTTCTCCTTGTGAATGCAACATACAAGTTACCGAAACAATCGTTTCCTCCCAGCCAATCTAGGAAACAATCCTAGACCCAGAAGATGCCTCTTCTACCCCTGTGCCCATAATTCCAAGAATGATGAGTCTCCCTTTAAAAACAATTCATATCCCTCTACCCTTCCTCTTCACAATAATACAAAATTTTTCAAACCAAGCCCCCCTTCTCCATTATGTTCCCTTCCTTATATAACTTTTCTCCACCTCCTCATACTTACATAGATGTGATGGCATTTATGGGGATATTTATGCATTTAAGGAGATATTATGCATTTATGTGGATATTTTATGCATTTAAGGAGATATTAACTTTTATTTGATTATTTTAAGATCAATTGTATTATGTTTGTTTTTAACTTAATTAAATTATCTTTATAATTAATTAAATTATATTATTATTTTATTGGTCCACTCACATATAATTTTTACTAAATTATATTTTGATTTTCTTGAATAATGCTCTCCCATGCATACTCATATAG
This sequence comes from Pinus albicaulis, assembly GCA_034641835.2. Lineage (NCBI taxonomy): Eukaryota > Viridiplantae > Streptophyta > Pinopsida > Pinales > Pinaceae > Pinus > Pinus albicaulis. The sequence goes on along the minus strand of CM076577.1, from coordinate 220,303,041 downwards.
AGCGGTATACATGTTAGGTATCCTGTTGATATTTCGTTATATCTTGGCGAGATAAAATATATTGTAATATTCAATTCGCTACTCTAACTTAGGTAGTCTTAATACTAGTGCGGGGTATGCGATATATGCATGTGTAGCTATCATATGCGTATGTCATATACTCGCTATTGTTATTTTGCTTATAACTTAGGAATGGGTCGTTACAGGATGGAGGCATTGCTAGACAAATTTGGCATCAAGATATGTTTTAATCTCGTGCACTACTATATTCGGGTCGATACCTAGAATTTCTTCATAATTCCAGGAAAATACATCCCGAAACTCACGAAATAGGGCTCTATAGATTTCGATCTCATATGGATAACAAGACGCTCCAACATATATATTTTCGACAATACCTGGTTTAACAAAGTTATCGAGAGGTATCATTTCTTCAATATTCGAAAGGTTTTTTTCAGATTCAACCTCATGAATGGAGATGAAATTCGTAAAAGGCTTGAAAAAATTAGGTAAGTTTACATCATTGAGATTATCATCAACATAATCTAGTAAGGGGAAATGATGGTGATGTTCGTCCCATGACTCATCATCTGGAATCATGATCTCCAAGATGCTCTCATCTGTAGAGAATACATGAGAAAAAGTATTAGAAGACGTGCCATAATCTAGTGATCGATCTACCCAATTAATCGAAGAGAAGGTGTAAGTTGCACAAGCCGAATAAAGGGCTTCGTAATCTAGCTCAACAGGGCTAAGAAACATTCAATCGCCAAAACCTTGGATGTTAGTTTCATCAGGTAAGATCCATGCATCAACCAGGATAGTAGAGGATGATATCATGTTGATATAAGAAACAAAGACAAATTGTCGGGAAGGAGAGGAGGAGGGAGCCGAAAGGTTCCCATAAGAGAAGAATCCTTTAAAAATCTGACTTTGACATGCTGATAGGAGTGTAGAGTTTCCCTTACAAGAGGGACACTTCTTGTGACATGAGAATCAAAGACGAAAAATGTGAGTTGTTCTATGGCTACAATCTGGCCTTTGTGAGGAAAGATGATCATACAGAAGTAATTCAAAATGATGGCAACCATGGCATAAACCCACGTACATACCAGTAGAATATTATAATTGAGACATCCGTCAATAAATTCTACTTATATGGAGACGATTCCCCCCCCCCCCCCCCGGAAGGAAATTCAGAATCCCACATGGTTTGTAAATTCTTCCATCAAATGATTTTAATGTGGCAGTTGATTGACTCAGTTGAGGCAAACCAATAACCCATTAGGGGAATTTTGAGGTCTAAAACATGCCTCCTAAGGAAAATGTAAAATCAAAATTCACTTTATGAGAACCAATCACATTTTTGGGGATGACATCATCTTTAATGGTTTAGGTAGCATTGCTTGAGTTAAAGGTACTTACTTGTCACATTCTCAATGGTGGATAAAAACTCATGGTTAACCATGGTAGTGCTCTAAGTACTTTTAAAGTCATAAAGTAAAGTACTCATAATAAATGTCATTTCAGACTTTTTGAATAAAATATTATTGTTTTCATTTCATATTTTTTGAAAGAAACAATTCATATCCCTACACAATCTTCATGTCTTTACACAATTTTCAATAAATATTATATTTGTATGTTTTCATATATTTATTTTTAAATTATATATTCATCTCATTTTATTTAATATTACAATTTCAAATTAATTATAATTTAATATCTATACATATATATTATACATAAGAAATCAAAATAAATAAAAATACAACCTTGTAATTTCAGGATAACTCAAATATATAAATAATATTATTATAATATTAATAGCAATACAAAAATATTAAAATTAAAGAAAAAAAACATATTAGTTTTGTATTATGAAAAAAGGTGTATTAGTTTTGTATATTGAAAAAAGTTATATTAAGTTCAACATATTTTGGGGCAAAAAAAAATCTAAATTTCAATGTATATAAATCTTATAGTATACTTATAAATATAAATTAAATCTATTTCAATATTTTTTTTCCTTTAATTTTAAATACAAATCAATTCATTTCGTTATGATTATATTAATATTATATATTATTAAATATAATATTATGAAAAATAATCTAAATGTTATAGAATATATATTAGATTCATTTTTATATTATATATTATTTCTTCTTATGTTATAAATCAAATCAATTTAATATGTAATATAAAATTCGTACATAAAATAATATATTACATTTATTATATTATATTATTTTTATATTGTATATTAATTACATGTTATTATACAATTTAAATAATATAAATTTTAAATAATAGCATATTATATAATTAAGAAGTTATGAATTTATATTTATATTTTATTTTAAGTTATTTAAGTACAAAGGACAAATGCATTAGTTGTTCAATGATAATGACTTTTTCTTGAAAACTCATTCTTATTTATAGTCACATCAATACAATTTTTTTATTAACTTTATTTTGGTACAACTTTTGAATTGAATTTAACTATGGTTACATGGATTGTGGTGCAAAAAGTGAATTGAAAAATCATAAATATTATTTTATTGGTTTAACTATTATTTTATTATCTCCTTAGGAGGCCAATTTTAGACCTCAAAATTTCCCTAATGCTTCCAACAATACATAGAGATAATGCAGGTCAAGGCTCCCTCGTCCATAATAGAGGGATGGATGTTCTTACCACGAAGGAAAACCTAGATTATAAAGGCTAATTGAGTTGTATTTTGAGGGGTATAGTTTTCATTAGAGAAAACCACTAGGCTGGAATCTGACAGATCCACACATTCGATAACTAACAACAAGGCCTTATTTTTGGTGGGGTAGTTTTGCAACACCTCAAGAGTTGACATAGTTGATGGAGACTGAGCCAAGTCTTCAACTACATTATAATTTTGAGCATCTCTTGAACGAGGGTTGAAAGAATATTTATGAATAATGCCCTTCGAAGGCTTGATAGTAAATTCTGCATGAATTAGAGGTGGAGTAAGATTAGATGAAGGTAATGTAGAACTGGCAGGTTGATCAACATCTTGACCATTTGATGGATTTTCATTACCATAGTCCTTGTTCCGAGTGGCCACCATAACATCGTATCTCAACTTTGAGAAGGAAAGAATCAAAATAGTGTTAGAGGAAGAAGGGTCCCAGACAACCATATGTGTCTCCTAAGTGGGAAATGGGTCAGTCAACATGGCAGGAGAAGTGGAAGATTTAAGAAACTGAATCGTGCTGAAAATCATGTATAAAGTGATCCTCATTACAAATCAAGCAAGGGTATCGAGGCTTTCGTTTCTCATCGAAGGAGTGATTTGTTTGTTTATCCTGTAGTTAGGGGTATTTTTTATTCTTACCTTTTCCTTTCTTCTTGATTCCAAGTTGTTGTTGAGACTTTACTGTATCATATGAGATAGTATTTATCTCGGAAGTAGAAGCCACAGGAGGATGGATTGAGGGTTTTCAACAGATGTGGTATGGGCAATACCATATTTTTCACTCACCGAATACGAGCTAGCAGAACCAATCATGCTATCAACAACATGGTATTCTTTACCAGGTGTAGGAGGAACATTATTCGAAGGTATTAGAGCGTTCGATATATTATCATAGGGCATGCCTGATTGGGTATAAACAAGGTCTAAATATTGCACAAAATCAATTACTTGCTCTTCCGTCATGACTCCGCCTTTAGCCACATCTTATGTTATAGGAGACAACATATATTTGGTGAACCATTTTTATAACAATTGATCGGGAACATAAGTCTTGACCACCTAAAGGTGGCACCTCCACTCATGAATGTGATATGAGATGTGAGTGGAATCTGTGTTTTTGAAGTTCGTCAACAGTTTCATTCCAGTTTCATATCTGATGGGAAACTAGAAATGTGTGAGGAAGGTGGTCGCTAAAGTGTTGAAATCATGAAACGAAGCTCTAGGTAATTCAATATACCATTTAGTTGCGGTAGCTCTAAGCATTTGTTGGAAAAGACGAAGTCGAATGGAATCATCGTTAAGGGAGTTTGAAGAACACCATAGATGATAAGGCATAACGTGCATCGATAGTTATTCTCCTAGATTCCCATTGAATTTTTGGATATCAGAAGGAAATTTAGTGGGAATAATCGACCACCATGGCAAATGAGAAATGGGTTCATTAGTGAGCCGAGTTAAGTCAGGAAAATTGAGAGTAGCCACAAAAGGAAACTTTTGATTAAATTTTGGAGGAGAATGTCTTGGATATGAAGGAATAACTTGAGAAATAGGCACTTTAATTCCCATATAAGAAGGGTTCTGATAATAAGGAACTTGGGTAGCAGCATAGGGAGGATTATGATAACTAGTATACAAGTGACCTTGTTTTCCAGCCCTAGGATGATGATAAAGTTGCTGGAATGGTTGGGTTTGTATTTGTTGGCCTTGAAAAGGCACTTGAGGAATACCTTGATATGGTCCATACTCTTTCCCGATGGGAGTTTTCATTGTCCCATGGTAAGGTGGGTTCATTTGGGTTAGTGTCATACTATGAACATATTGTCTTATCGAAACTTGAGGAGTACCATGTCCAAGCGATTGAGAGTGTAAGGTACCTTGTACATGTTGGGTAATCGGGACCTGGGAATTACCAGATACCGATGGAAAAGGTTGTGATGAAACAACAACCTGTAAAGGTTGGCTCACATGTATTTGAGCTTGTTGGGGTGCCGATGGATGGATAGGAATTTGAGACGAAGACGATGTAGGTTGAGGATTCAACAATTGATCCCAAAATGAACCAGGTTGAATGGGAAAAGTAGGTTTCCAAACATTGGCAACCATTCTAGGATAAGGAGGACCATAATAATGTTGATTACTAACTTGAGGTATACCAACAACAGGTTTCCCCCTTCCAAAGGAGAATGGGATGATGGAGGCAACTGCGATCTAGATGGACGGTACCCAACATAAGAAGAGCTAGTTTTTTGAAGGTAACCTTTCCCACTAACATAAGTGCCAATCTACTCCTACATAATAGGTGTAGGTGGAGGAATAGGATAATATTGTGTGGAATTCATAAGAGAAGTACCAGATGTTATTCTCGAATTAGATGACATGGGAGAGGTCCAAGGACTGGAAGCTGAACTAGAAAAGGTACCAGATAAATATTGATAACCAGATGGGATGGACAACCACCATACATATGTGTTTCTAGTGATGTTGAAAACATATATGAGGAAGAAAAAATCTGTGTCTCAACCATAGTGGTGGACACATGTTGATAGGACGGATCAGTTCCAGGCATGGTTAACAATCCCAATGAATATTGTCGCGATATATCTGAGGATAAGTCCAAGGAATCAGGAAAAGGAGTTTGTGTCAGATTCTGAAGAGGAGGAAGAGGATTAGTTTGATAAAAACAGAGTCCTTATCAATGAACAAGAGTAGAAGGAAGAGGATATTCTTGTGGTATCTCTTCAATAATAACAAGTCCATATGGAAGAGGTTCACCGTCAGGTCCAAGATATATAGGTTTTGGCTAAGACAAAGGAAGAGAAGAGGAAGGTCCTGAAGTAGCAGATGAATATGGTTGAGGATCCTTAGGTTTGACAAACTCAGGAATCAAAGTGTCTAAATTGGGAAAGTCAGGTTCAATAACCTCAAGAAACAAGGTTTCAGGGACTTCTGTTTCGATTGTGTCAGTGTCACCATCAAGAGTAGATGTGATCTCAGGCTCAAAACTCAAAGGGACAAATGATTCTGGCAGATCAATATCAAGAGGAGCACCAAAAGTAGTTCCTAAAGTTCCTAATTCAGTAGTTTGTATCTTATTCTTCTGACAACGGCTAGGAGTAGCCTTTGGTGGAAGAGGAGGATTATTTTGCATTCTAAGTGAATGACAGGGTAGGGGATTTTGTTCTTCCATGTTGGATAATAAATTTTATTAACACAAAAATAAATAAATAAAAAAGAGAAAAATTTAGGCATTAAGGATTACCAAGCAATTGTGAACTACAATATACACGTTGGCGAAAAAAGGACGTAACATAAGGCAACCAATCTCCTTGAATGATGTGTTTGGTGTATCATGGTATACAAGGCAGTAGAATCGGTTACCTATGGATGGATAGAAACCTATATGGGACTCCAAAAATATACTTGATGGTACATGGGAGTGGAATCCATAGTAGTGTTTTCTAATGCGTGACCGTTTGATGAGAGCATTCCCATATAATTTTCATGCGTGGAGCACCATCCAATATACCCTAAGGTACGTGGAGTGCGATATTATACACTTATGTACGTGGAATGGGATATGACCCCTGGGATGAAACACTGGAAAACAATGACAACTCCTATGTTTAATGACATCAGAACACATCTCTAGCCTAGACCTCTAATTTTTTGTGTTAATGTTACAAATAATCCTTAGGTTGATTCAATAATTTTACTTATATCTTTGATTAAGTTTCAGTTTTGGGCTCACCGCGAATGTCACCTGAATATACTAAAATGAAAATATAGCATGAGAAAATGGAAATATTTCTCTTTTGATGAAAATATAGCTAAGGAAAGGAAGAAACAATCATTATGCAACACACAACATGCAACCAACAAGATTCAAGATGCAATTTCCATTTCAATGTGACTGTTCCTATATCAATGCAGATACAAAACCCTAAATGTCACTGCAGAAAATTTTCTTTTCAACGTACGTAATTTTCGAAATGAAGAAAACTAAGATGAAAATATTGAATCATTGATTCAAATGCGCTTTTTAGAATTAGGACTAGAACAAAAATTCATCCAAGTGATCAATGACCAAACAAAATTAGTTTGCAAGTGACCAAATGAAAAGAACGAAGAAAAATCAAAACCAATTCTTACCAAAGGGAACCAAATACAAATGAAAACCAAATGGACGATTTAGAGAGACCACAAGACACTCAAGACTCGAGGAAGGTCAGGCACAAGGGAATTTTTTTTACAAAAATAGGGGCCAACGCTGGTGTAGAAGAGGCACCAGAGCTTTGCAATGTTGGTATAGAGTGGGCCCATGTGATGTGCAACTGTCTATCAGAGGAACTAGGGGAGCGTTGGTCCAGGGATAAAGGATTCCGACACAAAAATTGCGAATGAGACTCATTGAAATCACTTCCTAGGAGTGTTATTAGTTGGGTAAAGAAACAAAGTTCTCTCAAAGAGGTAATAAAACACAATGGAAAAATAAACCACCAAGGGAATACTCTATTCCACAGCGGAGTCACCAATTTTTTATGCGAGATTTACGATTGTGGACAAAAGTATCTCCCCTAGGGTTGGTGGCTAACCTAGAAGAATAGAGAGACAAGGAACCCAATTATTTTTGTTAAATAAGATAGATGATAAAATGAATCCTACTTGGAATCCGTCGCATGCTTCGCTTCTTCTTTAGCTTGAATGCTCCAATTCCAGCTCTGATTTCCAAAATTAGAACCTGCACAGTCAGATAACACAAGCCAAGAAAATACGAGATATATGCAGTATCATCTAAGTACTTTATTAAATAGATCAACATGGTATTGAAATATATGAAATAACGACATCACATATATGAAAACAGAGAATTATTTGCATTAATATAAATGGAAGGATTTACAATCATAAATAGTTTTGATTTTGTAGAAGAGCTCCTCTAGGATGACTTGTCCTTTCCTTGTCATAAATAATTTCTGGAAGCTTCTGGAAAAGGAAGATTCTAGAATTTCTCTCTTTTTCCCAAATTTATAGAACCAACACAAGTGAAAAGGGGAGCAACCTGTAGGTAATAAACGCAGGCCATTTGTAGGTGAATGTTGTCCAACAAGAGGCCAAGGAGCGTTGGTCCTAAAACTGGCTCAAATGATGCAATTTTAGGCATAAACTCTAGGGAATGAAAGAGTCATGCTTAGGGATTTTTAAAATGATGATGATAAGGGGGAATAATGTTCTGATTGATCCCATTAGGAGGCCTATTAACCAGATGTGACAAAATGGCCTATAACATACATGGTCATAATACTTGAATAGGCTTACTCTATTTCATTATTATGAATACTTCGAACTTTGTTTCAAAATGATATTATAACCTTGGAATTGTTTAAATATTGAAGGCTATAATTAGAAGATTGGTTCACAACCTACTATTCATTTGTTCACCTATTCATATTATAAATTTCCATATGCAATTCCATTTAAAACAAATGACAATGTTTGAATATTATTTGTTACTGTGGAGAAAGTGCATCCAGAACTTAAATACCATATTGAATTGAAACTCTTGATAAATGTTAACAATATATGACGTGAGAAAGTTGTCATAATCCCACATACTTTCCATTTTTCAATATTGTATATTTTTTGTTCCTATTGATACTTATTCAAGCTTTCTACAAAAATTTTGCATGAAATGAACGTAAGATGAAAATTGATAACAAAATATTGAAGAGATTTTGAGTTGAAATAAACAGATTGATTGAAGTAAACAAAGAATACTGTGATGTATATGGGTGATGTATCTTGAATTCAAATGGATTATCCATGAGATTTCTTCCTTGTTTCATAAAATAATTCCCATTTTCATTTCCTTACTACATGCTTAGTACTCTATGCTATGGTCTAGGCCTTTTTTAGTGTACTTAACATAAATTTATTGAAGTGTTCTTTTCTTGTTGCATTTTCTATATTACTCCAATATATTAATCAACAAGGATAACAAAGGAAACAAGAAGGGTAGAGGAAGAATACCCAATGTAATTTTGCAAGAGGAAAGGAATATACGAATGATATTTTCAATTCAATTCAATACTAACTTTGAAGAACTCAATTAACTCATACAAATTGGTTGCATTGACTTTGGAAGGGAGCATCTCTTCCTTTCATTCAACCTAATGAACCATCACAGCCCCATGCCAGCATTATGGACATACCTGAACCCCCTACATTTCCCATGCATGATGGATGGGATAATAACCCTATGCATACTCCTTCTGACATTATTAAATGACCTACTAGTCCCAAAATTGCACCTATTCCACATGTCCCTGATCCTCTAGTTCCTTCAACTACTTCTTTTCCTGCTCTCTCTCTCAAGAAAAGATAAATAGCTTTCCTCTATGCTTCCTGAGGATAAATGAAATAAACCCATTGAGGTAGAGAACCCTAACTTGTTGGAGTCCAATTCTACACAATCTAAAGCGCATTCAGTCAAAATAGGAGAAGAAGGCAAAAAGGAGATCTCTTTCAAAGACACACAACCTGATATTCTATAAGTTCATGTTTTATAGTGTTTTTTACTTTCTAGATCTTTCAGACATAATTTTTTGCTAAAGTATCATATGATATTTATTTTTTAGGACTATAAATATCATATGTATATATTTTTTCTTTATGGGGGGTACAAGTTTATGATGATGATGCATTTATAGATTTGTATTTTTTCCATATATGTGATGATTAGCTTTTATTGTGGAAGTTACAAAGGTAGGATTATATTTATTAAGTTCATGTGATAGTCTAGTGAGACCCCACCTACTTTTAGTTAACTATCAAATAAATTTGTGACTTTTTTCCTAAAACATTTTTACTCTCTCAAGAAACATAATATTAAACAATAATTAAAAGGTAGTTGAATTACCCAGCTACTCTATTCAAAATAAAAATAAAAGAAGTCACAAATGGAAAAAAGAGGAAACTTTATGTGAATGTATGCCCAAGATTTCAAAGTGACTATCGTCCTTATTAGTTTCCATTCTAAGTTTCTAGATGATTAAAATGTCTTGTTGATAGCAAGGATATCTTGAAAGGTGGAAAATAAAGATTGAGTAGCATTAACCTATGTTTTTCAAAGTTATATATTTACCTTGAAATCTATTTTCACTTTTTAGAAGTTATGACCTAGTTCAATGCTAATTAGTGTAATTTTTATAGAGTTTGATGATGTAATTATGTCTCTTGAAGTGATATAGAACATTGTTTGTTATTTTGTCTTTTTCTTTCAAAACTTAGTTCCTTTGTATAATTCTCACTACATATTTGGATTCTAAGAATACTCTTTGGTCCTGATCCTCACGTTGATCTATAAAGATAATTTATTTTGTAATTCGGATTAGTCTTTAATAAAACACATTTTTTGATTTCTTTCTCATATATTTTGCCTACTAGAAAATTTTGATTTCAAATTAATGTTATTGTTCATTTCATATTATTTTGAAATATTTTTGAAAGTTTCTCATTTATGAGCTTATGCTACATTATTTTATTATTTTATTCTTTACTAGAAGTTATAAGAAAAAAATTATAAATATTATGAAAAGAGATTTCAAATTTCAAGGATTTATTTCTTAATATTTCGCTGTATAAATAAAAGGGCTATAAATCGAGGGTAACATTCATATTTATCTGGATTTTCCTAACACTAAGGGATTGATTACACTCTTTAGTTTGTTTTATTTTTCTTCTATTTTTTTATTTAAATTGTTTTGCTTAATCCCTAGAAACCAGATATAAGGGTTTTTTTTCCTTATCAAATAAGTGTTGCCTTAGATTTATTTTATTTTATTTTAGAGATTGTTATGTCTCATGAACAAAAAGAACATTCTCGAAATGTTATTGCTCAAGATATTGAGATTTAAGAGTGAAGAGAAGCCCTAGAAAGGTAACCTCATAATCATCTGTATCTTAAGTAAGTAGTCTTGTGTCATCCAAATCTCGTGCTTCATAGAGAACACAAGGTAATTCACATGAGTTTGATCCTTTCGTTGAAATTAGAAGAATGCATAACCAAGCTCATTTTGATTTTGAAACCGAAGTCACGAGTTTATCAATAACTTTTCTAAAATAGTCACAATGACTTCCTCTACTATTTAAAGCATGGCCTCTACATCTCAAGATTCCTCTTCCTTTCTAATAGGAAGAATGTAGAACCACTTTAATTGCGTTCAATCTACACAAAATCTTGCTAAAGTAATTGGACAATATGGTTTATTCCAATTGAAAAAAAATGCAAATGCCACTCCTTACCATGTACCTTCTCCTTTATATTTAACTCTAAGCAATAATCCCCTTTACAAATTTAATGATAATTTTCCCAAAATACCTATCAATGAAACTATTTCTATCAATGAAAATTTAGTTATTCTATCAAATGCATGTCATAATATAGGGGAAAATGACAATGATGCATGCATGAGCTTATTTGTTAATTCCTTGGAAGGGAAAGTTGGTACTGATTTTTTTGAATTTCCACCTAAACGTTACTCAACTTGAGCATAATTATGTTATTGGTTTAAATCCATTGATGGACAAGTGCATAGTCTTGAAAATTTGATAAGAAATATAATAATCTTGTTTATAACGAGGGTGAAACAATAAAATCATTTAATTTATGTTTTACCAAATTATACAATCAAAATTCTTGAGGTTACTATGCCACAAAATCAAGCTTCCCTAATGCATATCCTTATTCTTATAGGAACAGGTTGCAAGAAAAGAATGTTAACAATTTAGGATCAACTCTACAAACATGTTTGGAGTATGAAGAATAGTTGACAAGAATAGGTCTTCTTGATGAATATTTAAATAAGAAAATTGATGTCTACAAATTTGTATCTTGTATAAGACATGAGCAATAAGATGATATATTTTTAAAGGAATGGATTTGTTTCAAAATCTACAAAGAGTTTCATGCAAACTCATTTGAGAAATCAAACTCAACAAATTCAGACCAAAACCAAGGCCGTTGAGATCACGGTGCAAATTCTGTGAAGATAACCATGACAAAAACATTAGTGAAATAAGAAAGAGCATTAGAGAATAGATTTTTGGAAGAAAATGAAATCCACAATTGTTGCTTTATAGTGGACACGTGAGGACGATATAATGGTTTGATAGAAGAAATAAATCACAACAAATCAAGAACAAAGGTGGTCCTCAAAAAAACCATTTTTTTTCTCTCAAAAATCATCTTCTCAACTAAATGATTCTTGGAGTACTTTCAATTCAAACAATAAAGCTGCTAGAGGTACTCAACAAGCCAAGGTAAACCCAACTTCCTATTATTTGTCTTTTTCAAAGTATAACATATTGAAACAAATGACTACTATTAAAGGTGATGCTTCATGTACATTTGGCTATTGTACATGAACAACAAAAGCATCATGAGAATTTTATAGAAGGTAAGACTTCCATTATCACTAGTTTTACTGAAGAGTGAGATGAATAAGAGATGTATCTAAAAAAGTTAGGGGTACATAATTCAATAAATCCAGTAAAAAAATTTCATTTTTAAGTATGAATGAAAATCATGGATAATATTACACATTGTTGTCTAATTGATAGTGGATATGATCCTAATGTAATTTCAAAGACAAATGTGGAAGAATTATGGCTTTCATGCACCAATAAAAATTCTAAAAGCATGATATCATATAACAAAAAACTACCATTCATATAATTAAGGATGTAACGTTGGTGTTATGTGTGCATATTGAGATGATAACCACTTGTAATATTCAAGTCATAGATATCTTGGTGAGTAATTATTATGTTATTTTAGGAAGAGGTTGGAAAGCTCTAACTGATGTCAAATTTATATGGATGGAACCCACATGTCTCTTCCATATGTTGGAAAAAACATCATTGTACTTTGTGAAGAACAAATTTCACCATATATTGAAAGTGTGCCTGAATTACATGTAAGTTATGCAGAAGAAGATATCGGTGTATATTCCATATTTTTAGAAGAATATGACAATCCTATCACACCACTTATTCACCATGATGATGATATCTGGCATATGCATTTTAATTTTATGTGTTCTAATGAAGGAAATGGAGTTGGTATAGTAATTTACTCTCTTTTTGTTAAAATCTATAATTTCTCTCATAGGCTTGAATTTTATTGTACTAACAATGTGACATAATTTGAGGCTCTTATGCTTGGAATAAAAAATGCCTTTAATTTAGGCTATTATCATCTTTCCATTTTTGAGGATTCATATACTATCATCAATTTAGTCAAAATAATTTATACCACATCAAATAAGCTTATAAAAAGGTATACACAAGTGCTTTGGAAATTGATCTCTAATTTGTTGTCTTTTAAAATTACTCACATTGATAGGGAGTTGAATCTTGGCATTTTTTTACATAATGATATCAAAATTGCTTTCTTTCAGAATTATCCCTTAAGAAGAAAGAAATTGTTTCTTTGGAAGACAATAAATACCCCAAACGATTAAATCCATTGGAAAGTTCATTATTATAAAGTGATGCAAGTCAATTCTAAGGAAGTGATGCAGGAGCATCAACAACAGGTTTTTGGTTGAGCCAGAAACACATGTGAAAGATGATGACAAAGATGGAAAGGGGAAAAATAGGTACAGGTAAAAGTATTTGTGACACAAAGATAGTTGATGAACCATATATGGGAAAGAGTTTCCTAGATAACCGACGAATACAACGACTGGAAACCCATGTATTATGATGGATGGTAATTATGTTTGATGTACTTCAACAACATGTGTGTTTGGTAGGAATGAGGTGAAAGCATGGAGAATGCAGGAAGAAGGCCATAAATCCAAGAAGATGGAACGTGTGAAGAAAAGATGAAAAGAAAAGTTTGAGGACCAAAGGAAAGGAAATGAAATGGAAAATAATTATAAAGTATTCATTAGAAAAGGATATGAGACATAATACACATGAGAGAATTAATTTTTGGAAATCATGATTTCCAATAAACCAAAAGCAGTAAGTGTTACTTGACGATCACATTTCCAGAGATAAAGATCTACGAGAATCAGTTAGTCCATGTCACGAAACACTCAGGGAGCACCAATCTATCCAATGTCTAACATTATTAATGTATGAGAATGAAATAATTGAGATAAGCATATCCCTCAAAAGATAAAGGAGAAATAAAGAAATTAAAGATAGGAAGTTATGGAAAAATTCAGGGAAATAAAGTAGAGGATATGGCGGAGATTGCTAGAAATATTTTAGGAGAAGGTTAAGGAGAGAAATGGGATTAATTAATAAATATGCAAATGGCTATTAGAGTTCCCTTATAGTATGTAAGGAGAAAAATTGTAATACTATGTATTATGATGAGAGTGTATGGGTGATTAATACAGTTTTCCCCTACATGGGAATTATACAGTGAAAATTATATTACCTGCATCTTATGTGATGTAAGTTTAGTGTATATTTGTTGTTGCGACATTTTATGATTGTAGGTTTTAATGGCAGGCCGATTATGCCTGCATCAATTGATATCAGAGCACACAGTTATCTTCCTTGGGATTAAGAGGAACGCGAGTGACAATATTTCCTATATTGATATTATTTCTATTAGTTAATGAATATAATTTTTTAGAGTAAGATGTCTCTGTTATTGCTAAGTATCATGAAGAGATAATGTGTTGAATGTTGGTATAGATTTGCATTGTGTGGAGTGATTAGAAACAGGTTTCCATGTTATATTATGTTATATTCATGTTCGAGACTGTATAGAGAAAATTGGTTGGATTTATTGGAAAATGTTTCAAGAAGGAAATTGATGCATTTTCCAGCAAATATCATGGTCATTACTTGTGGCATAAGGCACACAATTGAAGTCCTAAAAAATCATTGTATAGATAATCCTGGTGAGAGAAATACACAAGCATCCAACAAAACATTGCATAAATTCAGAAAATTCAAATAAAATAAGCTACAACAATAGCAATTGAACATTAAAGGCATAGGTTTAATCATTAAAAATTTGAGTTCTTGTAATGAGGAGACATTTTGGTCCAAAAATGTTATGATCTTATTATCTAGCAAGAGTTTTTGTGATGAATTGTCTTTTTCTGTAAGAAAGAAAAACGTTGTTTATATTAGGTAAACAGTACATTATCATATACATCAAACATCTATCAACATCCTACATACGATTCCAGGGTCGTCTGCTGATATGCAAAACATAAATGCCTCTCATAAGGGTACCTCCCACTGTGAGAACATAATGAGAGAGCCACCCAGGGCAGAAAGATCCATAATCATCATACAACAAGAGGAAGGAGAAAATATATAGCCATATTCGCACACAAATATCTACAACATTACAAGTCATGAGAACAAAGTAAAAGCCAGAAATAATGACGATTTCTATACGAAAACCAAATAATGCAAGATAATGAGGATGGGATCGCTTGGACAGCACCCCGAGGTCAGTGATTGGGAAAAAAAACCGGGCGGAAAGTCAATTAGCTCGCTTTCATAAGAACACCAGGCGGAAATTCAACTGGCTCGCTTTCATAAGAACATATAGGCCCAAAAAAAACATGACATACGAATATCGCTTGGACAACAGCTCGAGATCCATATAAGTAGATAACCTGGCTCACTTGCAGAAGGAAAGGTGCATCCCCAGCTAAAATAAACTCATGGCATAGGAAACTGTCTTATGTTTAAGATGAATTATTGTATCGACACTTGGATCGATGCCAATTAAAATGTACCTGTTGCCTGAGAATCGTCGTATACGCTGCTTGAAATTTAAATAATCGTTGTACATTCTACTGGAAATAATAGCATTAGTCGTTCCATGAAGAATGTTGTTGTTGTTTGGGCATTCATCATTTATTTGCCTTGGGAGATGAACCTTTGGAAATCAAATCCTTAGCAAATAAATGATGACCAAAGTGAGGTCGGTCGAGAAGAAGCAACGTTTTCAAAATGATAGTATCATAATCTGAACTGAAAGGTATGTGGAATTTTGTTTCCAATTTATTACCAAGCCGAAATCATTTATTAAGTGAAGGTGTTGGCAAGGGAAATCGTATTTGATATGTGATGGTGTTGACCAGCGCTGATATGGGTTGAGCCATATTATAAATTAAGCATAAGAATTTATCTCTGGCTTGGAAATGCCTGTAAATGATGAAGGGAATCCCATAGAGTCATGTTGCATTTAAACTCTTAAATTTATTGGTGATTGCACCCAGATAGGTGGTGATTCAGTCAAGTATTTAGTGAGAAAAATCAATCCTTCATAAATTGGAAGTTCTAGTAACCACAAAATCGATTTCTTGTAGAGTATAATTGATTTGTTAATGCCTTGTAACGGGTGTATCTTTGAGCAAACATTTGGACTTAATTTTTAAATGTTTTCCAACACCATAAGGATGTCTAGGCATATTTTAAGGGCACACATTCAGATCTTATTTAATACAGAGATTTGAATTTCAGGGTACAAATTTGGAACAAAGGTTATTTTGTGAGCACATATTTGAGTCTAAGATATATTTTTTGAAAGGAAAAAATTATTTTGAACATCAAAATTAGTATGAGGAGTTTAATGAAGTCTGTTGTAGCACACTTTGATGTTGAGAATTTTTTATTCAAATTAAAAAGTTTGGATGCATTATCAGTGTTATCCGACATCCAAGGTATAGTTTATGGTCATGTCACTACATGAAAGTTATTAAAGTTGTAATTAATCATGCTATGTAAAGTCTGGTTCTTATTATAGTGACATTAGTCTAACTAATTAGTGCCATAATTTGAATCTGTTTTAGAACTAGCCACTCCAACAATAAACATATTTTCAAATTGTTTACAAGACATACCAGATAAAATATAACGAAGAAATGATGGAAAGTTAAATCAAATGACCATTGAATACCAATGAAAGAGAGAAATTTTGTGATCATGTGATTACAAGTGATTGTTGCAGGAGTTTTGTCAAAGGGATACATCCTTCCTACAAATTTTGTGCAGGTACTGTAGCAAAAAACTTAAGTATGGAGATAAATACTAAATACATATGCAAAAAGAGGAAAAGACTTCACAAACACAATTGAATGAGAACGATGATACATATCAGAAAACCCTTAAGAAGAAGAACTTCCAGCTGATGTTGGGTAGAAGTTGTTGAGACATCTCCACAAGTGTCATATGTGGGTAGAGTTGTCTGAGGAAAGAGTAGGAGAAGCTCTTGAGAGTGAGTAGAAGCCTAGAGGATTAGAGGAAGCTCAAGAAGTTCTAGAGGAGAGCATCAGTGTTACCAAAAGGCCAAATTCATAGAGAGAAGTTTGGTTAGGTACTTGTAGCAGGGTGAAACAAACTTGCTATTGGAGAAGTTTACTGCAGCTCATAAGTGAACAAAGTAAAGTTAAAAAACAAGGAAGTGAAAGATGACTATGGATAGTTATACAAATGGTTTAGGAGGAAGCCATAGGAAAGTGAAAGAAGACATCATGACAACAAAGTAGAAAGAGATGAGAGACAGACAAGGACGAGAACACAAAGAATGCAGAAGAATGAAGGAGAAACAATAGACAACAATGATGCATAAGAAGCATGATGGAAAAAATAGACGAAAGGATGCAAGGTATAAATAAAGTTTTATGTGTAATGTGTCATAATAAACCCATGAACAAACATCCCTAATAGTTTAAATGTTTCTCAGTGAAGAATATTTTGATGTAAACAAAAAATGGTCTTAATTCATATGTTGTAACAAGGTTAGATAAACCTTGAGTTGAAATTTGAGAAAGTGTATGTACCTATGTCATATGTGATGTAAACCTACAAGGCAAGAGAGAGAATTATCCCTTAAAGTTTGTGGTAAGCTTGAAACCACTAAGTAGTGGTTTTTGGTTCGTCAAAAAAACCATTTTGTAAAGTTTGTCGTCATGTGTATTGTGTTATGAAACCAGCTCACAAAATATAAGAAAAGAGAGATCAACGACTTAGAAATCAGTCTCTTCGAGGGGGAAACCTCCTTTACATTAATTAAATGACCAATTATTGGATGATACAAGTGACAAAACCTCCTTTCTATATATAGGAGTCCATGGGGTCACAATATAATCCTAGCCGACCTAACAATAATAATGTAAGGGCACAATAATAACAATATTGGGGTTACAGGGGTACAATAGTGGGCTTTTATGGGGCACAATAATAACAATATGGGTACTGCAGGGGTACAAAAATAACAATAAGGGGGCTACACTAACAACAATAAGGGACTACACTAGTAATATAGGGACCTAACATGCCCCTCTTCTTCAAAAAAGTGTTGTCCTGAACACTTGAGTAGTTATGGATGCTTCTGTATAAAATTCTCATCCTCCCGTGTGGAATCTTCAATGGGTAAGTTCTTCCACTTGGTGAGATACTGTGAAATTGATCGATTTTGAAGTTGTCAAGTTCATGTTTTTGTGACTGCTTCAGGTTCCAATATGATTTTTACTTACTCATCAAGTTCTGGAAATATTTTTTGAGCTGGAAGTTTGTCACCTATAACCTCCTTTAAGCATGAAACATGGAAAACTAGGTGAACTCCGGAATAATCTGAAAGCTCCAATTTGTATGCCATAGTGCCAATCTTTTGCAACACCTTCTAAGGACCATAGTACTTTGGCGATAATTTATTATCATTCTTAGCTTGCTTGAGGGAAATTTGTTTGTATGTATTTGTTTGTAGCCGTAAAAAATTCTCTCGCTGTGATGTTGATATCCCTGTTGTTCCATTCGATTTTGTGCCAAATTTAGGTTATCCTTTAAGAGTTGGAGAACTTGTTTTTGATGCTCGATGTGATCTTCCACTGCTTAAACCTTAAAATTTTCTCTTAAAGATGATGTGATGGACGATGGATGATATCCATAAAGTGTCATAAATGTGGTCATATTTGTTGTCGTATGGAAGGAAGTGTTATACCACCATTTAGCTAGAGGTAACCACTTGATCCATTGTGTTTTTTTATCAGATACAAAACAATGAAGATATCCTTCCAAACATGTGTTCACTATCTTAGCTTGCCCATCGGATTGAGGATGATAAGATGAGATATGAGCTATTTCAGTACCCAAACAAGAAAATAATTCCGTCCAAAAATTTCTAGTGGAAATAGGATATCTATCGCTTACAATAATATTTGGGTTTCCGTGTAGCTTTTTAATTGTTTCAGTAAATACATTAGCAACTGTACTTGCTTTAAATGGATGATATAATGCAAAAAAGTGTACATACATGGTATTCTATCAACTACCACGATGATGGCACTCTTTCCTTCGGACTTAGGTAAACCTGTGATAAAATCCATTGAAACCTCCTCCCAACATTGACTTGGAATGGATAAAGGTTGTAGCATACCTGGGGTATTAATTGTCTCAAATTTATTTTGTTGGAAAACCAAGAATTCCACCACAAACTTTTGAATATCATATTTAAGGCCATACCAAAAATTCTTTCTTCACCTTGTGGTAAGTTTTTAAAAATATTGAGTGTCCTCCTAAGGGAGAGGTGTGCAATTCCAAAAAAATATTTTGTCCTAGTTGGGAATTATTACAATGATATAAGTGATCTTTGTACCATAAGGAATCATTTTTTTCAACTAAATGTATCAGATGTATTGGGATCTTGCTGCAAATTTTGAATGATCGTCCACACTTCTTTTTCGTTCTTCCATTCATCCCTTTCTTCGGTTATCCAATCTGGTTGGATAATATAAATGGCACAAAGAAATGCTTCCACCTCCTCATCCTTTCTTGAGAGTGCATCTGCAACAACATTTAGCTTCCCTTTTTTGTAGATGACTTCAAAGTCATAACCCAACATCTTTGTGACCCATTTTTGTTGCTCTTCTGAAGATAGTCTTTGTTCCAAAAAGTATTTAAGATTATCATGATCAGTTTTTACCTTGAAGTGGCTTCCCATTAGGTAAGGTCGTTGTTTCTTTAGTGCATGTAGTATTGCCAATATTTCCTTCTCATAAATAGCTTTCTGTAAATACTTTCCTTTGATTGGACGAATTTCAAAAGCAATGGTTCTTCGTTCTTGCATTAAAATAGCACCAATTCCATTTCCCGAGGCATCACATTCCACAATAAAGGTTTTTGTGAAGTCTGGTGTAGCTAAGACCGGTGCTTGGAAAATTTCCTCTTTAAGATCTTCAAAGGCCTCATTTACTTCAGGATTCCATGAAAATTTGTCTTTCTTTAATAATGCTTTTAGATGTGTTGTTATTCTCACACAATTCTTAAAAAACTTGCAATAATACCTGTTAAGCTGAGAAATCCTTGCAACTGCTTTATGGTTGTGGGAACTTTCCATTCCTTAATGGCTTTAATTTTTTTAGGATATACCTTAACACCCTCCTGAGATACAATATGACCCAAATATTCCACCTCTTTTACACCAAAGAAACATTTGGAGGACTTTGTATATAATTGTTTCTACTCCAATAGTTTGAGCACCCTGTCAACATGTTGAACATGATCCTTCCAAGACCTTCTATAGGTTATTATATCATCAAAAAATACTAACACAAATTTTCTAAGGAAGGGTTTGAAAATTTAATTCATAAACCCTTGAAATGTATAAGGTTCATTGGTAAGGCCAAAAGGCATGACCAAAAATTCATAATGACCTTCATGAGCTCGAAATGTTGTTTTCGGAATATCTTCAGTCTTCATTCTAATGTGATGATATCCTAAATGGAGATCCAACTTGGTAATATAAATTGCTCCATGTAATTCATCCAATAATTCATCAATCACATGAATGGGAAATTTATCTTTAATAGTGAGCTTATTGAGCTCCCTATCATCTGGAAACATGCACCATGATCCATCCTTCTTGTGCACCAATACTACTAGAGAGAAAGAACATTGACTAGGTTGAATTATACCAACCTCTAACATTTATGCAATCATGCGTTCAATTTCGCTCTTTTGGACATAAGGATATCTGTAAGGCCTTATTTGGAGGAACACTTCCTGGAATCAAATGAATAGCATGATCATGATCACGAATAGGTCAGAGTTCTTTTGGGGGTTTCAAGCACCTTGGAATGATTCCCAAGACTTTTTGGAGATCTGGAGAAATAGATGATTTTGATGTTGGAACTTCTAGTGAGCATAATTTTGAAATTATGCCTTGTTGTTATTTTGTTAGAAGCTTTCTCATGACATTAGAGCTTATTATCTTTCCCATCTTCCCTGTGATACCTCATAATTCAACTTCCTTTCCTTCCGAAAAAAAAAATCAAGAAAAGTTCTTGAAAATTAAAAACTATCGTCCCCAAATATTGTAACCATTGTACTCATAGCACAACATGAGAACCTCACATTGGAATGGAAAGCATTTGAATATTCAATGCATATTCCCCCATGGTTATCTTGATATTATGGCACTTTCCAGAGCAGTTTATAGTTCCTCCATTTGCAACCATCACTTGACACTCTACTGCTAGGTATAGGAAGCAATTCAATTCCTTGGCTACCTTACAATGAATAAAATTATGGGTACTACCCGAATCAATCAACACTATCAAATTTTTCTTCCTGATATGTCCTTCTATATTGAGAGTTTGAGGAGTTGTAATTCCTGCCAATGCATTACAAGATATGGTTGGACTCATTTCTTCTTTCTCTAGGGTTGGTTCCTGGTGTATATCCTCTTCTTTTGAAGTTTCTTGTTTATTTTCTTCTTGATCTTCACAATCTATGTAGAATAATTTCTTCTCAGCACATTTATGATGTCAACCTTGTAGGTTGTGGAAGTATAGGAGTGGCAACACTTCCATATTTATAGATGTGAGTGGTAAGCTTCATTGTCATCATAATTTTACTTTCAATTTTTCTTTCCAACCTGAATTCCTTCTCCAATGAATCAGGTTACCAAAGGCGAACCTCATGTTGGATGTCATTCGTTAAAGTCCCTATGAAGACATCAATCCTATGTTCCTCTGGAATATCCATTACCCTTATATTCAATTTTTGGAAGTCCTCAATGTGCTCCACCATTGAACCCTTTTATTTGAGATTTATCAATTGGCTAAAGAAGGTGTTTCTCTTTGTATCCTCATAATGTGCTATCATTTCCTCTGTTAAAATTGACCAAGTGACAATTTTTTTACGAGAGCAAAGCCATCGATACCACACAAATGTATTTTGTTCTAATTATAAAGTTTCAATGCGTTCCTTTTTTTTTTGCACGTTATGGAGGTCAAAATATTGCTCCATGTATAGTATCCCTGTTACGGGATCCTTGCCATCAAACTTCCTCATATCAATATTTGGAATATTGTTGGTCTTGAATCCAACATTAGAGTTTATGAAATCACGATTAACATTTTTTTCCTTCTCATCATGAGTTTCCTCTACTACCTTTTCACCATTAGGAATCATTTCTTGTATCACCTTTGTCAAATCTTCCTTTAAAACTTCCATGTCTACTTTTAGACAATTCTTCATGTCTTCCATGTTGCCTTTCATTTTTTCATCGATCTTAGCTTCCATGCTATCCATCTTAGCTTCCATGCCATCCATCTTAGATTCCATGTCATTCTTAAAACCATCCATCTTAGCTTCTACGCCTTTTTTCAAACCATCCATATTAGATTCCACACCTTTCTTCAAACCATCCATCTTAGCTTCCATTTAATTTTTTGTTACTCTTTGCGAGAGAGAAATGTTTTGCACCTAGTCTTGTAATTTTGATATATCATGTTGAACTTCTTCCTTTTCATGAGTTATAGTAGAGCCTTATAAGGCCTTAATGGGTGTTGAATTATTTTTAGGGGCCATTTTAGGACCCAATTCTGATACCTATGCTTCAATATGCCCTTGGAATCACTTCAAAATAATTTTTCAAACAAGACTTATCCAATTTATAAAAAAAAATACGCACATTTTTCTTTCTTTTGAGGAGCTCGATATTAAAACTGATGTATCTTTATAATTTCAGATCCCCAAGATTTTATCTTTAGTCCTTTTGTATCCCTATGAATATTCTTTCCAATGCCACACATCCAACCTAATTTGGATTCTTCAAGGAAAAGTTATGCCTAATCTCCCACAATGAGCTAATTATGGACTGATTCAACATAGAAAACTTGTATGGTGTGCCACATGTCAATGTTTCCTCCTTCGGCTTTGAAACTAATACACAGGAAAATATAGTTTGTGTAATTTCTACCAATTTTTTTAGAATTCCAATCCGATGCTCAG
Organism: Pinus albicaulis; assembly: GCA_034641835.2. Lineage (NCBI taxonomy): Eukaryota > Viridiplantae > Streptophyta > Pinopsida > Pinales > Pinaceae > Pinus > Pinus albicaulis. The sequence goes on along the minus strand of CM076577.1, from coordinate 220,280,026 downwards.
AGAGATATTTATGACAATTTTCCCATGGTCACCTCTTTGAGATGAAATTTGGGAGCCTGCAAAAACCCTAAATTCCACGGATCATATCTCTGAAAATATTGCAAACCAAGATATGAAAGTTTTACACAAAGTTCCTCAGGATTTCTTCACAAATGGGTTTTTTTTAGCTTCTGAACCTTTGTAGACAAAAAATTATAGTAAAAATACCATGACGACCTATTTGAAGCAACAAAACCCTAGAATCCAAATCTCTGATACCAAATGTTATGAAACCAACTCACAAAATAGAAGAAAAGAGAGATCAACGACTTAGAAATCAACCTCTTCAAGGGGGAAACCTCCTTTACATTACATAAATGAAAAATTCTTGGTTTATACAAATGAAAAAACCTCATTTCTATATATAGGAGTCCATGGGGTCACAATATAATCCTATCCGACCTAACAAGAATAATGTAAGGGCACAACAATAACAATAGTGGGTCTTTATGGGGCACAATAATAACAACATGGGGACTACAGGGGTACAAAAATAACAATAAGGGGGCTACACAAACAACAATAAGGGACTACACTAGTAATATAGGGACCTAACATATTGTGGTAGATGTTCAACATGAGGATTTAAGTCATTCAATATACGAATATCAAGTGTCAATTTGAGGTGGTTAGAAGTGACCATTGAGTGAAATATGAACTGAGGGGAGAGTTTGCAAGAGTTGAGGAACAAATGGTCGAGAGACCATGAGTTGTTTTTTTCCTCGAGAGTCTAAAGCAGAAGCATCAACAACAAGCTTATGCATGGACCAAAAACATTGGTGAAAGAGAATGACAAATATGGAAAGGGGAAATACAGGTACAGGTAAAAGGTATTCGCAACACAAAGGCGGCTGATGAACCATGTATGGGAAAGTGTTTCCTAGAGAATCGACAAATACAACGATTGGAAACCCATGTATTCTAGTGGATGGTAATTATTTCATATGGACTTCAACAACATGTGTGTTTGTAGGAACGAGGTGAAAGCATGGGCGATGCAGGAAGAAGACCATAAATCCAAGAAGATGGAACATGTGCAAAAAATATGAAAGGAAAAGTTTGAGGACCAAAGGAAAGGAAATGAAAGGGAAAATAATTATAAAGTTTTCATTAGAAATGGATATGACACATAATTCATATGATAGAATTATTAATGTATGAAAATGGAATAATTGAGATAAATGTGTCGTGAGAAGATAAAGGGGGAATAGAGAAATTAGGGATAGGAAGTTATGGAGATAAGATATAGGATATGGTGGATATTGCTTGAAATATTTTAGTAGATGGTTAAGGAGAGGATTGGGATTAATGACTAAATATGCAAATAGTTTTTATAGTTTCCTTATAGTATATAAGGAGAAAATTTGTAATATTTTGTATTATGATGAGAGTGTATATGTGTGACCAATATAGTTTTCCCCTATGGGGGAATTATAGAGTGAAAATTATATTACCTTGCTTCTTATGTGATGTGATTTTTTTAGTGTATATTTGTTGTTGCAAAATTTTATGATTGTAGGTTTTAATGGCATATAGCCTATGCCTGCATCAGGAATATTCCAAGAAAAAAATAGGAAAGACTATTCCTATGAACATTGGGACTCGCAAGGATAAAAATATTTTGAAGATTGGAGCCCAATGTTCAAAACAAGAAAAATAGAAGTTCATGGACTTGTTCCATGAATTTCATGGTGTCTTTGCAAGATATTATGAATATTTTTTTGGTTTTAACCCAAGTGGTATCACACATGGAATACTTATTAAAGACGATGTGAGGCTAGTAAGACAAAGACAAAGACTAGTTAATCCTACACTTGAAGCAACCATTAGGAAATAATATGATAAGTTTTTTGCTACTCATATAATATTTCTTGTCAAATATTTAGAATGGGTAGAAAAATTAGTTCCTCAATGGAAAAAGAATGGAGACATCAGATTATATGTTAATTTCCATACTTTGAATAAGGGAAGTGTGAGAGATAATTTTCCACTTCTTATTATGTATCTAATATTACAATAAGTGGTAGGATCCTAGATAATTTCACCTCTTTATTGTTTCTCAGGGTACAATCAGATACATATCAAGAAATTTGACAAGTATAAGACTACTTTCACCACCCATTGAGGCACCTTTTCTTATGAACATATGCCATTTGGACTGATCAATACAAGTGTCATATTTCAGTGATCAAAATTGGATCATTATACTATTTGACATCCATCTCGATGCATTTGAAGTGGAAAAAGTGGAGAAATCATCTCACAGGACAGTTTTACCAGTAGGACTCATTTTTCCAAAACAGGTTCCGAAACCTTTTGGGAGAGTTTTGAGGCATAAAACGACATTTTTTGGGGTTTAAACATATTTTTATTTCACATAGAACCATTTCATGATATTATACACAAAGAGATATTTCCAGCGGTGCAAGAAGCACATGAATTGAAGTTTGTATGCAAAAGTTATGCCACTCAAAATTTGACCTTCCTATTTTCACACCTATAGTTTGAGAGGATGTCACGTAAGCCCCCATTATTCATGAAAAATGGGTAAGCCACATGATTATGTTGTAAAAGACTCTATGAGGGTCTGTAATGTAACTCTAGTTAAGAGTTGATGTAACTAAAATTAACTACTAGCAGGCTATTGGGTTGTGTTATAACCAGATCACTAGGAGGAAGAGGCATTCCATTCTTTCGAGAGAATACTGTTCCATAGCTGAGAAAAGATAGTCAGGAGAGATAGGAGTTAGAGAAAATAGAGAGTATTTGTGCACTACAACATCCCATGGGCCACATACATTACTTATTTGTACCTGCAACCATATTTCCATACAGAGAAAGAGAGTGAAGAGACCTCACCTTCCAGCTGGGTTTTCTCCCGAAAGGGTTTCCCATAGATCATATCTTGTGTATTGTGTGTGTGGGAGATTTTTTTTTCCATTCTCTACTTTTCGGCATAATTTCTATTCGAATACATGCACTAATTATAGTTAAATCTATAAATCTAGAATTTTAATAAAACTGTAATAGTGTAAAATTTCAGTATTTTAATATATTATTATCAGATCTATTGTGACGAACTGCCCAGTCGAATATCCATAGCATTTTACAGATAATTTGGTATCAAATCAGGTTTCTTTGGGTATTTTGTGCAAACTACAGGGATCTAGATTGTTGGGGCCGAAAATTGTAAAACCCTAATCATGGGCGATGAATCTGTAAATGAACCTCGTGATCCTATAGAGGTGAGGTTTACGTAGCTGGAACAACAAGTTGAAAATATCAACTAAAATGTAAGCCTCCTCATGGCGGCCTTGAATAAATATCTGGGGATATTTGGAGAAGATGGTGGTTCCAATGCAGAGGAAAAATAAGAATGGGGATCATAATATCAACAAGAAGCAGAGAGCCACTCAAAGAAAGAACCCGAAAAAGATAAAACCAGTTCAAGTGTCGTGAACCAATCACAGTCCCTATTTAAAATGTAATAAAACTTCAATATCAAGATGTACCATAGTTATATCAACGCTCTGGAGTTGAACCACTGGTTACAACAACTACAATTTTATTTTAGTGTCCATTAGATCTAGGAAGGGAAAAATATCTCATTCGTGTGGTTAAAATTAGAGGGACATTCACTGACTTGGTGGGAGAGCCACACAAAAACCCTGAGGTTGGAGGGCGAACCTCCAATGGCTAAGTGGGAAGATTTCAAAACCCTCATTAAGTCACAGTTTTATCCCATTGGGTACGTGGAGGACTAGTGGATCTAGTGGCATTACTTATAGCAAAATTCGGAAGTGTGCAGGAGTACACCACAAAATTTAGGAATATTTCTATAATTTTGGGTATCTCTCCAAAGAACCCAGATGTACACCTCAAGTATTTGGGGGGTTTGCACCTCCATCTTCGTGAGCAAGTGATGTTTTTTAAGCCCAAATCGGTGGACGAGGCTTGTGTAGAGGCACAATACCTAGAGAACATAGCCCTAAATATAGCGCAATCAAGTGGATCAAATAAAAAGGAGAAACTTGATGATTCTAAAGAGGGAAAGAAGAAGAAGAAAAGGGAAAAAGATAAAAATACCGCAACCACAACACACTAGTGCAAAAATCCTAACAATCACTACAACAATGATGGTCATACAAAGAAGAAGTGTTGGAAGTTGCATCCAAAGCTAAACCTGAAGAAAAAGAAGAAAGATAATAAGAAGAAGAATCTCATGGCCATTGATTCAAGCAACCAAGTTGAAATCATATTGAACGTGGATGAGAATATTTTTTTTATGTCAATGCAAAAGGAGGTGAATCTAAGTAGCCTTCAGCAACAGGAAGAGAAGTAAATGACCAAACTCTTCCATATAAAAGTATAGGTCAAGAAGACAAATATTGATGCTATGTTTGACTCATGATCATAGGCGAATCTCATTGCAATAGATTTGGTCAAGAATTTGGGTTGGAAGTTCATGATCATACAAACCCATATCCACTGGTATGGTTAAATAAGGATACATAGCTAAAGGTAACTAAACAGTTGAAAAATATATTTGCTATCAGTGTTGATTTTATTGATTAAGTATATCTAGATCAGATGTGTGATGCAATATTCATGAGGAGATACAATAGTATTGAATCATAAAGGATGGAAAATAGTTCATCATCAACGTGCTCAAAGTCAGGTTGAAAATGTCACTGGTAAGTGCCAACCAAGCCAAGAAATTGATCAGTTCCAGCAAGAAGTATGTTTTATTACTTTTAAGAGAAAGTGAGTCTGCAGAGGAGTCAATCAGAGGAAAGGCATCCCTAGAGGGGTGTACTAAGAAACATAAACAACAATTGGAGGAGTTTCTCTAGGAATACATGGATGTGTTCTTAGAGCCTAAAGCACCACCACCTAAGAGGGAAGTGGAACATGAGATCCAGCTATTTTCATATTCCCCCTTATCGAATATTGGGTTTTCTAGGAAGACTGTTATAGGATCAAGTGAGGTGAAGAAACAGTTGCAACAACTGCTGAAACAGGGTGTAATTTGACCGAGTAAATCACCATTTGGGTCACCCATCATCGGTGTGCCAAATAAGGGTAGGACTTGGCAGATATGTATATATTACATGGAGTTAAACAAAATCATGTTGAAGAACATATATCCCCTGCCTAGGATAGATGATATGTTGGATCTGTTGCAATAAGAAAAGCACTTCACCAATCTAGGCTTGAAGTCTGGATATCACCAAGATCGATTCAAAGAAGAAGGTACATGTAAGACCACCTTCAAAACTAGGCAAGGTTTGTATGAGTGGTTATTCATTCCATTTTTCCTACGTAATGCACCAGCTACATTTATGAGATTAATGAATGATATACTACACCTTTTTATAGATTCATTTGTTATTGTCTATTTGGATGATATAGTGGTATATAGTGCTACCTGTGAGGAGCATATTTCACATTTGACGCAGGTGCTTGAAACATTGAAGAAGCACCAGCTGCTAGAAAATCTCAAGAAGTGTGAGTTTGCACAACAGTCTTTGGTGTATCTTAGGTATGTGATTGGTGGAGGAGAGTTGAAGATAGATCCTTCCAATATGGAGGCCATCATGAAATGGTTGATGCATAGTAATGTTTCTGGGGTCGGTGGTTTCATTGGGGCAACATAGTACCTGAGGAAATTCATAGCCTCATTTTCAATGATAGCAACACCGCTCCCCGCCATAACAACAAGTGGAAATATTTTCCAGTGGGGAAAAGGTTGGAAAAGGGCTTTCGAGGACTTAAAGAATTAGATCGCTCAAGAACCAGATTTGGCATTACCAAACTTGCAATGGCCTTTCTAAGTGGAGACATATGTGTGTGGGTATGCTATGGAATCTTCCTTGATGTAGGGAGGAAGGATTGTATGTTACCATTCTGAATTTTTTCATGGGGCGGTTTTTAACTACGTCCCTACATATGACAATGAGATATATGCCATGGTGCAATCTATGAAGAAGTGGAAGTACTATCTGATGGGAAAGGAGACAATAATCCACACATATCACCAGGAATTACAATACTTGCAGGCATAGAGTAAGCTACAACAAAATAGGCATTACAAGTGGATGGGGTTTTTACAAAAATTTCATTTAGTGATCAAGTATAAAAAGGGCAGCACAAACAAGTTGGAATACATGCTTTCAAGGCCACCCACATCGAATATTACAGCTTTGGGTACTCTTATACACATGGATCCATTCACCTGATACATACAAAAAGGCATATTCAAAGGATGAGGACTTCAAGGAGGTGTATCAGTAGTTGCAGAGTCAAAGTCATGTGCACAATCGCGATAGCACCATTGACTACCATTTCTAATACAGGTTATTGATCAGTGGTTGTCATTGATGTCAACCCAAGTAGCACCATGGACTACTCATATGTTTCATGGGAATTTTGACCTAAAAATTACTATATTCTGGGTCAAGACTATTTTTGATGGTTTCTTCTTATCGATATTTTTCTGTGGATATATGGCACGTCATGTAATTCTTCACGGTTTGAGAGATATTCATGTTTGAAGTTTGTAACCCCAATTAGTGGGCTAAAACCCCATGGGGTTGTGGCATGTGTCATTTAAAAGTAAATAATTAATAATTTTTAAGCCCCTAAAATCCCTCCCATGTTCACTTGTTGAAAACCCTCTCAACCTACGCATTTATATAAATTGTGATCCTCATATCCTCCTCATGTAGGGATTTCGCTACCTGAAACATGTCATCATGGAATTTTTGATATAACTTTTTTTCCATGAAGGTTTAGAAGCTAAAAATTTTATTAGGTGAAGATTAACTCCTGAGGAAGCTCCTACAAAAATTTTAGATGAATATACGCAACATTTTTGGAGATATGATTTGTGGAATTTAGTGTTTTTGTAGGTTCCTAAACTTCATCTCAAAGAGGTGACCTTGGGAAAATCTTCATAACTCTCTCTCTGAGTATTGGATTGGAATTCTATAAAAAGTGACGAATAAGGCACAAAATTTAGTTTTCTCTTTATCAATTTTAGAGTCAAATGAAGAAAAAGTGACACGTGGTACGTTGTACAAGTACACTCTACTAAACTAGTTCATAATTAGGTCATTGTGAGAGATTGGGAATAACTTTTCCTTGAAGAATACAAATTGGGTCAAACCTATGGCATTGGAAAGAAGACTTAGAGTAATACTACAGGACTAAAAATCACATATTGGGGATCTGAAATAACATATATACACGAGATTCAATATCGAGCTCCTAGAAGGCAAGAAAAAGCTAGATCATGTGTTGTCAAGGGCTACAAAGGACCAGACTTTATAGGGAAGCAAAGCAAAGCAAGGTGCAGCAAAGGTAAGCTCCAAGAAAGTGTATTTTGTATATGCATTTTCATATATTAATTGCATTAGGTTCTTTGTATTCTAATTTCCCTTTTTTTTAACACTAACATATGCTCTGCAGGATGAGGTACGTTTTGATATTATCATGTCATGGGTATTTCCTTGAAGAATTTTTGCAAGTATTATATATTCATCAAGATAAGAATCAATGCATGATCTAATTTTCTGAAGAGTGAGAAATGGTAGCATGACAAGAGAATCAATCTAGGTGCAAAACACCAGTAAGAAGTTCACCACATGAAGTCTTCACGAGGGCAGCACTACATACAGTCATTGTAAATGTATCATTATACTGAGTCCTTGTAAAAGCATCATTGTAAAAATTGTACAAGTGTCTATCTACCAAGAGTTCAAGAGGTAGTGTCAGGAGGTCTAAGATCATCATTAGCTGATTGTGTCATAGTTGGGGTTATGGTCTAGTGTGTCTTCTTCTTCTACATCATTCTATATCATTGTAAAGTGGACCATTTTCCCTGGTACGAGAGTCCATTCTTATTTTGTTCTTCTATAGGGTGGTAGGGTGGTGCTAGGGTGAGTTGTAGCACATTGGGTGTTGGGACATCCACTCAGTTGACTACTAAAGAATCTCAGGCGTTGGAGCGTCCATCCAGTGGGAGTTGGAGAAGAATTCTTTTCTAGATTCTAGGAAGTTGGAGCTTTATTTTCAATTGGAGTTGAATATTAAAGAATTATTAGAAAATAATTCAGGTGGTTTTTGTCCTGGAGAGGGTTTCCACCTTAAAAATTGTGTGCATTTGTGTTCCTTTTGTTTACTGCTATCATTGTACAAAATTGATAATAATTGAAGGTTAACTAATGCTCTAAAAGATTAATAATAATACTAATTGAAAGGAATAATAATTCACCCCCCCCCCCCCCCTCAGTATTTCCAACAATTGGTATCAGAGCTTGGTTCCTTCAATAGCAATTTAACATCTGGAAGGAGGTCATGGAGAATACCAAGAATGGTTTACCTTTGTTCAATTAAAATAATTATGCACTCTGGAAAGGAAGAATGGAGGTCTATCTCTTGGCACACGGTTGTGAAGTATGGGACACTGTTCAAAATGGCTTTACACCAACCACATATGAACAAGGTAAGAATAATTTGTAAATGATGCAAAAGCAAAGAATATTATTATCAGTGGACTTATTGAATCTGCTTATCATAAGGTGTTGGGTTGCAAAATCACCAAAAATGTATGGGACAAGCTTGAGAATATATATGCAGGTGATTCAAATGTCAAAGAAGCAAAGCTTCAAATCTATAGAGAAAAATTTGAGCAACTCAAAATGAAAGAAGATGGAAACATTGCTACATACTTCCAATATGTTGATGAAATAACCAACACTCTGGAAGGATTGGGAGAGCTAGTTGACGAGAAGACTATTATACGAAAGATTCTTAGAACGTTACCAGGGAGATTCAACCCAAAGGTATCGATCTTATAATACAGTGAAAATCTGGACAAACTCGGCAAAGAGGAATTACACGGAGTTCTCATAGCATATGAAATGAGACTTGATGAAGAAGAGGGTACTTCACATCTAGAAACTATGTTTGTTGCATCTAAGAAAACCAATAAGGACAAACATCCTTCAATTTAAAATACATGCACTTGCAAGTGTGAAGAAAAGGTATATTATGAAGAAGGTCTTTCAGATGAAGAATATGCTTACTTTATGAGAAAACTAAAAATTGGTAAGGGAAAATTCAAAGGTAAACTTCCATTGATATGTTTCGACTGTGGTGAGGTTGGGCATTTCGCAGCAAAATGTCTGAACAAAAGTGATGGAAACTCAAAAGGAAAGAAAGGCTTTAATAAATTCAACAAGTAAGGCAAAAAGAAAGGATCCAAAAGGAGCTTACTCTCTAAAGAAGATAGCTTATCATCTGATGAAGATAGTGACAGCGAAGAAGAATCCAATGAGAGAGTATTTTTTATGGCCAAGCACAATAAATAAGAGGTATCAAACAACGAAGAATAAGGGTTGACCATAGAATAATTTTCTAAGGAGGCAATCAGGCTTATAAAAGAGCTCAAGGCTGAGAAGATCTATTCCAATAATCTTGAAAAACAAGTTCAAGGTCTCAAAATTGAAGTTGAAGAACACAAATGTATTGAAGAGTCACTTCAAAAGAAGTTGGAAAAAAGCAACCAAGAAAGGGAAGCATTAGAAGTCGAAGTAGTCTCGCTACGTAAGGGAGTGAAGAAGGGAAAATTTGTCCAAAACTATGCCAACATCTCAAGGGAACTAGAAGAACTCATCAAGAATCAACGATCTTACAACAACAGAACTGGCCTCGGTTACAAAAAAAAAAGCAGGACCTTCTACAACAAAATACAATGAACCTATGAGATCTGACATGCATGTAGACTTCATTGGACAAGATTCGCAAGACCATTCTTGGAAGACGATTCCTTGATGAATATTTCCATCCAGGTACCAACATATTTTTCATGGCTATTGTTATTCATGTGGAAAATTTGGTCATAAAGCTGTAGAATGTCACATGTACCCTAGGAACCAATAAAATTCCAGGAGATCCTTCAAATATGAACCTCCCAAGGCTCAACGAAACATGAATAGATTTGAACATTTAAGAAATACTATGGAATGTTACAAATGTCAGAACTTTGGACACATAGCCAGATACTGCAGACTTAAAAATCCTCTTGAAGAATCTTCGAAGCTATAGAACGAACGAACATGGAAGAAGAAGAAGATTGATAATTGTGCTCTTGCTCTCAAGGCTCAAAACAACAAATATGTGTGGTGTGTTGATAGCGGTTTCTCAAGGCATATGACTGGAGATGGAAATAAATTTTGTATCTCTGATAGAGAAGAAGGATGGAACCATATCCTTTGAAAATGATGGATCTTCAAATGTTATAGGATCAGGTACCGTCACTCTCAGAAGCAAAGATGTTCTAGCCAAGAATGTTCTATTGGTTGAAAACATGAATCACAATCTGCTCAGTGTTGGACAAATGTGTGATCAAGGACACATAATGCTATTCAACTCCACAAAATGTGAAATAAAAAAATGAAGGTATGGTAAAATTGTGGCTACATCAATTCGAGCTCTAAATGACATATATGTTCTTAATGAAGCAACTAAAGCATGTCTACTAGCTAAAGAAGATGAAAGTTGGTTATGGCACAAACGAATGGGTCACATAAACTTTGACAATCTTTTCAAGATAAGCAAAAAGGAAGTAGTACGAGAAATTATGAAAATCTCAAAACCTCCCAATACACTATGTGAGGCCTGTCGGCACATCAATCAAACAAATTCCCATTTAAAATAAAAGAACACTTTGCATCACATCCATTGGAATTGATACATAATGATCTATGTGGTCCTGTGAGAACAAAAGGCTTAGATGGAGAATTATATTTCATGTTAATGATAGATGACTATACCAGGATGACAACCGTCAGTTTCCTAAAAAAAAAATTGAAAGCATGTGAGTGCTTTAATATCTACAAGGAGTTGGTCGAAAATGAAATTGACTTGAAAATAAAGTGTCTAAGATCAAATAATGGCGGAGAATTAACTTCCAAATTATTTCCGCAATACTTGATGAAAATGGAATAAAAAGACAATTTTCAATAGCATGAACACCTCAACAAAATGGAGTTGTTGAAATAAAGAACAAAACTGTACAGGAAATGGGTAGAACAATGTTGAAGGACTCAAAATTGGATGAAAAATTATGGGTTCAAGAAATTGATACAGCAGTCTTCATTATCAACCGAAGTCTTCTCAGAATTAATTGCAACAAGACCCTATATGAACTATGGAAAGGAAAACCAGCTAATGTAAAATATTTCAGAATCTTCGAAAGAAAATGTTATATCAAAAGTTAAGATCAAAATTTGGGAAGTTCGAATCACATGTTGATGAAGGTATCTTTGTTGGTTACTCACGCAAAAGAAAGGCCTATAAATATTATAATCTAAGACAAAAACAGATAGTGGAGATCATAAATGCTACATTTGACGAAGATGGTGTTCTAACGAATAATGATGAGGATCTAAAATCTTTGAAACTTAAGACAGAGGTTGAAAAAGACACAGAGAAAATTCTAAAACAAGAAGCAACTATCAACCAGGAAGAAGTAAATAATTATCATCAAGATATACCGTAACAACAACAAGAAGCTCCTCCAAAGAGAACAAAAGAATGGATTCAAAAGAACCATCCATCAAATCAAATCATTGGTGACATAAATGAAGTTCGATAGCTTCGTTCATTGCAACAAGCTCACATTGCTTTTCTAGCAAACTTTGAGCCTAGTAGTTTTGAGGAAGCCAACAGAATGAAAATTGGGTAGCAGCTATGAATGAAGAATTGGATCAAATCGAGAAGAATAACACCTAGGAATTAATTCCATGACCAAAAGATAAAAATTTCATTGGGAATAAATGGGTGTTTAGGAACAAATTGAATGAAGATGGATAGGTTACCAGAAACAAAGCAATATTGGTTTGCAAAGGCTATGCACAAGTGGAAGGAATTGATTTCGACGAAACATTTGCACTAGTTGCTAGAATGGAAGCCATTTGAATGTGTCTCACCTATGCATGTTCAAGAAAAATCAAAGTCTACCAAATGGATGTTAAGTCAGCATTTCTGAATGGCGAATTAGAAGAAGAAGTTTACATCAAAAAACCTAAAGTTTTTCTACTATCAGAAAAAGAAGACTATGTTTGCAGGTTAAAGAAGGCTCTATATGGTCTCAAGCAGGCTCCCAGAGCATGTTATGCTCATATTGATGGATATCTACATCAACAAAGGTTCAATAAAGGTATTGTTGATAGCAATATTTATGTAGAAATAGATAAAGATAATTTAACAATCGTTGAGGTATATGTGGATGATATAATATTTGGTAGCAATGATGATCGACTAAGTAAGAACTTTTCTACAAAGATGAAAAGTGAGTTCGAGATGTCTTTACTTGGTGAGTTGGCATACTTCTTAGGGCTTCAAATATATCAACAAGAGAAAGGAATATTTATATTTCAAGCCAAGTACATCAAGGAAATTCTCAAGAAATTCAAAATGGAAGATTGCAAACCCTTCCTTACTCCGATGGTAACAGGTTGCAAATTGAGCATAGATGACTCATCTAAGGATGTGGATTAGAGGTTGTATATATCTATGATTGGTATTCTTCTATATGTAGCAGCCTCCCGGCCAGATGTTATGCAAGCAGTTGGACAAGTAGCAAGATTCCAAGCAGCACCAAAAGAATCACATATTATTGCCGTCAAAAGAATTATTCAATATATAAAGGGCACAGAAGAATATGGCTTGTGGTATCCCAAGGGTAACAATATCATTATTCAAGCATTTACAGATATATATTGGGCAGGAAACGTTGATGATCGTAAGAGTACTAGTGGAGTAGCATTCTATCTAGGTGGTTGTCTCGTATCATGGTTGAGAAAAAATCAAACCTCAATATTTTTATCTGCAGCGAAAGCATAATACAATTCAGCGGAAGCATGTTGTACTTAAGTCCTTTGGATGAAACAACCTTTGCAAGATATTTAATTACAATTCAGTGAGCCTATTCCCATATTCTGTGACAACACCAGTGCCATTAGCATCTCCAAGAATCCTATCATGCATTCGAAAAAAAAACACATTCCAATCAAATATCATTTTGTTAGAGAACAAGTCGCTGAAAATAATATCAAACTTGAGTATGTTGGTACAAAAGAACAAATTGCTGATATCTTCACTAAACCTTTACCTCTTGAAGCATTTGAATATCTTTTCCAGAATCTTGGGATTCTCCCAAATTCTCATTAGATTTTCCTTATTCAGAATATAAAGGGGGAGTGGAAGTGTGTACAGGTCTGCAGGATGGTTGTGTGTCAGGGGGAGTTACCCTTTTCCATTTATGTCAAAGGGGGAGATAATTTCGTAGGAAGAGGTGTCATGATCGCAAGGGGAGTAATTTTGTTTTCATCAATGCCAAAGGGGGAGATTGTTGATCAGTGGTTGTCATTGATTTCAACCCAAGTAGCACCAAGGGATACCCAGATATTGCATGGGAATTTTGACCTACCAAATTACTATATTCTGGGTCAATAATATTTTTTATGGTTTCTTATTGTCGAGATGTTTCCTTTGATATATGGCACGCCATGTAATTCTTCATGGTTTGAGAGATATTCATGTTTGAAGTTTGTAACCCCAGTTACTGGGCTAAAACCCTATGGGGTTGTGGCATGGGTCATTGAAAATTCGATAATTAATAATTTTTAAGCTCCTAAAATTGCTCCCATGTTCACTAGTTGAAAACCCTCTCAACCTAAGCATTTATATAAATTGTGATCGTCATATCCTCCTCATGTAGGGATTTCGCTACCTTAAATAGGTAATCATGGAATTTTCACTATAAATTTTTTTCCAAGAAGGTTCAAAAGATGAAATGCTTCTGAGGCGAAGCTAAAATCCTGAGGAAGCTCTTGTAAAAATTTCAGATCAAGGTGCAGAATATTTTTGGAGATATGATCTGTGGAAGTCAGTGTTTTTGCAGGATCTTGAACTTCATCTCAAAGAGGTGACCTTGGGAAAATCATCATAACTCTCTCTATGAGTATCGGATTGGAATTTTGTAAGAAGTGGAGGATAGGGAGAGGAATTTAGTTTTCTATGTATCAATTTCAGAGTCGAATGAAGAAAAAGTGACACGTGGCATGCCGTACAAGTGCACTCTACTAAACCAGTCCATAATTAGGTCATGAGAGATTGGGCATAAATTTTCCTTGAAGAATCCAAATTGGGTCATACCTATGGCATTGGAAATAAGACTTAGAGGACTACTACAAGACAGAAAATCACATATTTTGGCTCTGAAATAACAGAGATACACTAGATTCAATATTGAGCTCCTAAAAGGAAAGAAAAAACTAGATCATGTGTTGCCAAGGGCTGCAAAGGACCATACTTTCTAGGGAAGAAAAGCAAAGAAAGGTGTAGCAGAGGTAAGCTCCAAGTAATTATATTATATATATGCATGTTCATATCTTAATTGCATTAGGTTCTTTGTATTCTAATTTCCTTTTTTTTTAGCACTGACATATGCTCTACAGGATGAAGTAAGTTTTGATATTATAATGTCATGGGTATTTCCTTGAAAAATTTTTGCAGGTATTATATATTCATCAAGATAAGAATAAATGCATGATCTAATGTTCTAAAGAGTGAGAAATGGTAGCATGACAAGAGCAGTAATCTAGGTGCAGAACAACAGCAATAATTTCACCACATGAAATCTTCACGAGGGAAGCACTGCATATAGTCATTGTAAAGGTATCATTGTACTGAGTCATTGTAAAAGAATCATTGTAAAAATTGTACAAGTTTCTATCTGCCAAGAGTTGAAGAGGCAGTGTCGGGAGGTCTAGGATCATCATTAGGTGGTTGTGTCATCATTAGGGTTATGGTCTAGTGTGTATTCTTCTTCTACATCATTCTATATCATTGTAAAGTGGACCATTTTCCATGGTACGGGAGTCCATTCTTCCTTTATTCTTCTATAGGGTGGTAGGGTGGTGCTAGGTGTCGAGCCATAAAAATGTATCTTTCAAACACCTAATTAGCTTACATTAATCATCAATCCGGGAGCGACTTTTTATTTCAAGAGTGTACTCTGTCTGAGGCTGCAATTAACTAAGAGTAATGCTGTGAAGATGTAGTATGGAATTCTGAATACAAGAATAAACAAATTCTTGTAAAAGAATCTAATTACAGTAACATAAATGGGAATGCTCTGAAACCTTAATTAAATCAAGCTGCAAAACGTCGATCAGGGATACAGTAGCAATAACTCTTTCCCTTAGAAATCGATGCAAGATAACCAATCTGGGGACGTGGAAGCAATAACCAGTGTCCTCTAGAGTTGGTGATCTTTAAAACAATCGGAATGAAATCAAGCTCAAACTAATTGATGATAAAAATAACTGAAAGGAACTGCAAAGGCTAAAAAGGAACAACAACTTGTACCCAAACTATCTGCTAAATTAAAGCTATGAATCAGAAATAAGCAATAACTAGAAATGGAACAGTAATTTCAAACTTAACTAATCTAAATACTTCGATCTATTGCCGGCCAATACTAAAGATCAATCAGTCACAAAGAATAGTAGACTAATAGAATAATAACTTCGAGTCGAATACAGAACAACAAAGCTTTCACAATGATAGCAGGATAAATGAACAACGAATGTACTTCTTACAAAGAATCAAATAGCAATGCAATTCATTAATGAATCTGTATTCAATCTAACAGCAGTCAATCAACTCTGTAATCGAAATAAACAATAAACACAACTTCACACAACAGTAAACAAAGATTAAGAATACAAACAGAAAGGTAATTCCACCAGAGTCAGGCCCTTAGCGCCAGTGAAATACTGCTCGGCTACTTTAGATCTTAAGAAATGAAATGAAACACGTGCTTGATATTAATTGAACATAAATTATTACAAAGGTTGTTCTCTCAAATCCAAGAGTCAATAAACATAATATTACAGAGGAAATGTCTAAATATAAGAACTTTTCCGACCCCTTGATCACTAAAGGACATTGCTTTATATATTAGACCCTGGAGAACAAGACAAGGAATAAGATGAGTTTGAACATCGATCCCTCAGGATCGAAGGATCCTGAGGGATTCGCTCCTAATTATTTTATCATCTTGTTTACTTTGACCGAGGCTGAGTTGTCCCCTGCCTCTTTTTAGCAATTCATTCAGATCTCCTTGTCTTTGGCTGGATGTGGTTCAACGCTGATGGAGCAGCAGTTACTTTGATCTCAGCCTCACCTTTGGTACAGTTGTTCGCTTCGTCTAATTCCTGTTTTATCAACAAAAAGCAACCTTTAGTCATCTTTTTACAATGAACATAAATGTTTCCAATTCCATCATAATTCTTATAATAAATTACCTTCCCAAGGTAAAAAGGAGTATGTCTATAGTAAAAGAATGAGAAAATACACAGTAATTTCATACCTTTTTCACTGCCCAACATACCCCCCTGCTTATTCTTTTTCATGTCCTCATGAAAACTATAGTTCACATGGAGAGAAGTCAAAGAATAAGTCGAATAAGGTTTTTCGTCAAAAAGCCTAAAACCATGTAGTGCAGCTAGTTCCTCAAAAACATGCTTTGTCTGTCCTTCGGGGAGTTCGTAAATGGCTTTGTAGTCTGAAGTAGGGTACCATGCAATAGGGCTTTGAAACCTACACCCTAGCCAGAATGGTCCTTCTTTTAAAATAATATTACTATAGGAAACCAATCGGTCTGTAGCTAGCCCAAAGTTTTTATAATTAAATGGTTCTCTGTTTTGCACATTCCGATTGGAAATTCTCCACCAGACCTTAGCTGCTATATAAGCTTGGTTTCTAATGGATAAGAAATAATCTGTTCCATTCAAGATAATCGATTTGTGGACAGGCCCCAATACTTGGATAATGCCTTTCTTTGTCATCAAACTTCTCTTCCTTGCCCAAAATTGGGATGGGTTCTAAGGTTCACTCCTAACCCACAAATCTAATTCATTTTCTTGCCTTTGGAAATCATTATAGGCTTTAAGCCATTTTAATTGATTTAAAGCAAAGGAAATAAATGCCTGATGTTGGATATCTCCCACAAAAGGGCTAGGATTTGACTCACAATCGTTTTCAAGTATTAGATTATGTAAATAAAATTCACACAAAAGGCGTTGTACTTTGATCCTATAAAGTTTGCAACATGAGACAAAGTCATCTATAGTTTTTAGCTCTATGGATTTCCCTGCCTTAACTGCCTTAATCTTTAGCTGTAAATATCTTTCTAGTAAAAATAAAGCATAGATTTTGGCGGGGCATCTACAGGCTAAGACATCAGTGTATAGGGAGCAGAGAGTGTTCATTCGATTGTAGGATAGTTTTAATTGGTTTATTACCTTGTCAGCCTTTTCCTCTGCTCTTCGACACTTTTCGTGAGCTTCAGCTTCTGCTTCATGAATACTCTTCATCTGTTGCTGGAGCTCCTGATATCTCTTCCTTGGGACAGTGTCTTCCTCCAACCTTTGCCTTTCTATTCGGGACTGTGCCAACTCCTCTTGGAGTCTGGCTAGTGTCGGATCACTAAAAGTATGCTGACTACTAGATTTCATGTTTTCACTTGAAACGGGTCCCTCTGGAACAACTTGTGTTGGAACAGTTGTTTGTTGTTCTGTATCTCCATAATTGGGCTCAGGCATGGCTTCTTCAACTTGGGGGTTCCTCTTAGCGGCCACTTTTCTCTTTTTCGAAGCTCGCTTAGTAGCTATGCTTCTTCTCTTAGGGCCTCGCTTAGGCATTTGTTTCATTCTCAGGACCCTAATGGTTTGCCTGAGCTGTTCTACAAGTTTGTGAAGCTTCATTCGTTCCCTACGAAGCTTTTCAATCTCAGTTACTTTCCTCCTCTTTTTTAATGGAACAGTTGTTCCTTTATCTGAACCTGTTTGCTTGACAGGGTGTTGGTCCATATCAGCAGTGCCTTCAATTAAATTCTCTTCTTAGTCTTCTGCTTGGGGTTCCTCTTCCACATCCATATGCCCCTTGCTAAACTCTTCAGGAATCATATCCTCGGTTAACTCTGCAATCTCCTGAGGGCTTCCAAGTTGGGATATTACTTCGGTATTCTCTTTTTCTTGTTCATGCCTTTCAGGGGAAGCAACCTTAGCTTCGCTAGGGTTCGCTGTTTCACCCAGCATTTCTTCAGCTGTATCTTTTTTGACTGCAGAGTGCTCCTGTAACTGATTAATATCAATGTTAAGATCCAAAGGGCTATGAGGCTGCACATAGTCACTCATATTGGCTAGAATTTGGGCCAATTGATCTTCCTGTAAAGGGCTTACGATAGCATTCTCGAGAGGATATGTTCCCTCATTATCGCTGTTGTGATTTTCCTCATTTTCCTCATAGTTATGATAGCTTCCTTCTTCCTCATCCAAATATCGAATTTCTCCTTCAATTTCTTCTTCCTCAGTATTTCCTTCCTCTGCACTGGATTGTTTTTCACCACTGCTGTGGTGACTTATTTCTTCTTCGTCCGAGTAACGAATTTCTCCTTCCATTTCCTCTTCTTTATCAGTACGAGGGCTTGCTCCCTCCAATTGTGGGGGCAGTTCATCTTTTGAGCTGTGAAATTCCAGGGGTTGGCTACTGCTTCGTGAGGTTGTTGCATCCTCATGAAATATGTAATCCATCCTATTCTTTCCAAAATCTCTCGTGCAGCATCAGAAATTACCAGCACCTACGGCTCACTGTGAATTGGTCGTCCTCCCATCGTTTCTGCATCTTGTTAGTTCTTTCCAAACAGTGATCACAATGGAACAGCATAGCACGTTAAATTGGAATGATGTCGTTAAATTTTTTTTATTTCCTAAAATGCAGGGATTTACTTTGCATACAGGTAAAGAAACAACGGGATTTGATCAGCATGCAGACATCCGCACCCCCCCTACTTGATGATAGGTTGCCCTCGACCATCAATTGAGAGAGGCAGCGTGGCACAACAATAGTACAGCAGGAAAAAGTAGGCATAATTACTATACATTCAATCAAATTATAGCAATTACTGAAATCAATGCGTGTGATAAATCGGTAACAGATAAAAAATCGTTTTGTAATGATTCAAATATGAGGAGAAGGGACAGCTTAGGATAAACATAAGTACAAATTCGTTTATTACTACTTCAAATTAATATGATCGATTTGTAATGATTTTCATGTATAATGGTTCGAAATGAAGGATTATGAATTCATACTTTCATTTGATGTTAAATAGAGATATAGGAAAAAGGGTTGAATATGACTATTGATGTGCATAAATATGACTCCAATACCATCAGCAGAGCTCTGTTGCCCACAAGTGTCCATAACCTTGACAGAGTTGCTTTCTCACCCTTGGAACCATTGTCCTTTATTTATGCTGAGGAAGTGCTTGTTAAATGTCATAATGGAGGCCATTGTGCTGTCTTGGTGACCAGATAAATCACAATGCCATTAACCGGGAATAAGTGAAAAGTGGGTAGGCCAGCTCGTGATGAGACCTCCTGTTCCAAGGACTTCCTTAATTTTTTCAATTGTCCATTGGAGCATATCCCTGGTTTGGTGGCCATGATGGGAATGCCTCTTCACTGACTTCCTTATGATCATGGTAGGTTGGCTCTTAATGAGAGCCCCTATCCTCCACCTGCCAAATCATAAAATTATTAGTGAAACATATAACTATTTTTCTTTTTCATATAGCACTTTCCTAGTTATTCATAAAGGATGGCTCAGCACTCCTTAAGAGTAGGGATGGTGGAAGAAGTCTGAACATCTCAATAGAAAAGGATATACCCTTATTCCTACTCCATAAATAAAAATCAAAGAAAGTTATAACATATGGGAAAGAACCAGTCATGATAAAGATAATCGATCAGATTAATTCAATGGTAATAAAACAACAAAATTATGTTATTGATTATGTCCCTTTTTCCTGTTTTCTTATCATTACTAAACAATTTTTTTAAAAATGACGATTTCTTTTGATTTGCTAATTGCAATAAGCTTTAATTTGCATGATTGTATATAAATAATAAGTTTGCCTTTATAAAAGCCATCAGAAATTCTCAAAATGCTAATCTAAAACAAACAAAATAAACAAAAAAAAACAATCTACTCAAAAGGTGTTGTTCCTTTAAAAAGAACAGCAAAAACAATCTGCAAAACTGTTGTTCCTTTCAAAAGGAACAGCGAATATGTGAGAAACTGTTGTTCCTTTTGAAAGGAACAACAAAAATCTGTGGAACTTCTGTTCCTTTCGAAAGGAACAGTAGAAGTGTTGTTCCTTTAGAAGAGGACAGCAAAACTCAAAACAAGCGAAATGAACAGAGTTTTTGAAAAAATCGAATTCCATGAAACAAACAGCGAAAACTGAAATAAGCAGAAATTTGAAAAAAATGAAGTTCCTAAAACAAGTAATCAAAATAAATAAACAATCTTTATGTACAAAAATTTTAAAAAATAAATGATTTAATAAACTGGTGCCGAGGAGGAGTTATCCCCTACAACAATAATTTCCATGGTAGAATCTTCCCGTAACTGTTGGTAAAAGGATTCCTGGGTAAGCGGTTTATGATACAATCGTACTCGATGACAGTTTACTTTAAAGGAATGCCCAGATCCATCAATGGTAGCTAATGTAATAGTGCCATTATCATGCACTTTTTGTATTTCATAGGGTCCGAGCCATCGTTTCTAGAGTTTCCCTGGAAAATCCTGAAACCTATAATCATATAGGAGTGCCCAGTCTCCTTCATGGAATATCTTTTCTTTGATCAGGGCATCATGCCATTTTTCTCTCTGTTGTTGAATTAACGTTGTGTGCTGAAGAGCAGAGAGCCTAATTTCATCTAACTCATTAATTTGTTGCAGTCTTTTGGCTTGGGCTTCATTTAAATCTAGACCCGCCTTCTGAGCTGTTCTCAATGTCTGAATTTCAAATTCTATTGGAAAGATGGGTTCTTTTCCAAATACCAATTGATATGGTGAATATCCCGTAGTGGGTCTCCATGTTGTCCGATATGCCCACAATGTTTCCGGCAATCTATAGGCCCAATCACGTCTGTGTGAAGCAAAATTTTTTGTTAATATAGATTCAATCACTTTATTTGTGCTCTCAACTTGGCCATTGGCTTGTGGGTGGTATGGTGTTGTAATATTGTGCTGAATGTGATATTTTTGTAGTGTTTCAGCTAATTTATTACCTACAAACTGTGGTCGTCCATCTGTTATTATGTCCCTTGGGAGGCCATATCGAACAAAGATTTGGAAAAGAAATTGTATTACAGAGTCCTCTGTAGCTTTTGAAAGAGCCTCTGCTTCAACCCATTTGGTGACATACTTGGTTGCAACTAGAATGTATGTTTTTTGGTTTGATGGGGGGCTAATGGGACCAACAAATTCAAGGGCCCGGCGTTTAAACGGTTCAATCACTAGTTGGGGGTTCAAAGGCATTTCATCAGACTGCCCAGGGCGACCTTCCATTTGGCAGCTATCACAAGCCTGCACAAACTTCTTGGCATCTTTAAAGATAGTAGGCAAATAATAGCCCGTTCGTAAAACTTTATGGGCAATTCTACGATCTGCAAAATTCCCGCCACACTGTCCATCATGGCATGCTTTCAAAATGTCAAATACCTCATCCTCCCGAACGCATATTCTTATTTGCATATCTACACCTGTATGAAATAGGTAGCCCCCAATCCAAGAGAATCGAGTACTACGGTGTATTATCTGTTTTCATTCATTAAGGGATAGATGTTTAGGTAATTTACCTATTGCCAAATAATTTTCTATATCAGCATACCATGGGGTTCTAATAGTAACAGCAAACAGATGTTCATCTGGGAAGTGGTCTTTAACTGCTTCTGTATATGTTGGCTTTGGAATTCTTGACAGAAAGTCAGCTACAGGGTTCTCTTTCCCAGGTCGATCTTTGATTGTAATATCGAATTCCTGCAATAAAATTAACCATCTTGTCACTCTTCCATTTGTAACAGGTTTATTTGCTAAAAATTTAATAGCAAAGTGATCAGTATATAGTACTATAGGATACCTAGTTATATAATGTCTAAACTTATTTATAGCATGTACTACAGCTAAAAATTCCTTTTCAGTCACAGCATAATTTAATTCAGCAGGGGACAGATTTTTGCGAATGTAATAGATTGCATATGGCTTCTTGTCTTCCTCCTGCCCAAGTACTGCTCCAATTGTTGTTCTGATGCATCAGATGAAATTTGGAATCGAAAATTCCAATTTGGGCCCCTCAGCATTGGGGCTGTTGAAAAAAGCTTCTTCAGATCATTAAAGGCTTTGTCACATTTATCTGTCCAGATGAAATCAACATTTCCAGTTAATGCATATAAAGGTGCAGTGATTCGAGAATAATGTTCTATAAATATTCTATAGTAACCAGAAAATCCAAGAAAGCTACGTACCTCTGTCTGTGTGGTGGGTGTAGGTATTAAGAAGATTATTTGAATTTTAGCTGGGTCCACCTGAATTCCAGCTTCTGAAATATAATGGCCTAAGATAACTCCTTCAGTCATCATCATATGACACTTTTCATTACTTAAACAAAGCCTAGTGTGAATACATCTTTGCAATACCTTTTCTAAATTTTCGAATGCTGGCTCAAAGTCATCCCCATAAGGTGTGAAGTCATCCATATATACTTCGAGACCTTCATTTATTAAGTCTGCAAATATGCTGAGAATGGCCCTTTGGAATGTAGCAGGGGCATTGCATAGGAAAAAAGGTAAGACTCGGTAGGAAAATGTCCCCCATGGACAGGTAAAAGTAGTTTTGTCTTGGTCTTCAGGGGAAATCTGAATTTGATTGTACCCATTGAAGTCATCTCGGAAGGAAAAGAATTTCTTTCCTGCCAATGTGTCTAATACCTGGTCAATGAAAGGAAGGGGAAAGTGGTCCTTCTATGTTGCCTTGTTAATTTCACGGTAATCTACACATATTCTCCATTTTCTGTTCTTTTTTGGTACCACTACTAATGGAGAGACCCACTTGCTATTAGATATTGGGTAGATGAAATTAACATCTAATAGTTTTTGTAGTTCAGCTTTCACAATATCCTTAAGATGAGGGTTTAGTCTTCTTTGAGGTTGGTGAATGGGTCTCGCATCTGTCTCAATATAGATGTGGTGTGTGCACAATTGAGGATCAATTCCTTTCATATCGGGGTAATCCTATGCAAAGGCTGCTTTGTATTTCCGCAATAGTTGGACCAACTTCTCTTCTTGTTCAGTAATCAGATTTTTGTTAATGTTTAAAGTTTTTCCTGGCTCAATTTCTACAGTCTTACTATTGTACATAGAAGTAGTGGGTATTACTTGATCAAGAATGTCTTTCAAAGGATCTTCTTTTTCTTTATTATCAAATGCTGCCTTGATCATGTGACATTGCAAATGAGATCTGATTTGTGGTTTATTAATAAAATTATTAATGATATCATCCTCTGTTTGATCTTTAAAATCGAGAGAATTTTCTATAGTTAGAGGTGATCTCATATTTTCCATAACATATGATACAGGTTGTTTTCTTGTTTTAATTATTTATAGACTTGGCTGGGCTGGGGGATATAAGGCTAAATTCTTGACATAGTTTCCCCTTGTTATTGTCATGTTGCCTTGTCGGCATCCAATATAAGCATCGGCAGTTGCCAACCAAGGTCTACCTAAGATTAACGGGTGTCCATCTAGCCGGTTCTTTGGATTGATAACCAGGAAGTCAACAGGGTATTTCCAGGAATCGACAAATACCATTACATCTTGTAGTGTACCCTCTGGTTTGACTACCGATCGGTAAGCCAATTCCAATAAGGTTTTTGTTGGTTCTAGCGATGTAATGCCAAGTTTTTGACAGGTAGTAGTTGTTAAGATATTGATAGCTACTCCCAAATCAACTAAGGCATTCGGAAATGATTGCCCATTGATTTGCACCGTCACTATAGGATTTCTTGGGTCTTCATCTTTGATAGGTGTTTCCATCCCTGATAATAAGTCAGATAAAGTACCGACTATTTGGACAGTCAGATTGGTGGTTGTTCTCCTCTTTGGATTCTTTATGCATAATTCCTTAATGGTTTTTTCATATATAGGAATGTCTTGGATAGCTTGGAGGAGAGGGATTTTTATACACAATTTTTTTAATTCTCCCAGAAGATCAAAATTAGGATGTTCTAATGGGCGTGGTATGATTAATCGTTCTAGGAATGGTGGAGAGGAAGTTTTTACTTGTTGCTGATCTTGTTTTTGAACTTCCTTTTCTTTCTGTAATGTTTTTTCTACAGGTAACAGATATTCAACATGAACATCCTTATTTCTTTTTGTTTCTACTATACGCCCAGACCTTAATTGAAGGTCATTTCACTCCCTCGGTTCAGTTTCTAATTCTAGGGGTTCCATTATTTGGAAAGACTGAACTGGCCTATTGTTTGGGTTTAGGTTGGGCTGGGCTGGGAGTTGTGGTCTTAAGTTGGTCTGGGGGTTTGTATAGGGAGCTGGCAGTGTAGGTTGAGAGAGAGGGATTGTTCCAACTGGCTGATTTGTAGGTATTTTCCAATTTGACTGCTAGGCCTGACTCTGCAAAGTAGAGGGGGACCATTGTGTTGGATAGTTATTGTTTTGCCAAAACGGTGGGCAGAAAGTAAAGCTAGGCCAATTATTTTGATTTGTTTGATTTGGCCAAGATGTTGTAGGGAATGGCTGCTATGACCAATTAGGGAAAGGTGGTTGATTTTTCCACATTCCACTATATTGCTGAGCATTGTATTGAGGAGGTTGAAAAGAAGAAAATGGATCAATTGGCATACCTGATTGTCGTGGCTGCCATTGTCGGCGCTGATTAAGCAGATATACCACTTCTAATTCCTCTTCTACCTCCTTGTAAACTACTTTTAAGCCAGGAAGCGAGGGACATCCTTCTGTAGGGTGATCTTTCATGCAAATGGCACAGACTTTAATTACATCCAACGGACATTCTTTGTGGCTTTGTTTCTTCCTGCATCTAGGAAAAAATACCACCAAATTTTGCTCTGCTTCTGCTTGCTTTTGTTTGACTTGCATAATGTCAAACTGCGTTGTTAGAGTCCCAAGTATATCTGTCTTAAAATCTTCCAACAGGTTTCCAATCTCTGCACGAGTCACACCTTCATTAGAAGTCTTGTTGTCTCTTGTAATCATATCACGTTCTGCTGATTTTAATCTTGTGTTTCCCCTTGAACTCTTGATACACAAATCAATGATGTCAGCGTAACTTTCCTGATATATATCACCTTTTCCCATAATATTCAATGTTTCAACCCATTGATCTTTCATTCCCCTAATTAATGTAGTTTTCAACACATTATCAGGTAAGGGTAAGGATGCATAAGGAGATCTCTGAAGATTGTATTGAAACCGTTCCACATATTCTTCCAAGGTTTCATTTGGTTTTGCTGTCATTTGGAATATTTCGTCTTTTAGTTCCCAAGACTTGCAATAATCTTGATATTTATTTAAAAATGTAGCCTTCATTTGATCCCAATCAGTTATGACACCCCCACCTAATCCCATAAACCATCGTAAGGCTACCCCTTTTAATGTAGAAGGGAATAGTTTTAGTTTTTGGTGATCGGTGGTATAATCATATCCCCTACATAACACATCAAATTCAAACAAAAATGCATCTGGATCTTCTGATGTTAAGCCATGAAATGCGGGAATATGTCAAAGATGAATGGCCTTCATAGGCGCATTGACTGTAGTATCTACTATAGGATATTGCAGCGTAGAAGTTTGTTGGGGTGTCTGCTGATTCTGATTTTGGTTCTGGGCCATTTGGTCAAAAATGTGCCAATATCCTTCTGGGATCTCCAAGGAATTCCTAGGCTGACTAGCAGGGACAGGAATGGCTTTGACAGCACTCCCCTTGTCTGGAACAATCAGTATTCCTTGAGGTGTTTAAGGACCTCAATTTTGACTGAGTTTAACAACACTTCCTTTATCCGGACTACTTACTATTTGGACTATTTCAATAGGAGATGTTGGGTCTCCTGTTTCTCCTGTTTCCCCTTCTCCTTCACGGAGATTACTACAGTTCCCTTCTTGAGGGGAAATTATGCAAGAGTTCTCAATTTCTTCGGAATCTTTCTCAATTCCCTCTGTTTGATTGTGTATCTCAGCAAAGGCTTCAGATGGTGACTCTGTAGCCTAAAGGGAATTAGTAGGCTGTCTAGAAATAGTTTTTCTAAATCCTACTGATGGCTGAGATTCAGTTCTTTTAAGGATTTCGTCAATAAAAGTTGTCCGCCCAAGGGTCATCGGTCCCTTAGGTTTTTCAATTTTAGGAGGAATTTTGTTTTTCTTAGTTGGTCTATTCATTCAAGAAAACAAACCTTCATTCCTACCCAAAGAAAGAAGCTTACCTACTTCTGCTGTGAAGCGGGCTGTGAGAAAGTGTGTTTCTTGCCCAGTGCGCAGGTTCTTACCTTCCGTCTTTAATACCCAATTCTTTGCAAGCAGAATAAAATCAATTATGCATCACTCTTTAAAATAACATACACTCTCCCCGGAAACGACGCCAAAATGTCGAGCCATAAAAAGGTATATTTCAAAAACCTAATTAGCTTACATTAATCATCAATCCGGGAGCGACTTTTTATTTCAAGAGTGTACTCTGTCTGAGGCTGCAATTAACTAAGAGTAATGCTGTGAAGATCTAGTACGGAATTCTGAATACAAGAATAAACAAATGCTTGTAAAAGAATCTAATTACAGTAACATAAATGGGAATGCTCTGAAACCTTAATTAAATCAAGCTGCAAAACATCGATCAGGGATACAGTAGCAATAACTCTTTCCCTTAGAAATCGATGCAAGATAACCAATCTGGGGACTTGGAAGCAATAACCAGTGTCCTCTAGAGTTGGTGATCTTTAAAACAATCGGAATGAAATCAAGCTTGAACTACTTGCTAATAAAAATAACTGAAAGGAAATGCAAAGGCTAAAAAGGAACAACAACTTGTAACCAAACTATCTGCTAAATTAAAGCTATGAATCAGAAATAAGCAATAACTAGAAATGGAACAGCAATATAATTTGAACAGTAATTTCAAACTTAACTAATCTCAATACTTCGATCTATCGCCGGACAATACTATAGATCAATCAATCACAAAGAATCATAGACTAATAGAATAATAACTTCGAGTCGAATACAGAACAACAATGATTTCACAATGATAGCAGGATAAATGAAAAGCACATGTACTTCTTACAAAGAATCAAATAGCAATGCAATTCATTAATGAATCTGTATTCAATCTAACAGCAGTCAATCAACTCTGTAATCGAAATAAACAGTAAACACAACTTCACACAACAGTAAACAAAGATTAAGAATACAAACAGCAAGGTAATTCCACCAGAGCCGGGCCCTTAGTGCCAGTGAAATACTGTTGGGCTACTTCAGATCTTAAGAAATGAAACGAAACACATGCTTGATATTAATTGAACATAAAGTATTACAAAGGTTGTTCTCTCAAAGCCGAGAGTCAATAAACATAATATTACATAGGAAATGTCTGAATATAAGAACTTTTCTAACCCCTTGATCACTAAAGGACATTGCTTTATATATTAGACCCTGACGGACAAGAAAAGGAATAAGATGATTTTGAACAACGATCCCTCATGATCGAAGGATCCTAAGGGATTCGCTCCTCTTCATTTTGTTATCATCTTGTTTACTTTGACCGAGGCCGAGCTGTCCCCTACCTCTTTTTAGCAATTCGTTCAGATCTCCTTGTCTTTAGCTGGATGTGGTTCAACGCTGATGGAGCAGCAGTTACATTGATCTCAGCCTCGCCTTTGGTACAAATGTTCGCTTCATCTAATTCCTGTTTTATCAACAAAAAGAAACCTTTAGTCATCTTTTTAAAATGAACATAAACGTTTCCAATTCCATCATAATTCTTATAATAAATTACCTTCCCAAGGTAAAAAGGAGTATGTCTATAGTAAAAGAATGAGAAAATACACAGTAATTTCATACCTTTTTCACTGCCCAACACTAGGCTGGTGCATGAAGTCACCAACAGGTTCAAGACTATAAAAAATTTAGGGTGGTAGGGTGGTGCTAGAGTGATTTGTAGCTCATTTTGTATTGGGGCATCTGTTTAGTTGACTACTGAAGAATCTCGGGCGTTGGAGCATCCATCCAGTGGGAGCTAGAGAATGCTTTTCTAGATTCTAGGAAGTTGGAACTTTATTTTCAATTGGAGTTTAATATTAAATAATTATTAGAAAAGCATTCAAGTGGTTTTTGTCCCGGATAGGGTTTCCACCTTAAAAACTTTGTGCATTTTTGTTCCTTTTGTTTACTGTTATTATTGTACAAACACTGATAATAACTGAAGATTAACTAATTCTCTGGAAGCTTAATAATAATACTAATTGAAAGGAATACTGATTCACCCCCCCTCTCAGTATTTCCAACACAGGGTACTCTACAAGCTAGATAAACTATGTGTTCAAAAAGGTTAACAATTACAGTTGATTAGAGAGGCTCACACCTCAAAGGTTGTAGGGAAATTTCGTGTGGGGAAGACCATGGCTAACTTGAATAGGTATGTGTATTGGTCCAATATGAAAGAGCAGGTAGCTAGGTTCAATAGAGGATGCATGCTTTGTTGTACCATCAAGCCGAGTAACAGGAAACAGGGTGTATATCATCCCTTACATGTACCTACTCATCCTTGGGAAATAATTTCCATGGACTTTGTGGAAGGTTTACCGACAACCAGGAAGGGAAATGACTACCTGTTCGTGGCAATTGAAAAGTTCAGCAAGATGTGTGTTTTGATGCCTTGTAAAAATACCATCAGCAGGCAAGAAGTAGCAAACTTATTCTTTGGACATGTATGGGTGCACTTTGGGATACCAAGGAGCAACATTATAGATAGGGATATAATATTTCTTAGTGCATACTGGACTACATTATTGGAGAAGATGGACATGAATTTGAAGAGATCTGCAACATTCCATCTATAGACAGATGGGCAGGGAGAAGTAGTCAACGAGACTTTGGTGTAGCTTATGAGGGGATACAATGAGAAGCATCCAAATACTTGGGATGAAAATCTGGTATATATACAACATTATTATATAGAACAATCCACACTTCTACAGGAAAGTCTCCATTTGAAACTTGTTTTGGATATTTTCCACCTTCACCTTTGGATATTGCATATGGGCAGCAAGGAGGAGTGAGGTAAGATATTACAGGAGATTCTTTGAGGGTTGAAATTTTATAAAGAAGATCAGAAAGATCAATCTATAGGTACAAGAAACACTACCAAACTCGTAGGATAAGTATCAGGTCAAGCATGTCAACATAGAAAAAATAAGTCATTCAAGGTGGGAGACAGAGAATGGTTACAATTGAACAAGGAGAGGTTGTAGGGTCCTGGTAAGAAAATCAAGGCTCTAAGGTATCATCCCTTTGAGATACTATAAAAGGTGGGTGATAATGCTTATCGACATAGTTTACCACCATATATGCGCATTTACTCAATTGTGAATTTAGAGAATTTGAAACTTGTAATATTCCTAAATTAGCATGTAGCTAATTGGAATATTAATTTTGCTCTTGACATCTCGTTAGATGAATAAATGGGTAAGGAGGCCCATAAATCTCTTTAGTAGGCATAAAATCCCTCTTAATGTGAAAATGGATCATATGCATAGATGGATAAAGCACCCTCATGTGTGAACAGGGGCTAATGCATGTGGACAAGGTCAAGTTTGACCAAGTCTACAACACTGGTATGGAGGGAATGAATCATCAATAGAGACAACCCAGTATGAATGTGGATCAGTTTAGATAGTCAAAATAAAGTCACCTTGGGTGTGAAAGGAGACATTGCATGGAGATTAGGTCAAGGTTGATGAAATCAAACAGTGATATAAATGAGAAAGTGGAGCTAGTGGAGACATCGTAATTTTGGAGGAGGAGTCTTTGCATGGAAGTTACCTCGTAAATGGGTGGGACCCATGGTGAGGAAGCTCATCAAGTATATAATGGAGGGAATGGTAGCCATATGGGGTATTCATAATATTTTTTATATTGGAGTCTTATGACTTATTTCATGCTTCAGTTGTTTAGCTGGGTTTGTTGCATTGTTTAGTGCAAGGGTATTCTCATGCGGGAATTCCACACTCTTCCTTGGAGGAATTGTTGAAGAAATATGAGAGGAGAATTTTGGGTTTTATTTCCACCATCATACATTGGGTCAAGTAGTCACCTACAACTACAATGTAATCCTTTGGAGAAACTGCATTATTTCTCATGGTGTTGCAGGAGGAGATACGGCCATTTATTTGTATTGCAAGCCACATTTATGTAGACCTTCAGCCTAAAAGCATGATTCAACCATATATCTGCAGCATATGATTCTTGTATCTAATGCCTATCAAGAAACCCTTGCCGGATTATCTTGGAATTGTGTAAAAGGGACTAGATCTCAGTTTTTAAGCTCTCTTGAGTAATATATCAGTAGATCCATTTGTCTCTCTACTTCTATAGTATAAACCCTCATTAAACTGTGTTGTCACTTGCTTCAGTATTTCTATGTTGCAGTAGTCATGGGGTTGCAATGTTTTGGGCCATTTTGGGCTTGGGAGGCCTGTTTAACTAAGCAACAATGATTTTTTTTCTGATCTCCTTGTAGATTTGGTTGCTATAATTTATAAAATAATGGATCCATGGGCTGTTCTTAACTATTATAGCATAAATTTCTGAAAAAAAAAACTTTTTTGGTACTTATATTGCTGATTTTCCCATTTGGGAATATTACAATGGTATCAGAGCTCTGATCTCGGCTCAGCCTATGTACTTTAGCCATTATTTCATTTAAGGAGGCTTCTCATAGGAAGTAGAAGATCTGTAGAAGACATCAAGGAAAAAATTCATTGGGAGGGAAGGAGTTCTCAAAACTTCTTCTACAAACTCTGCAGTGCATTGGGAAATACATAAAAGAAATGAGGAGGGAAAGACATGGAGATCCCTCAACAAGATTGGTACAAGAGGAAAGTTCTAGTTCCTCATATTATGGGTGTGGGCATTCAGCCACACCATCAGATTTACCATTCTCTACTATTCATATGTTCATGGCAAGTGAGATGGAGGAAGGGGATTTGCCTAAGAAGGAGACTCTTGGTGATTATTTTCAAGAGTATGAATCTCAATCTAAGAGGTTCAAAGAGCACTTAAACTTCCAAGGGTTTTGCAAGATCAAGGAGGATAAAATACCAAGAAATCATGATGAGGGTAGATTCTTCCTCTCTACTTTTTATGGGTCACATAAATGTTCAGCGAGGGCTTGGGTGGAGGAGCTTGATACTTATTTGTAGCAGCGGCAAGTTTCAGAAGATAAAGCCATTAGAGTTGCAACGCTGCATCTGGAAGGTAAGGCTTATGCTTGGGGGTTGTTTGAATCATTTTCATTAAGAAATTAAAATACATCTACTTATGCAAGGTTCACTACGAGAGTAGTGGAAAGGTTTGATGAAAGACATTCTGAAACCTCTTTGATTGAGCTAGAAAAACATAAACATTCAAAACCTTTGCATGAGTTGGAGGGATCTATTGCATCAACTCCGCATCAGATTTATATTGAGGGGGATAAAAAAATTTATGATACCTTTCCAAGGGCAAGATCCCCATTGCATGAAGAGCTTTCTTCTCCAAAGGAAGACATGGAGGTTCCTCCTTCAAGGGAAGACCAAGATCTAGGGTCTTTCATTGTTGATGAGGTATTATCAAATACTGATGAGGAGGAAGAGCAGAAAGAAAGTAATAGCGTTGTCACTTTGGGAGGAAAACCATCACCACATGGAGATGGGCATGAGGCTATTGCTTCAAGTAGAGGAGCTTTTTCATCTTTGCAAAAATTTCCCAAGGAGCATCTTGCGACAATAGTGATGGGTTGTAACTTCTTGATCAAAAGAGGAGAGGAAAAGGTGGAACAAGAACAAAGGATGGAGAGAATGCACCCTTGTTTATTTCAAAGGGTTTATATACAGAAGAAGGAGATCGATTTACGCAGTGAAGGGAGGGACAAATCAGTCCACTCATCTATACAGTCTACTTCAGATTTTGATGTCTCTTTACATAGAGGCATTCCACCAAGGAGACCCCCTGACTGGAAGGTGAATAAAGAGTTCTCTCAACATGGTGCAGCATTGACATATTTGGCTAGGGAAGGAGCCTTGGGAGGAGCTAGCACAGCGTAGAGAACCTTTGATGGGTTCAAAGGAGAGGTCAGCAATTTTCTAATATGGACATTTCCATCTCCCACTCAGTTATTTACGTTGAAATATGATGATTCAAAAATCTATGATTACATGAGCATGGTTTCAAAGGGCTACTCCATAACCTTGGGGAAGCAAATGATGCTCCCACGCATGAGGAAGATTTCTGAATATGACAACAGGTCATTGACACTCTTGTATGCATTGGCCAAATTATGGAGGTTTTGGAGGAGAGGTACCTTTCAAGAGGAGGTTGACTTCCATGTACTCCAATCTTTTCTGTGGCTAGATCAGCTACAAGAGAGGCAACAAAAGTGGGGAAACATTACTCCAACATGTGGCTTTGGCATTGAGCATTTCAAAGAGGAGATTTATGATTTGACAGATACTTCATTTCATATTTCTACAGTGTTGTCATTGTTGGGAAGCCTAGATCCATATTGGGAGTCCCAACTATTGGTGGAATATTCCAAGAACCTCTTCAAATGTAAGGTTCTTGATGTGAAAGTGATAGATGGGATGTATAGAGTGGTTGATGGAGTCATTTGTTTCCATGATCAGATTTACTTGACTAGAGACTCAAGGCTCAAGGATAAACTACTACATGCAACCTATGAGATATTTCTTTCCAGTCCCACTGGTTTCCTTAGAACATACCATACTATCTTGGAGGGATTCATGTGGGAAGACTTCAAAGAGGAGATGCACTATCATATGACGAAGTGCATAGATTATTTGGAGGGTGAGGAGAAACATAATTCTTGGGAAGAATTATCATCACCACCTCCTTACTCATTGGGTGTGAGAGGGGGCTCATCCATGAGATACCTCACTGATTTAAACCAAGTATATGGTAAGTATTGTATTTGTAAGCATCATGATATATTTACTATATACTTGAATTTTCTTACCACTCATGTGCAAGGCATTGCTCCAAGAAGGGGCACTCTTTCTTATTGGCTTCATGGGCTATTTGGGGCCATGTGCAATGATGGTGTTGACCGTTCCATAGAATATTTTTGGGAGATGAGGTATTCTTCATGGTTTGCTTCATTAACGCCAACCATCATACACCTTCTCCAAGCATGAAAGAAGAATGGGGCAGTAAAAAAGTGGTGGGGGGAACACTTGTTCTATCATATTCTATGGAAGTTAGGAGAAAAACTGCGCTAGTTGCACATGAGGGACCATTGTCCTTCTCCTTTACTACACATGGTAGCTAGCATGACTTTGATTGTGATTCCATATGTTGATGGTGTTCTTATCATTGCTGGGAACATGATTGGAGAGAAGGTACATTGGTTGAATGTGTCCATGGGGAATGAAAATTCCCACATATCTTATGATTCATGCTTCAAGGGGAGCATGGGAGATGACATGGCCACTGCAGCAGATCACTTGTTTCTTTATGAGGTGGGCCATATGATTGTTTAGAGAACAGGGATATGCCTCTCATGAAAATTTGGGAGGAAATTTTCTATGAGTTGCCATGTTGGAAGGTGATTCATTTTGTTTGGATGATAGCATGGAGATTGGAGTTTCTCATTGAGATTGGGGCACCTAACATTTACCATCTCTTATGCCTTAAGGAGGCCAATGGACAACATATAACTCTTTCGATATATCTCCCACTCCTTCATAATGACATCTATTTGGTTTATCTACCAAAGGCTAACTTGTATGTTTGGGATGGGACATATCCATTGGATATTTTGCAGTACCCTTGCAGTTGCTTGAGGACAAGAAAAAATTGAGAGGGGAAGATTGTGATATTCCTAAATTAGCATGTAGCTAATTGGAATATTAATTTTTCTCTTGACATCTAGTTAGATGAATAAATGGGTAAGGAGGCCCATAAATCTCTTTAGTAGGCTAAAATACCTCTTAATGTGAAAAGGAATCATATTCATAGCTGGATAAAGCACCCTCATGTGTGAACAAGGGCTAATGCATGTGGACAAGGTCAAGTTTGACCAAGTCAATAGCGCTGGTATGGAGGGGATGAATCATCAATAGAGACAGCCCAGTATGAATGTGGATCATTTTAGATAGTCAGAATAAAGCCACCTTGGGTGTGAAAGGAGACAATGCATGGAGACTAAGTCAAGGTTGACCAAATCAAACAATGATGTAAATGATAAAGTGGAGCTAGTGGAGACAACGTAATTTTGGAGGAGGAGTCTTTGCATGGAAGTAACCTCATAAATGGGTGGGACCCATGGTGAGGAAGTTCATCAAGAATATAATGGAGGGAATAGCTTCCATATGGGGTATTCAAAATATTGATTATATTGGAGTTTTATGACTTATTGCATGCTTCAACTGTTTAGCTGGGTTTGTTGCACTGTTTAGTGCAAGGGTATTCTCATGCGGGAATTCCACACTCTTCCTTGGAGGACTTGTTGAATAAATATGAGAGGAGAATTTTGGGCTTTATTTCCACCATCAGACATTGGGTCAAGCAGTCACCTACAGCTACAGTGCAGTCCTTTTGAGAAACTACGTTATTTCTCATGGTGTTGAGGTGGAAGGGTTAAAACCCCTATTTTATGAGCTAGTTTCCCAGAAAGAGGATCAGCCTTTTTCCCAGAAATATAGTAAGGAGGAGATACAAAAATTTATTTTTCTTATCAGCCACATTTATGTAGTGCTTCAGCCAGACAGCATGATTCAGCCATATATTTGTAGCATATACTTCTTGTATCTCATGTCTATCAAGAAACCCTTGCCGAATTATCTTGGAATTGTGTAAAAGAGACTAGATCTCAGTTTGTAAGCTCTCTTGAATAATATATCAGCAGATCCATTTGTCTCTATAATTCTATAGTATAAACTCTCATTAAATTGCATTGTCACTTGCTTCAGTATTTTTTTTTTGCAGTATTCATGGGGTTGTAGTGTTTTCGGGCTATTTTGGGCTTGGGAGGCCTGTTTAACTAAGCAATAATGATTTGTTTATGATCTCCTTGTAGATTTGATTGCCATAATGTATAAACTAATGGATCCATGGGTTGATCTTAACTTTTATAGCATAAATTTATGAAAAATGTGTTTTTGGTGCTTATATTGCCGATTTTCCCATTTGAGAATATTACAAAACTCTATGAGCCTTCCATGCTATATCAGGAAGCGGAACAAGTCCTACCTTCTGTGGAGGATTTGGCACAAGATGATCAAGCAGAGTTGAAAGAAGATATAGTTTTGTAGAATAGGTCCAGAGCTATAAGACAGGGGCAACATGACCTTTTTAATATTGGGTTGAAGGGAAACTTCCAGGAAAAGCTAAATGGTACACCATAGAGAATTTGGAGGAAGATTTTACTCACCTCGTTTAGTAGAAGCTTTTGGGGACCAAAATCCTCCCAAAATGGGGAGGTGTGATCCATATTGGATCATTATATTGTTTTTCATCTATATCGATGCATTTGGAGTGGAAAAAAGTGGAGGAATTAGCTTACGAGACCGTTTTTACTGGCGTGACCCAGTTTTGAAAAACAAGGTCTAAAACGTTTTGGGAGAGTTTTGAGGCATCAAATGATGTTTTTTGGGGGTAAAAATTTGGCATTATGGCATAGGACCATTGCATGTTATTCTACACACATAGATATTACCAACGGTGTCAGAACCGCGCCAATCATAATATGTAGGAAAAATTTATGCAACTCATAAGTTGACCTTCCTGTTTTCACATCTATAGTTCGAGAGGATGCCCCGTCAACCCCCATTATTCATGGAAAAGGTAGCGCCAGATGATTATGATTTAAAATAATTTAGAATAGTTTATATTGTAACTCTAGTTAATAGTTTATGTTGTCAAAATTAACCATTAGTAGGCCATCAGGTTATGTTATAATCGAGCCACTAGGAGGAAGAGGCATTTCATCTTTCAAGAGAATTTTGTTCCATAGTTAAGAAAAGATAGCCAGGAGAGATAGGAGGTAGAGCACACAGAGAGTATTTGTGCATTGTAGCAGCCCACGGGCCACCGACATTACTTCTTTGTACCTGCAGCCATATTTCCATAAAAAGAAAGACAGTGAAGTGGCTTCACCTTCTAGCTGTGTTTTCTCCCAGAAGGGTTTCCCAGAGAGCATATCTTGTGTCTTATGTGCGTGAGAGATTATTTTTTCATTCTCTAATTTTCTGCATAATTTCTGTTTGCATGCATACATTAATGATAGTTAAATCTACAAATCTAGAATTTTAATAAAACTGTAATAGTGTAAAATTTCAGTATTTTAATATATTATTATCAAATTTTTTGTGACAAACTACCCACTGGAATATCCACAAATGTTTGCAGATCATTCAGTGAGCTAAATAGATAGTTTTCAATGATATTATCGGTAAAATCATTCAAATTTATCTTAATGATATAACTATATATTCAAGAATCCAAGAAGATCATTTTGTTCAACTTATACAAGTTTTTCTCCATTGTCAAAAATTCAGTTGTCATTAAACCCTACAAAATCCATTTTTGATGTTACTATAAGAAATTACTTGGCCACATTGAATCTGATTTTGGCATCAACATTGATCCAAAACAAGTTATTTCCATTCAAAATATCTGAGCTCCAACTTTACATAAGGGTGTCCAATAATTCATGGGTAAGATCAATTTTGTAAGGACATTCACACCTGATTTTACTAGACTGGCTAAATCCATTTACAGTTTATTGAGATAGAACAAATTGTTTTCCAAGAATGATACCACTGAAAATTATTTTGTAGATATAAAAAATTCAAATAATTTTACACTTGTCTTAGTAAAGCCTAATTTCTCTAAATATTTTATTATCTATATTAATTACACTAAAGAAACTATATTTGCAATTCTTATTCAAAAATATGATCTTAACAATGAACATCCAATAGCTTACATGAGCTAAATCTTATCCAATGATGAATTAAAATATTCTTTAATTTTGGAACATACAATTTCTCTTGTAAAATATATGTGAAACTTTCACAATTTCATTCTTGGTAAGCATACTAAGGTAAAAGTACCTCTACCTACAATCAATTTTTTATTGTCACAAACTCATTTATCCAGAAAACTTGCGCATTGGCTTTCAAAAATACAAGAACATTATTTCATGATTACTACTTCAAAGATAATTAAGAGACATGACTCAAAATTTCACCTAGCTTAGCACCCTGAAGAAAAATTCTCTTATGAAAATAATGTTGTTACTTTATTTGCACAAAGTTTAATTGAATATGTAAATTGAAGCGCCTCCTCCCACATTTACCCACTTTCATCAGTTTACCTAGGGTGAACAAGATCTGAGGGTCACTATGATAAGACTCAACCTCCTATATGACCTTAATGAAATGGAGACAACAACTTAAGACCTTACTTACTTACCTCAGGTACTACAGGACCTCCAAGAGAAACCCAAATCCTCCAGGTGTCCAAACCCTAAGATAACTCTCATTTTCACTGAACTAGAGCCTCATCCTCTCCCTTTCCAAGGCGTGAAAGTGATTATATCACTCTAGTCACTCCCATAGGCATTCATACCAACGACTGTGGACTTTTCCAGACATTTTTGTGCCAGTGACCCCGAATTATGAGCCACTTTTTCAGGGCTAGGACTTAGGCCTCTACCCATAACTCATTGAAACTTTCAAAAAGGATGAATGACATAGAGACAAATTTTATAAACCAAGACTTGACTTGACCTCTCCCAACCAGGACTGAAATACCATAAAACACTTGGTAAACATGCAACCTACACGTTATGAATGCATATATGAACATAAGGATCTGAAAACTTATCTTAGGTTTAATAAGAAGGGCCAATGCCTTCTCACAATAGCCATCATAACACAAATTAGGTCATGCATTTATTATTCATTTAGTTTCTAGTAAAAACATGAAGAGATCCATGACTAATATCTGTCAAGTAACCATGATTATAACCAGATAAAAAATAGTGATAGAACATTCATCTAAGCCACATAATAACAAGTGCATTTAATCATCAAAATCAATAGAAACTTAGTTCTTATTAAACATATGAAAATCCAACCAGGTTTGGACTTCCACGTATCACCTGACCATAGATTGGGCTTAACCAAATGTTTCTTTCAACCAATCACCCCTGTTCCATATTCCAAGCATGAATGTGGGATCTCATGGGATAAATAAATCCATAAAAAACCAAGAGAATCTAGAGGTTAAACCACCTCCACCCTCACCATACAGTGATCTCACCTAAAATGGTCATGAGATCCCAAAACCAAACCGAGCTTAGATGCCTCAAAATTCCTTTACCATCCTGTGAGGAAATTTCCTGTCTCCTCCCACCTATTGAGGGCTTCCCGGAGAAAACCATCTACACCACCAACCCTTGGGATTTTCGTAATACCACCTCACCTCGATCCAAAATCTTTCAGAAATCCAAAGTTCAACTGATAATGAATCTCATCACACCATGGTTATTTTTAAATGGAAACTCAAGGCTAAAACCATTGTCAAAACTTGGAAAATTTAATGCCACCGACAACAAATGAACCAAATACACACATGCATATTGTTACTTTTTCATAGAGCTACATTTTTATTTGCTTTAATAGTTACATTTATTCAATAACATGTTATGTTCACCCCAAATAATAATATCATTGTACAAATATACATTGTTAACCATCAAAATATGAAACTATGTAGAAATAATAGTACTATCATCGTCATCTAAGAAACAAGATGTAAAATATCAAAGGAAGAGAAGCATGGATACATAAAGTCACCAGGATTGATCTAAGACCAGGGAAAAACCCACTATGGGGAAAACCATAGAGAAATTATTCTTCTTATATCGTTATCAAATGATTCAGCAACAAGAGTACAATGATCCATATATGTATATCGTTAATATATCTTCATGATGTAGTAAAAAAACTAGAACATGCACAATGTGACCTTACACATATCTCTGCTGAAGGAACTTAATTCTGAGAACTGAGATACATTGACACTGGTAGAAGCATATTGATGAATATTGTTGATACTGAGTGAATATTGTAGATACATATTGTAGAAAAAATACATAGAGAAAATCTACAGAGATGTAGATCTACAACATCAAGAGCACGGATCTGATGGATTACCAATTGATCTCAACTACCAAGTCCTAGATTTGAATCTAGGATGTTGAGAAAGACTAATCTGAAGTGATTGTGACTGAGAAATATATATATGAATGCACTGCATAAGAAACTAAATTTGATTCAACCCATATCATGTCATAAAATCCCTTAGTCGTGGCCTTAACACACTTAGCCTATTAGAAACTTGATTCTGAGAACTGAGATGCATTAACACTGGTAGAAGCATATTGATGAATATTGTTGATACTGAGTGAATATTTTATATACATATTATAGAAAAAATACATAGAGAAAATCTACAAAGATGTAGATCTACACCATCAAGAGCACGGATCTAATGGATTACCAATTGATCTCAACTACCAAGTCCTAGATTTGAATCCAGGATGCTGACAAAGACTAATCTGAAGTGATAGTGACTAAGCAACAGATATATGAAGGCACTGCGTAAGAAACTGAATGTGATCCAACCCATATCATCTCATAAAATCCCTTAGCCATGACCTGGATGCTCTGTGCCCGCGACTAAGGTCCTGATCAGCCCGAAACCATAGCCACCACCTGAACACAGTCTTCCCATAGCTATAGCAGCTTAGCCATGACCTTAACATGGCATGCCCGCAACTCTGGCCTGAAAAATGCAGTGGTGTGCCCACAGCTCAGGCTTAGACGACCCAAATCTATACGAGCCTCTCATCTGTGATCCCAAACCCTTGCGCGAGCTTCTCCCAACGAACATTTGCGAGCTAAGACAGAAAATATGAACCAATGCTAAGAGAGCAGGAAGAAAATATCATGAGCGAATATGTGTGAATGAGCTTGAGGTCGCTTCTATTTATAGCCTTCATGTGTTACCGCTTAAGGTTAAGGCTAACTCCACATGTGATTAAGCTAACCCATTCCATTTCACTTTAATAAATAAAATAATTCATAATTTGAATTTCGTTTAACTGATTGGGGTGATCAATAAGTCGATTTTGGTCCTCTAGAAAATAGGAATATAATTCAATTATAATCTCGACCATCTGAGTTGTACATAGTGGAATTTGACCACATTTGCATAGTTTAACACTCTCTCTCAAGCAGGGAGAATTCCACCTGCCAATATCTTATCATGGATCAATATGTCATTTTGGTATCTTCATGCATCATCATGTATCATCACTGATCATCTTTGTCATGTATTCATCATGTTGTGAACATTTTTCATTACAAATAATCAATGTAATTCTCATGCTTATTTATGCTTATCTTTTGATTTTTCCTGCTTGTATGTTGAACATTATTGGATCTAGAAGAAGAGTATTTTGTCACCGGAGGGGAGCTTAGGCTACCACCCTTCATCCATCAAGCTATCAATCAAAATCTCTGCCATCGGGTTACTACCTGGAATATCATCATCAATCAACATTGGAGAGCGTATCATCAAGGAGCATGCCTCAACCTATAACTGAATCGAGAGTGCATCTCTACCTGGAATATCATGGGAGAGCTATACCTCTAAAACCCCATATCTAGAAAGAGGATATCCATCCACGCAGGGGAGACCATCTCGACCGTTGTATCACATCGTGGAGCTCACTCTCAACCCAGAATCTCATAGGGTTATCTCAACCCATCTTATTTCCTACTGATATTCCCATCGATGACCCTGAATAGTCATGTGGTAGAACACCTGCATCATAATACTTAGGTTGCACACCCCAAGTACATTCTCAACTCGTTGGCCAAACGAGGAGTGGTATTCCCGACAAGCCTTGATTGTGGGTATGATGCCAACTGGGGTATACTCTACAAAGACCAATCAGGGGAGCAGTATTCTCCAACCCTATGAAGACAGGGGAGAAACATCTCAATCATATGGGTAAAAGATAGGGAATACGCCCTATTTTCCAGAGTTCCATCAACCCTAGGAGCCCTCTATCTCAATTACTCATCCAAGGAGATCAGAAAAGGAGGAAGATTTGGCTCATTCTCCTCGATCAACGCTTCTCACATCTGGTATCTATTGATTCCTGTTCTTACAGGACATCAAATCAAGCATTATGTTAGAACATACATAATCATGTAAATCACAACAAGATACCATAATCATCCTCCCTCTCATGGAGGTTTCAATCACAAGCCTAAAATTTTCTCGAACAACTACATTATCTCAATGAATGGATAAATCACAGTACCAACTATATGTATATGGGATTCTATGTCATCATAGTGTATCCATGTCTTATCCATATCATATTCAGATAGTGTCTCTAAGGAGCTTCTACATCATGCCTCACAGCTAGCCTTACTAGTAGTATTGTACCCAACCTTGGTCATGATATGGACCTCTCGTCCAATATATCATGGAAGATCTCATACTAAGGTAGCATCCAAATGTGTGCATCAATACCAATCCCAAGCATCATCATTTCATTCATGCATCTACATATCATGGGAGAAATATCTCAACCTTTAAGAGTAGAAAAAATAAAAGATGTTTGGTGGTAATTCTAAATGAAGCAACTCAATCATGAATTTAATCATGTTATATGCATATCATATACATATGGATATTTAAAATGGAACATCAATGCTTCAATCAAGTAACAGATTCCATGTCACACTTAACACCATTTGAACTTTAAATCAGAGTGTCCAAGGATTTACATTACACAAAGACATTTCAACAGTCTTGCAATATGGAATTTATTTTCCAAATTTTAGAAATCAATTCATCATGCCATGATACATTATCATGAGATTCAACAACCATATTCCTCTTAATTAAACCTTCAGAGGCTCATCACCAGTCAAGGGTAGACTATCAGTATGTATTAGCAAAGGCATAATCAAAATCAAGGCCATACCTTGGAACTCATTATCCTGACTTCATGAGATCACTATCAAATATAGAAAAATCATGTATAAAGTTCCAAACACAGTTTATTAATATCATTCAGCCAAAACATGTAGCACAATCCTCAAACATAATGACATATCTGTATGAATGTCTCAGTCAGTTGTAATCAAAATTCCAATTCAAACATGTGAACTTTCCCTGCTGACAGATCTTACTGGTATCTGCAACACATTTACAGAAATTACAACTTCCAAGTGACCATCTGGTTTCATTCTCAATTCCATCAACTCCAGAAATAATTTTACAATGGAAAGACATGTAATGGATCCTTTGATTCGGAGTATAGATCGAATTCATTGTACAAAACTTCAATTATATGTCTATCAGGCATAGTCACATCTATGAGCCTTCCTTTTCATGAGTGAGACTCAAACCTCTATTGTAGATCATCGATGTCAGATACTCATGTATCATAGAAGGGCATGTAATTTTATTTTCATACATGTCATCAACTTATCTTTAATGGATTCATGCAATAGCAAATCTGTTAGATCATAAACACATATCTATCATGATCATCAATATTTCATCAAGGTTTGGACTTGAAAGATCAGGGTAGCAGGTTGATGTGACAATACAACCTTATGAACAATACATCTATTTAAATCATTTTATTTCACCATATTCCATAACCACAAGAAGTAGGAGATCTGAAACATTTATCTCATAGATATGCCCCTATAATAATGGTCTTTAATACCATGTGTATCATGATCAATAGGATCAAGTTAGGTCATTCAATAAACCAACAAAGTGCAATCTCTCTTTCCATGAGCCTTCATCATGCTTATCACAAGCATTATCAATACCATATCAATGAGGTAAACTTATATAAGGGATCCAACAGATCTTATGCATATCAATATTCAATATTACCATTTACTATAGTTAGGATTGGGATCTCAGAACAATAGATGTTATCCAAACATAAAGCTATGCCACTATATCCAAAATAATCAATAAGTATCCTTGCAGAATCAAGAAGATAATCATGATTAAAACATTCACTACCAGCTGCACCATTTCATCATAGTAAACATAAATCCCAATCACTTTCATATGCATGCATGAATCATTCGAGAAGGAGACATGCTAAACATACCATAGGTTTTACCTTGCCATCCAATGTTATAACAATATACCATACATGCCTAGTGGTATTACCTGTGCACCTTCACATAGACAGCTTGTAGTGTTCAAGTGCCTCTTTACCTCTTGTAGATTTTTCCATCTTTCCTACACTTAAAAATATCCTTAAGAGGGATCCACTCATCACATATCATCAAGGAGTTTAGAAATATACAGGTGCACAAATACACATATAGGAAGTAATGACTAGAAACAATAATCATAGTAATCATATCCATAATTATAAGAAAAAGTAAGGTCACAAGTCAATGAGAGATGATCCTCTCCCTCTTGAACCAACCTTCAAGAGTCATCCATAGATCACAAAACAAAGTTGCCCTCAATCAACAACTCTATCAACAACCAAGCCATTTTTCAAATCGATCCTAAGTGCTTCACATAGATCACATCTCAAGAATCTTACCATAAAATAGGGTTTCTCTCAAACCCTCACAGTCACATCTTTATGCACTAAATACCTAGGGTTTTCTTCATACCCTAGAATTCTTTTAGGTCTCTACCATCCTCTAATTTATTCCATAAAAGTGTCTCCATGGGAGTGATATTCATGGTATTCCTTCAACCCAGCTCTGATACCATGTTAATTTTTCATAGAGCTACATTTTTCTTTTCTTTGATAGTTACATTTATTCAATAACATGTTATGTTCACCCAAAATAATTATATCATTGAACAGGTCTACATTATTAATGATCAGAATATGCAACTATGTAGAAAGAACAATATTATAATCATCATATAACAGCGGAATGTAAAAGATAAAAGGAATAGAAGCGTGAATACATGGAGACACCAGAATTGGTTTGAAACCAGGGCAAAACCCAGTATGGGGAAAACCCTTGAAAATTCTTCGTCTTAGATCGTCATCACATTAGGGGAATTTTGA
Source organism: Pinus albicaulis (assembly GCA_034641835.2). Taxonomy (NCBI): domain Eukaryota; kingdom Viridiplantae; phylum Streptophyta; class Pinopsida; order Pinales; family Pinaceae; genus Pinus; species Pinus albicaulis. The sequence continues at coordinate 220,235,602 of CM076577.1, read as the reverse complement.
GGTCTAAAATAGGCCTCCTAAGAAAAATGTACAACCAAAATAAACTTTATAAGAACCAATAGGATTCAAGATGATGATGTCAACCATGAGGGATGATTCACCATTTTTGGAGTAAAAAAGTAAAAATATTAAAAAATAATAAAATAATAAAACTACTTTTTCAACTCGTATTTTCAACTTATCTCCCTAAGGTTTTACTCAAATTTTGAGTGGGAGTACTCATTGGATGAAAATTTTAATTACTCATCCAAGGAGTACCCATGTTGCATACTTTTGATGGACCCTACTACATGAAAAATGAGAAATACATGAAAAAACGTGATTGTAATCAAGTTTTTCATGTATTTCTCATTTTTCATGTAACAGAGTCCATCAAAAGTATGCAACATGGGTACTCCTTGGATGAGGAATCAAATTATGCATCCAACGAGTGTTTATGCTCAAAATTTGAGTAAACCCATAGGGAGATAAGTTGAAAATACGAAATGAAAAATTAATTGTTTCTTTTTTCCCTCTAAAATTTGATGATGTAATCTAATCTTATTTCATTATTTCCACTATTATTTTATAATTTCCTTAGGAGGCCCATTTTAGACCTCAAAATTCCCCTAATGAATGATTTAGAAATGAGAGTACAATGATCCATAAATCTATATCTTCATGATGCAGTAAAACAAATAGCACATGCATAATGTGACCTTACACATATCTCTGTTGAAGGAACTTGATTCTGAGAACTGAGATGCACTGACACTGGCAGAAGCATATTGATGAATATTGTTGATACTGAGTGAATACTGTAGATACATCCTGCAGCAGAAACACATAGAGTAGATCCATATATTTGTATATCAACAACATTAAGAGCACAGATTTAATGGATCACCAAGTGATCTCAACTACCAAGTCTTAAATACGAATCTAGGATGCTGACAAAGACTGATCTAAAGCGATTGTGACTGAGTGAGAAATGTATGAAGGAATTGCGCAAGAAACTAAATGTGATCCATCCCAAATATTCTCATAAAATCCCTTAGCCATGACCTTGACACGCTCGGCCTGCGGCTAAAGCCTCTTTAGCCACGACATGGACGCTCTATGCCCAGAGTTGAGGTCCTCATCAGCCTGAAACCCTAGTAGTGCCCTGAACACGGTCTGCCCATGGCTATAAATTCTTAGTCGTGACCTTAACACGTCTTACATGTGGCTCTAGCTCAAAAAATGTAGTTTTGTGCCTGTGTCTCAGGCTCAAAAGACCCAGATCTATGTGAGCCTCTCGTCTGTGATCTCGAACCCTTGCACGAGCTTCTCCTGAAGAACCTATGTGAGCCAAGAAAAAAAATATGAACCAACGCCAAGAGAGTGAGAATAAAATCTCATGATCAAATATGTGTGAATGAGCTTGAGGTTGCTTATATTTATATCCTTCGTGTGTGACTACTTGGGGTTAAGGCTAACTCCACATGTGGTTAAGCCAACCCATTCTATTTAATTTTAATAATTAAAATAATTCATAATTTAAATTTCTCTTAACCAATTGGGGCGATCTATAGATCAATTTTAGTCCTATAAAAAAAAGGAATACAATGCAATTATAATCTCGACCATCCGAATTGTCCATGGTGGGATTTGACTGCAGTTACATAATTTTAACCATGCATGGAAAAACCAGCTAGGAAATTATACACACAATATGTTACCTGCAAGTATTCCAGTTGAAGCTACTTGATTCAACCTTTCCTTTCTTGATCCTTGCTTTCCTTGTCCTGTCTTTTCTTTCCTTGTTCTTCCTTTACTTGCTTGATTCCTTCTCCTCTTGTTTCTCTTCTCCTCTGTAAGACTAATCTTGAAACTGAACTGACAGAAGGCTACCAATTGATGCTTTGATGTCTTTTAATTATCGATGCCTACAATTTCTTCATTTTCCATTATTTTCCTTAATTTTCCTCCTCACATGAAACCTATGACATTTCACCTTCCTTTTCTCCTAATTTACTTTATTTTCATAATAAAATAGATCAATAATACTTTTTATCTTTTCAAAGCCTTTGTCCTTACCTTTGTCGATTTCCCCTTAGCCATAAACATAAAAAGTGATTCCCAATGGGATATTTTTCCCAACATTCATCTTGGAATAAGTGTCCCTTGACCTTGGTCTTATTTTTCCTTTATTAAATTTATTACATGAAATTTTAACACAGGGCTATTACAAACCCCTCCCCCTTAGGGTAACACCGTCCTCGGTGTTCTATGACACCTATAACTAACAAAACAGTTGAAAATAAAAAACATACTGCCTATGGAGCTTTATAACTGATCTCATTGTAATATTTACAATAACATCCTGCTCAAAAGAAAAACCATCACGACAAACATGACAACCATATTGCTTATTGGAGCTTTATAACATAGCTCATTGTGGTATTTACAATAGAAACCATATATAAGTATGTAAAAATACCAAAATTTCTTTGCCTCAACTAACAAACAATGAAGGATACATAGCCCGCATATGATCATCCATCTCCCATGTAGCTTCATCGGAACCAAAGTGCTTCCAATGCACTTTAACTTGCTCGTTTGCGATGTCTGGAGCATGAGTTGTTTCCATAAAAATATGCACTAACGTTTCCATTGGAATTATCCTTCTGGTTCCACCTGCAATACAAATCAATAAATAACATGCTCAACATTTTTTATATATATTTTAAACAATGAAACATGGAAAACGTCATGGAATTTCACTGTTGGGGGTAGTACAATGCTATAGACCACTGGTCCAATCCTCTCAAGGATCTCAAAAGGCCTGCAATATCATGGTGCCAACTTGGAACATGATCCAATCCTCAATGATTTATTCTTGGTATTTATGCACAAGTACAATGCTCCCCAACCTGAAACTCCTTAAATACCCTATGTCGGTCTACATAACTTTTCTGTATGTCATGTTTTGCCTTTATATTCTACTTTATAACCTACATTTCTTGTTCCATCTCTGCTAACATATCCCATCCAATAAGTACCATGTTCAGTGGATCACTCTAGATGATGGGAGTGTTACAACTCCACCCATAGAGTGCCTCAAACAGACTCATCCTCAGTGACTCTTGATAACCATTGTTGTAAGCAAAATCGACCAATGGAAGGTAATCCTCTCATCTCCTTTGTTGGTGCATGATACACATCCTTAGCATATCCTCCAGAATCTTGTTGACCCTCTCTGTATGTCCATCTATCTGCAGATAATAAGTTGCGTTGAAGGCCAGCTCTATCCCTAAACCTACAAATAGCTCCTTCCAAAACTTGGAGGTGAACTTAGCATCCATGTCCTAAAAAACATTCTTTGAAACACCATGCCATCTCATGATTTCCCTGATGAATACTTGTGCTACCTCACTAGTTGAATAATTAGTCTTCACTGGAATGAAGTGAGATACCTTGCTTAACCTATCGACCACAACCATGATAGAATCATGTTGCATCGATGTTATCGGAATACATGTAATGAATTCCATGCAAATGACCTTCCATTTCCACTCTGAAATTATAATATGTTGAAGCAATCCTCATAGATGCTTACACTTTGCTTTCACCTGCTGACAGTCCAAACATCTAGCCACAAAATCTACCACTTCCTTCTTCATATTTGGCCGATAGTAGAACTTATTTACTATTGTCAACATCTTTTGATATCCTTGGTGACTTGACTAAGGCTTTACCTAAAACTCTCTCAAGATAAGCTTCTTGAGTTCACTGTCATCCGACACATAGATTCTGTCTCTAAATCTCACCAAACCATCTATCATAAGACGATATTCCACATACTGATCACCTGTAACCTGTTGTAACATGTGCATCAGCTCCCTATACCTATCATATTTTTTTCCTACCTATAAGATCTGGTCATGTAAATCTATCCCATATGATCTCACTCTTGCAACATGGTTCATCTACACTCTCCTACTGAGAGCATCTGCAAATTTGTTCTCCTTTCCTTTGATGTATTTAATTTCAAAGTAAAACTCACTTAGGGAATCCAACCATCTAGCTTGCTTGGAATTCAAATTCAATTTTTCAAATAGATATTTCAACCCAGTGTGACCGCTCATCAATACAAACCTCCTTCCAAGAAGATCATTCCTCCACAAATTCAAGGTGTGAATAATAGTTGACAACTCAAGATCATGAGTCACATAGTTTTTCTCGTGCTCTTTCAGTTTCTTGAACTCATAGAAAACCACTTGTCCCTCTTGCATAAGTACTCCACTGATCCCTCTCTTACAAGAATTTGTACACACTATGAACTCTTTATCTGAATCTGAAATCTTAAGAACTGGAGTGTTTGTCAAAAATTGCTTTAATTGTTCAAAATTTTCTACACATTCCTCTGTCCATTCAAATTTCTTACTCTTTCTCTACAATTATGTAATAGGATAGGAAATCCATGATAATTTCTTGATGAAACTCTTGTAGTAACCTACTAACCCCATAAATGATCTGAATTCATCCATATTTTTAGGAATTTCTAATTCCATGATAGCCTTTATCTTTTCTGGATATATTGTTATGCCTTCCTTGGAAAAAACATGTCCCAAGTAATGTACCTATGTCTAAAGTAAGCTACACTTGTTAAGCTTGGAATATAATTGATGCTCTCTTTTCAATCTCAACATTGTTGCTAAATGCTTGGCATGCCCTTCCTCATTCTTAGAATATATCAATATATCATCAATGAATAAAATAACAAATGTGTCCAGATAAGGACGCAACACACTACTCATCAAGAACATAAAAGTAGCTAGAGAATTATTCAAACCAAATGGAACTATAACAAACTCATAATGCCCGTACTTGGTCCTGAAATTAATCTTGTAGATGTCCTCTTCTTTTATGTGTACATGATGGTATCCTGATCTCAAATCAATATTTTAGAATATCACTACTCCCTTTAACTAATCAAACAAGTTTTCAATCCTCGGAAATGGGTACATGTTCTTGATCGTCACCTTGTTCAATTTCCTATAATAAATGCACAATCTGAGAGTACCATCCTTCTTCTTCACGAGCAATATTGGCGCGGCCCAAGGAAATACACTTTTCCTAATGTATCCCTTATCAATCATTTCCTTCGACTACAACTTCAATTCCACTAACTATGGTGTGCTCATCCTGTAAGGTTACTTTGATGTTGGTGTAGACAAAGGTAACAACTCAATAGAAAATTATACTTCCCTTTGAGGAGGAAACTCTAGAATATCTTCTCGAAACACATCATGAAACTACTGCAATACAGGGTACCTCTTGAAGATTTCTACATCCTCAACATCCTTACCCTTGTCACTAGAAATATGAACTGCAAACATCACACACTTTTTCCTGCAACTATACTTAGCCTGCATAGTTGTGACCATCATCACCGATGTAGGATTATTCTTCCCCTGCAAGATCCTCTTCTCCCATTATCATCCAGGAACTCAATAGCCTTATCATAGAAATCTATTTTTTTCATGTGAAGACACAACTAATCCATACCCAAAATCATGTTATATGATACCAATTTAAGTACATTCAAATGTATTTTTGTAGGAATACCATTCAACTCAAATGCACAAGCTCTTTCCCAATCATGAAATCTCTTCTTAGTACCTGTAGCCAACTGCACCAAGCAAGATTCTGCATGCACTTATTTCTCAAGACACAATTATCCATCAGGTCAGGATTAACATAACTATAATTAGAGCTGGGGTCAATCAAAATAGAAACAAATCGACCACAGATCTTACCTTCCATCTCAATAATGGATGCCTGATGATCTGCTTGTTTTTTTTCCACAACTTCATAAATCTGAGGAATACTATGACCAACATCCCCAGTTGTCTATACCTCCTGGTAATTATAGATATGAAGCCTGCCACCCTAGCACAATGGACAATCCTTCTTGAGATGGTCTTTACCACATATCCAACACTGTAACAATCCTCTACCATCACCTCTAGTTTGTTTCTCTGCAAATTGTGACCCATGTCCCTTCTCAACTATGTTGAACTTCTTGTAAGGAACCACATTTTCTTTCTCACCTACATCTTGAGGTCTTCCTCGCTTTGGTGGCCACTTCCCTTTAACTTTCTCATTTCCTTTCAAATCACGCTTAGGCTCAGCTTTGTGCTTTGACTACTTGTAATAATGCTTCAACTTTTGGATGGCCTCTTCCAATGATCTAGACTCATCAAACTGAATCTAGTCACTATATGCTACTAGAAATTCATTGATGAATCTCTGAATCTTAGCCTTCTCATCCTTGAGATAAGGCACATACCTCAACAACTCCAATAATTTTCTAGTGTACTCATCATATTATTTAGAACTCGCCTACACCTCTTAAAAATCCTTACCAATGTCATCATGGTACCTCTCTGACGATTAATTATTCTTTAAGAGTCTCTCAAACTCATCCCAAATCAAGTCTTCTTCCTGAATTCACTTGACATCCTTCACATATTTCCATCAAATATATTATTTCCCTTTGAGACTGAAGGTGGATATATTTTTTTTCATGTTCTCTGAGTAGCTATGAAGTTTGAAGAATTTCTTCATCCCAAGCAACCATGCCTCTACATCTTCTGACTTCTTGTTTTTCAACGAGTTCACAAAATAGAAGATAAGATAGATCAATGACTTATAAATCATCCTCTTTGAGGGGGAAACCTCCTTTACATTACATAAATGAAACATTATTGGATGATACAGATGAAAAAACCTACTTTCTATATATATGATTCTAAGGGGTCACAATATAATCAGATCCTACATAACAATAATAATGTAAGGGCACAACAATAAAAATAAGGGGAATACACTAAAAATAACAATAAGGGACTACACTATTATTATAGGAACCTAAAATGCCCCTCTCCTTCAAAAAATTGTTGTCGTCAATGCTTGAGTAGTTCTAGATGCTTCTGTATAAAATTCTCATCTTCCCATGTCGAATGTTTAGCAGTTAAGTTCTTCCACTTGATGAGATACTCCGAAATTGATCGATTTAGTAGCTATCAAGTTTTTATTTATTTGACTGCTTCTAGTTCCAATATGATTTATCCTTCCTCTTAAATTTCTGGCAATATTATTTTAACCGAGATTTTTTCACCTATAACCTTCTTTAAGCATGAGATATGGAGAAATGGGTGCACTATGGAAGATGCAGGAAGCTCCAATTTGTATTCCATAGTACCAATATTTTGCAACACCTTCTAAGGACCATAGTAATTTGGCAATAATTTATTATACTTCTTAGCTTTCTTGAGGGAAATTTATTTTTATGGTTGTAGCCATAAAAATACCCAATCGCCTACATCAAAACTTCTTTTGTAGAAATTTTGTTCTACATGTTGTTTCATCTGATTCTGCGCCAAAGTTAGGTTATCCTTTAATAGTTGGATAACTTGTTGTTGATGCTCGATGTGATCTTCCAATACTTGAACCTTCTAATTTTCTCTTAAATATGATGTGATGGATGGTGGATGATATCCATAAAGTGCCATAAATGGGATCATTTTTGCTGCAGTGTGGAAGGAAGTGCTATACCACCATTTAGCCATAGGTAACCACTTAACCCATTATATTTGTTTATTAGATACAAAGAAATTAAGATATCCTTCCAAACATTTGTTCACTATCTCAGTTTTCCCATCAGATTGAGGATGATAAGATGAGCTATGAGCTATTTGAGTGCCGAGACAAGAAAATAATCAGTCCAAAAATTTCCAGTAAAAATGGGATCTCTATCACTTACAATAATATTTGGGTTTCCATGTAGCTTTTTAATTATTTCCATAAATACAATAGAAATTTTATTGGCTTTAAACGGATGAGATAATGCACAAAAGTGTGCGTGCTTGGTAATTTTATCAACTACCACCATGATGACACTCTTTCCTTCGGACTTGGGTAAACCTGTGATAAAATACATTGAAACCTCCTCCAAACATTGACTTGGAATGGATAAATTATGTAGCACACCTGGAGTATTAATTGTCTCAACTTTATTTTGTTGGCAGACCAAACATTCCACCACAAAATTTTGAATATCATATTTAAGGCTGTCCCAAAAAAAAACTTTCTTGACCCTGTGGTAAGTTTTTAAAAATCCCGAGTGCCCTCCTCAGGGAGAGATGTGCAGTTCCAAAAGAATATTTTGTTTTAGTTGGGAATTATTACAAATATATAAGTGATCTGTGTACCATAATGAATCATTTTTCTAGCTAAATTTATCATATGCACTGGGATATTTCTGCTAATTTTGAATGAGTGTCCACACTTCTTCTTCGTTCTTCCATTCCTCCCTTGCTCCGATTATCCAATCTGTTTGGATAATAGAAATGACACACAACAATGCTTCCACATCCTCATCCTTTCCTTTCTTGAGAGTGCATCTGCAACAACATTTAGCTTCCCTTTTTTGTAGATGATTTCAAAGTCATAACCAACCAGATTTTTTACCCATTTTTTCTGCTCTTATGAAGATAGCCTTTGTTCCAAAAAGTATTTAAGACTATCATGATTTTTTTTTACCTTGAAGTTTCTTCCCATTAGGTAAGGTTGTCATTTCTTTAATGCATGTAGTATTTCCAACATTTCCTTCTCGTAAATAGGTTTTTGTAAATACTTTCCTTTGATTGGATGACTTTCAAAAGAAATGGGTCTTCCTTCTTGCATTAAAACAACACCAATTCCATTTCCTGAGGCATCACATTCCATAATAAAAGCTTTTTGTGAATTCTAGCATAGCTAAGGCTGGTGCTTGGCACATTTCCTCTTTAATATTTTCAAAGGCCTTAGTTGCTTTTGGAGTCCAAGAAAATGCATCTTTCTTTAGTAATGATGTTAGAGGTGTTTCTATTCTCCCATAATTCTTAACAAAATTGCGATAATACCATGTTAACCTGAGAAATACTCACATATGCTTTCTGGTTGTGGGGATTTTTCATTCCTTAATGGCTTTAATTTTGTTAGGATCTACCTTAACACCCTCATGAGCTACAATATGACCCAGATATTCCACCTCCTATACTCAAAATAAACATTTAGAGGTTTTTGCATATAATCGTTTCTCCTCCAATAGTTTGAGCACCATGTCAACATGTTGAACATTATCCTTCCAATACTTGTCGTAGATTAGTATATCATGAAAAATTACTAACACAAATTTTCTAAGGAAGGGTTTGAAAATGGAATTCATCGACCCTTGAAATGTAGAAGGTGCATTGGTAAGGCCAAAAGGCATGACCAAAAATTCATAATGACCCTCATGAGTCCTAAATGTTGTTTCATAATGTCTTCAGTCTTCATTCTAATTCGATGATATCCTTAACGAATATCCAACTCGGTGAAGTAAATTGATCCATGTAATTCATACAATAATTCATCAATGATGGGAATGGGAAATTTATCATTGATAGTGAGCTTGTTGAGCTCCCTATAATTCGGACACATGCACCATGATCCATCCTTTTTGTGTACCAATTACTGGAGTAGAGAAAGAACTTTGACTAGGTTGAATTATACTATCCTCTAGCATTTCTGCAATCATACGTTCAATTTTTATCTTTTGGGCATAGGGATATCTATAAGGCATGATGTTTGGAGGAACACTTATTGGGATCAAATGAATAGCATGATCATGATCACGAATAGATGGGACACCTTTTGGAGTATCAAATACATTGGAATTATTGTCCAGGACTTTTTGGAGATCTGGAGAAATAGATGATTTCGATGTTTGAAACTCTAGTGAGCATAATTGTGAAATTGAGCCTCATTGCTATTTATTTAGAAGCTTTGTCAGGCGATTAGAGTTGATTATCTTTCTTTGTTTCCCTGTGATACCCCTTAAATCAAATTCCTTTCCTTCCCCAAAAAAATTCAAGAAAATTTCTTGAAAATTAAAAGCTATCGTACCTAAAGATTGTAACCATTGAACTCCTAGTACAACATCATCACCACCCATTGGAATGGAAAGCATTGGGCTATTCAATACATATTCCCCCATAGTTGGCTTGATATTATGGCACTTTCCAGAGAATCTTATAGTTCCTCCACTTTCAACCATCACTTGACACTCTAGTGTTGGATATAGGAATAAATTCAATTCTTTGGATATCTTACAATGAATAAAAGTATGGGTACTACCTGAATCAATCAACATTAATAACTTTTTTCTTCTTGATATGTCTTATCTTGAGAGTTTTAGGAGTGGAATTTCTTTCCAATGCATTACAATATATGGTCAAATTAATTTCTTCTTTCTCTAAGGTTGGTTGCTAGTGTATACCCTCTTCTTTTGAATTTTCTTCTTCCTTTTCTTCCTCCTCTTCACAATCTATGTAAAAAAAATTATTTCCAGCACACTTATGACCTTTTGTGTATTTACTATCACAATTATAACAAATCCATTTTTCTCTTTTTTCTTCCAACGATTGCGGTGTCAACCTTGTAGTTTTTGGAAGGCTAGGAGTAGCAACACTTCCATGTTTATAGTTGTGAGTGTAGGCTTCCTTGTTACCATAATTTTGCTTTCAATTTTTCTTGCCAGCCTAAATGCCTTCTCTAATGAATCAGGTTCCAAAAGGTGAACCTCATGTTGGATGTTATCCTTTAAATTCCCTATGAAGACATCAATCCTATTCTCCTCTAGAATATCATTTACCCTTATATTCAATTTTTGAAAGTCCTCAATGTGTTCCACCATTGAACCCTTTTGTTTGAGATTTATCAATTGGAAAAAGAAGGTGTTTCTTTTTGTATCCTCATAATGTGCTATCATTTCCTCTATAAAAATTGACCAAGTGACAAGTGGTTTACAAGAAAAAATCCATTGGTACCATACAAATTTATTTGGTTATAAATGTTAAGTTGTAGTGCGTACCTTTTGTGTGTTTTGCACATTATGGTGATCAGAATATTGCTCCATCTATAGTATCCATGTTACCAGAATTTCCATCAAACTTCCTCATATAGATATTTGTAATATGGTGGGCCTTAAATCCAAAATTAGAGTCTATGAAATCATGATTAACATTTCTTTTTTTCTCATCATGATTTTCATCTACTACTTTTTCGCAATTAGGAATCGTTTCTTGTAGCAACTTTGTTAAACCTTAATTCAAACCTTCCATGTCTGCTTTTAGACTATTCTTCATGTCTTACGTGTTGCCTTTCAATTTTTATTCTATACCATCGATCTTAGCTTCCATGCCATTCATCAAATTATTCATCTTAGCTTCCATTTCATTTTTGGTTACTCTTTGTGAGAGAAAAAATTGTTGCACTTGGTATCATAATTTTGATATATCATGTTGCACTTCTTCCTCTTCATGCGTCATAGTAGAGCATTCTAAGGGCTTAATGGGTAAGGAATTATTTTTTGGAGGCATTTTAGAACCCAATACTGATATCAATGCTTCAATATGCCCTTGGAATCACTTCAAATTGATTTTTCAAACTAAATGTATGCAATTAAAAAAACAAATACACACTTTTTTCTTACTTTTGAGGAGCTCCAATTTGAACCTCATGTATCTTTGTGATTTTGGATCCCCAAGATTTGAACTTCAATCATGTTTTCACCCTCTGATTCTTCTTTCCAGTTCCATAGGTCAGACCTAATTTGGATTCTTCAAGGTAGATTTATGCTTGACATCCCACAATGACCTAATTATGGACTGGTTCAGTAGAGAAAACTTGTACAGGGTTCCACGTGTCACTGTTTTGACCTTCGTCCCTGAAATTGATACACAAGAAACTAAATTCCGTTCACTTTCGGCCAATTTTTACAAAATTCAAATATGATGCATGAAACGAAATTTATGACAATTTTACCTCAGTCATTTTTTACATGAAATTCTAGATCCTACAAAAACCCTAACTTCATCAAATCATATTTCTGAAATTATAGCGAACCAAAATCTGAAATTCATACATGAGGTTCATCAGTATTTAAAATCCATGTTATTTCAATTTTAGCATCTGAAGCTTCGTAAAAAAAGAAATTTAGCAAAATTTCCAAGATCGTCTGTTTGAAGAAGAGAAACCATAGAATCAAAAGCTCTGATACCAAATGTTATGCTACCGACTCACAAAATAGAAGAAAATATAGACCAATGACTTAGAAATAAGCCTCTTTGAGGGGGGAACCTAATTTACATTACATAAATGAACAATTCTTGGATGATACAAATGAAAAAATCTACTTTCTATATTTAGGAGTCTAAGGGGTGAAAATATAATCAAAGCCTACATAACAATAATAATGTACAGACACAACAACAAAAAATAGTTGGCTTCTATGGTGAACAATAATAATAATATGGGGACTACATGGGCACAACGATAACAATAAGGGGACTATAATAATAATAAAAATAATGGGATGCACTGATATAGGAACCACATTTTATTTCTCACCTACATCTTGAGGTCTTCCTCGCTTTGGTGGCCACTTCCCTTTAACTTTCGCATTTCCTTTCAAATTACGCTTAGGCTCAACTTTGTGCTTTGACTGATCATAATAATGCTTCAACTTTCGGATGGCATATTCCAATGATATAGGCTCATCAAACTCAATCTGGTCTCTATATGCTACTAGAAATTCACTGACGAATCTCTGAGTCTTAGCCTTCTCATCCTTGAGATAAGGAACATACCTCAACAACTCCAAGAATTTGCTAGTGTACTCATCATCTAACATAGAACTCATCTAAAGCTCATAAAACTCCTTAGATCTGTCATCATAGTACCTCTCTGACAAGTACTTCATCTTGAAGAGTCTCTCATACTCATCCCAAATCAAGTCTTCTTCCCGAATTCCCTTGACATTCTTCACGTCATCCCACTAAATATTTTCTTTCCCTTTAAGACTGAAGGTGGTTATCTTGGCTTTCATATTCTCTGAGTAGCTATGAAATATGAAGAAAAATTTTATCCCAAGAAACCATGCCTCTACATCTTCTAACTTCTTCATCTATCCATCAAATGTAGGAGGCTTCACTTTCTTGAACTCCTCAGCAAAATACTCACTCCTCCTATAAGGATTATGATCTTGATGACCGTGATGATTTCTCCTGGATGAGGGTCTACAATGATTCCCATACATACCATTCCTCTTGTCTGGTGTATCCAATTATCTACCACCTCTAACTGTGTCCCCTCTATCCAACTTGTATCCAGACTGAGACCTACTACCTAAGCTCCATTAATTTTATCTTCCTTCTCTTGAATGATCCTCAATTGTCCCAGTTCTACAACTCCGACAAGCTCTAAATAATGGTTGAATTCACTTATATCTACTTCTCGTGAGCCCTTGTAAGCATTTCCTGATCCTCAACCAACCTATCATTATCTACTTTGCAACTTCTGATCTCTGCCCTCAAGCTCTTCAATGTATCTGTTATACTAGGAAAATATTCACCTCCTTTTTTCCCAAATAATTTTTAGGGACAATCACGAGAATTGTAGTCTACCATTTTTCTCATCATCTTTGATTTTCTTCTTCCTACAAGTGTACCATGTCAAATAAACCAAATAGATAGCAAAATAAAATCCATACCTCATTTATGTTTAGGGGAGGCTTATCTCATAGGCAAGATCATTCCACATTATCCTATACATGTATAATCATAATCATAACAATATAACAACATCATGCATGACCATATCAACTGTATACCATGACCCATGCATGACAACCATAACCTTGAAAACATCATACTTTACCCAAAGAGAGTTCAACTTGCTCTGATACCACCCTGTAATGCCTCCTCTCATATTTTCCCACTTTCACCGGTTTACCCAAGGTAAACATGAGTTGAGGGTCACTATTATAAGACTCAACCTCCTATATTACCTTAAGGAAATGGAGTCTACAACTTAAGACCTTACTAACTTCCCTCGGGTACTATACGACCTCTAGGAGTAACCCAACCTCTCCAGGTTCCCAACCCCTGAGATAACTCTCTTTTTCACTGAACTAGAGCCTCAACCACTCCCTTGTGAAGGCATGAAAGGGACTATAGCCCTCCAGTCGCTCCCATAGGCCTGCCTTCAATGAAATTCGGCTTTTCCAGTCAGTTCTATCCCAGTGACCCTGAATTCTAAGCCACTTTTCGAGGCTAGGACTCAGGCCTCTGCCTAGAACTCAGTGAAATTCCGGAAATGATGAATGACATAGAGATAAAGCTTATAAACTAAAACATGAACCGGGAATTAACTTGACGTCTCCCAAAAAAGACGGAAATTTCTTCAAACACTTAGTAAACATGCAACCTATAGGTCATGAATGCATATCTCAACATAAGGATCTGAAAACTTATTTGAGGTTTTTACTTCATCCATATTTCTTGGAATTTCCTATTTCATGATAGCCTTTATCTTTTTCGGATCTACTGTTATGCCTTCCTTGGAAACAACATGTCCCAAGTAATGTACCTCTGTCTGAAATAAACTACACTTGCTAAGATTGACATATAACTGATGGTATCTTAGCAATCTCAACATTGTTGCTAAATTCTCATCATGCTCTTCCTCATTCTTAGAATATATCAATGAATACCATAACAAATTTTCCATATAAGGATGCAAAACACTATTCATCAAGCACATAAAAGTAGTTTGAGCATTATTCAAACCAAATGGAATTACAAAAAACTCATAATGCCCATACCTGGTCCTAAAAGAAGTCTTGTAGATGTCCTCTTCTTTGATATGTACCTAATGGTATCCTGATCTCAAATCAATATTTGAGAACATCACTTCTCCCTTTAACTGATCAAACAAGTCATCAATCCTATGCAATGGGTACCAGTTCTTGATCGTCGCCTTGTTTAGTTGTTTGTAATAAATGCACAATCTAAGAGTACCATCCTTATTCTTCATGAAAAATACTATGGTACCCCAAGGAAATACACTTGGGCTAATGTATCCCTTATCAATAATTTTCTTCAACTACAAATTCAATTCCACTAGCTCTGGTGTGCTCATCTTGTAAGGTGCCTTTGATGTTGGTCCTGCCCCTTGTACCAACTCAATAGAAAAGTATACTTCCATGTGAGGAGGAAACTCTAGAATCTATGCTCGAAACACATCTTGAAACCGCTGCAATATAGGGTACCTCTTGAATATTTCGACATCCTCAACATCCTTACTCTTGTCACTGGAAATATGAACTGAAAAAATCACAAACCCTTTCCTGCAACTGCGCTAAGCCTGCATAATTATGACCATCCTCACTGATGTAGGATCCTTATTCACCTACAAGATTCTCTTTTCCACGTTATCATCTCCGCTCTCAATATCCTTGTCATATAAATCTACTTTAGTCCTATGAAGATACATCCAATCCATACCCAAAATTATGTTATAGGATCCCAATGGAATTACATTCAAAAAAATTTTTGTAGGCATACCATTCAACTCAAATGCACAATATCTTACCCAATGATGAACTCTCTTCTTAGTACTTGTATCCAACTACACCAACCAATATTTTGCATGCACTTCTTGTCTCAACCCACACTTATCCACTAGGTCAAGATTATCATAACTATAATTGAGCCAGGATTGATCAAAATAGAAACAACTCGACCACAGAGCTTACCTTCCATCTCAATAATAGATGCCTAATGATATGCATGTTTTTTGTCCACGACTACATAAATCTAAGGAATGTTATGACTAACATCCCCAACTGTTTATGTTTCCTAAGCGCTATAGATCTGAGGCCTACCACCCTGGTACAATGGAAAATCCTTCTTACTATGATCGTTGCCACATATCCAACACTGAAATGATCCTCTACCATCACCTCTAGTCTATTTCTCTCCAGGTTGTGACCCATGTCCCTTATCAACTACATTGAAATTCTTGTTAAGAACCACATTTTCTTTCTCACCTACATCTTGCGGTATTCCCCACTTTGGTGGCCACTTACCTTTAACTTTATAAATTCCTTTCAAATCATGCTTATGATTATTTTTTTTCTTTGACGCTCATAAAGATGCTTTAATTTCCGAATAGCCTCTTCCAACGATCTAGGCCCATCAAACTTAATGTAGTCTCTATATTTTGTTGGATATTCACTGAAGAATCTATGAATCTTAGCCTTCTCATCCTTGAGATAAGTCACATACCTCAACAACTCAAATAATATGCTATTGCACTCATCATCTTTCATAGAACTCATTTGCAACTCATAAAAATCCTTAGATATGTCATCATAGTACCTCTTCGACAAGTGCTTCTTCTTGAAGAGTCTCTCCAACTCATCCCAAATCAAGTCTTCTTCCTAAATTCAATTGACATTATTCACATCTTCCCACCAAATATTTTCTTTCCCTTTGAGATTGAAGGTGGTTATCTTGGCTTTCGTGTTCTCTGAGTAGTTATGCAATTTGAACAATTTCTTCATCCCAAGCAACCATGCATGTAAATATTCATACTTCTTCATCTCTCCATCGAATGGAGGAGGCTTCACTTTCTTCAACTCCTCTGGAAAATACTCACTCCTCCTATAAGGATGATGACGGTGATGACCGTGATGATTTCTTCTGGATGAGGAACTAGAATGATGCCCATACATACCAGTCCTCTTGTCTGATGTATCCAATGATCTACAACCTATGATTGTGTCCCCTCTATACAACTTGTATATGGACCAAGACCTACTACCTAAACTCCATTATTTTTCTCTTCCTTCTCTTAACTGATCCTCAATTATCCCAGTGTTTGCAACTCCGAAAATCTTTGAATAATCACTGCAATGAATTCTACATGCTTCTCCTAAGCCCTTGCAAGTATTTCCTAAGCCTCATCCAACCTGCCATTATCTTATTTGCAACTTTTGATCTCTACCCTCAAGCTCTTCAATGTATCTACTATACCAGAAAAATATTCACCTCATTGTTGCCCAACTAATCTGTAGGGAGATTCATGAGAAATTTAGTCTATCGTTTTTCTCTTCATCTTTGATTCTCTTATCCTTGCAAGTGTACCATGTCAGATAAACCAAATAGATACCAAAATCAAATCCATACATCATTAATGTTTAGGGATGGCTTATCTCATCTGCAATATCATTCCAAATTAGCATCTACGTGTATAATCATAATCATAACAATATAAAAAAATCATGCATGACCATATCAACTATATACCGTGACCCATGCATGACAACCATAATCTTGAAAACATCAAACTTTACCCAAAGAGAGTGCAACTTGCTCTAATACCACCCTGTAATGCCTCCTCCCACATTTACCCACTTTCACTTATTTATCTGGCGTAAACATGAGTTGAGGGTCACTATGATAAGACTCAACCTCCTATATGATAAGATTCAACAACTTAAGACCTTACTGACTTCCCTTAAGACCTACGGGACCTCCAAGAGCAACCTAAACCCTCTAGGTGTCCAACCCTTGAGATAACTCTGTTCACTGAACTAGAGTCTCAATCGCTCCCTTGCCAAGGAATGAAAGTGACTATAGCCCTCCAGTTGCTCCCACAGGCCTACCTTCCAGCGACTATGGACTTTTCCAGTAATTTCTATGCCTGTGACCCTGAATTCTAAGCCACCTTTTTAGGGCTAGGACTCAAGCCTTTGTCCAGGACTCAGTGAAACTTCTAAAAATGATGAATGACAAGAGAAAAATCTTATGAACCAAGACTTATCCTGACCTCTCCCAACTAAGACTGACATTCTATCAAACAATTGGTAAAAATGCAACCTATAGGTCATGAATTCACATCTAAACATAAGGATCTGAAAACTTATTTAGAGCTTTAACAAGAAGGACCAATGCCTTCTCAAAAAATATATCATAACATCAATTAGGTCATGCATTCATTAGTCATTTATTTGTAAGAAAAAACATGAAGAGAACCATGAATAATATCTGTCAAATAACCAGCATATAACCAAATAAATAACAGTGATAGAAAAACCATTTAAGCCGCATAATAACAAAAAAAATTACTCATCAAAAGAAAGAGAAACTTAACATATGCAAATCCAACTAGGTCTGATACTTCCACATACCACCTGACCATAGATTGGTTTGAACCAAATATTTATTTTAGCCAATCACCCTCGTGCCATATTCCAAGCATGAATGTGGGATCTCATGGGATAAACCAATCCATAAACAACCAAGTGAATACAGAGGTTAAACCACCTCCACCCTCACCATACCGTGATATCACCTAAACCAGTTTCGATATCATAAAACCAAACTGAGCTTGGATGCCTCGGAATTCCTTCACCATCACTTGAGTAATTTTCCTGTATCCACTCACCTATTGAGGGATTCCCAGAGAAAACCATCTCCACCCCCAACCCTTGGGATTTTCCTGAGACCACCTCACTGAGATCTAAAATATTTCGGCAATCCAAAACTCAACAAAGAATGAATCCCATCACACCATGGTTATCCAGAAATGGAAAGGCAGGCTAAAACCACTATCAAAACCTAGAAAAATCCATGCTACCGACAACAAATGAACTAAATACACATATGAATATACCATGCATGCCAAAACCAGCTAGGAAATCATACATGCAATCTGTTACCTACAAGTATTCCATCTGAAGTTGCTTGATTCAAACTTTCCTTTCTTGATCCTTAATTTCATTATCCATCCTTTTTTTCCTTGTCCTTCATTTTACTTTCTTGTCCTTCCTTTGCTTGCTTTCTTTCCTTCTCCTCTTTGAGACTAATCCTGAAACTAAAATGAAAAAAGGCTACCAACTTATGCTCTGATGTCTTTTTATTATTTATGCCTCTGATTTCTTCATTTTCCATTATTTTCCTTTATTTTCCTCCTCACATGCAACCTATGACCTTTCACCTTCCTTTTCTCCTAATTTCCTTTAGTTTCATTAAAAAAATTCCAATAATACCTTTTTTTCATTTTCAAAGCCTTTTCCATTTCCTTTGTCAATTTCCCCTTAGCCATAAACACAACAAGTTATGACCACTAGGATACTTTTCCCAATGTTCAGCTTGGAATAAGTGTCCCTTGACCTTGGTCTTATTTTTCCTTTATTAACTTTATTACATGAACTTTTAACCTGTGTTGTTTCATAAATCATGATTTGGAAAGGCATCCCTAGTATATAAACATAATTTACTATATGAACAATGTCTTTATAATATTAATTATCATGAACAAAGGAGGATTCTTCTTCAATATTCCAAATATTTTATTTTGAATACTTCACTCTTCCATAGATATGTTGATGGATTGTTACTAGGATGTGTTGATGATGTAGCAGCCCAAATTATCTTGAAAAGGTTTCATGGATCTACAAACTCTGATATATATGTGGGAATTTCACTAAGAAGGTCATTACTCATAAAAAAATTTAAGGCTGTGTCACTATTAAACTTCTATATTTTAGGATTCATACAACTATGTGCAATCTTATGATGAATGCAAAAGAGCAACCGGTAGAGAGAAATTTTCTACCATTCATTTGCAATCTGCAGCCAGTGTTGACTCGTAGATAGCCCAAATGTGTATAAAGCTTGCAAAGTGTTACAATTCTTATATCCCTATATTAAAATTAAACTAAGGTGGTTGTGGTCCCCTAATAAAAGTATTACAAGTATATCCATATGGCACATTTTATTACTACATGTGAACATCTTGGTGATTTATTGTGTTCATTGATTCATATGATGTTAGTTTTGGAAATATTTTTCATAACTAATGGATCATGATATAAAGTTGTTCCAAATGTACATTATTATGAGTTCCCTTAAAAACTGAAATAATTAGTCGCATAGTATCTTGACTACATCTACAGAAGACATATATTGATATTGGATAAGAGGCTTATAACAACTCCTTTATAAAATGTATGTTACATTACTTGATGTTTAAAAGAGATAATGGAAATTTTGATACGTGTATACTAAATGGTTAATCATGAAAATTCTTATGTGGTGCCAAACGTTTATATATTGAGTTCATAATAAGAGTCATGGCATAGGCTCTTAGCCTTCATTTGCATTTATCATAATGCAGGGAGTCATATAGTTAAAAAAATGTGTTTTTACATTATGCAAAGGTTATTATTTTCAAATCATAATGCATTAAGGTAATAAACAAAGGTCAAGAGTTATATCATGATACCTTGTGCAAGGAACATGATACAGGTATTACGCTACAAGCTAGCATACAATGTTAGGTTTATAGTGTTGAATTTTTATTGACGTTAATATGGTATAAGGTGATGACATAACATATACTATGATATGTGTTCTCTCCTATCAGTGGCTTGTATTATTTGAATTCATATCATTTGTTAATGATTAGCATTTGGACTTGACATTCATAGTATTATTGAGTGATTTGATGAAAGTAGCAATTTCTTTGGGTAATTTGGCATGGACATAAAGGCCATGCATTAAAATTTGATTAGAAGTGTGATTTTATGCCCTTGAAATTACAACTGGCCACACTTGGAATTTGTTAGGGTTGAACCTCACATGTTCATTTGATCATTCTTGAATTATGCAAGTAGCTCTAGATTATGAGTTTAGTTATGCTCAAACCATGTTGTGCAACAGATTCAAGTTGGATTTAGTCTCTAATCCTCCACAAATAGAATGTTTGGTCAAGGTGAGTACTCATGTGGTTTTGAAAGCATTTTTGTAACTAGATCTTATTGATAAATGTCTTAACTCAACCTTATTTATCTAGTTACTAAATATGATTCTTATTTTCCTTCTTAGCTCACTTTCTCTACAAAATGAAGTTATGACAATATGTGTCTTATAAACTTTTACCCACTTTAGACAATATGGTTATGAAAAACTTACGCAGAATAATTTATACTAAAGTTATGCATCATTTGTGGTTTTCATTCCTTCATATTATCACTTTCCACTCGATATCTTTGAATTTTACATAGCTTGTTTGGTTTATGGTTTGTGTATATTGAATTAGATTTCTTTTAAAACATATGGTAAAGGTTCAATTGGAAGTTTTGCTTAGTGTTCAAGAGAAATAAGATATAATTTACCATGTATTTCTGGTTGGGTGATAAGAATATAGAAAAAGAAAACAAGCTTTTACCCATTGTAAATTATGAAATTTCCCTCAAAGAGTTTTATGCAAAAGATTATAGTAAACGGTGGATCTTGAACTTAGGTTAGTTTTTATTTAAAACATATACATACATGAGTTTGTTTATGTGATTATACTTTGCACTAGAACAAAAATAAATTATTCAGTTGTTGCAACTACTTAAAAGTAAAAAATGTTGTCAAACTTGGCATCTTGAGAGGCCAACATGAAACATATGTTGGGTTTTAATTAAAAATGTTATAAAAAAGGTAATCAAACCTTGGTCCTTCATGTAATCTTATAAAATTCAAACATGTAAATAATTTTACCATTTTATAGGTATGATTTGGAAACTAAATAATGGCCTAATTCAACGATTTGGGTAATGGGTATGTGGCAAGAGTCCAAGTTCAAGTTATTTCATTCCTTAAAGGAAAGGAAAATATGCGCAATAATCAAGCTCTATACTTCATGCAAAATTCTTGCAATCAGTTATAATGGTGTTTTCATAGAAATAAGCCTTATGGCATGCTTATAACGAAATGATATTATAAAGGAAAATGAAAAAGGTTTGAAGATTGTAATGCTAGGTGAATATAATTATGAAAGAGTGAATGGTTACCTAGAGTACGAACTTTAAATTGTGCAGAATGCTGTTGTTAGGGTAATACTCATAAAAAAAAATTCTTTGGGAAGAAACACTTAATAGGTAAAAGAATCTAAATCATATAAAACATCTTCACTTCAACCTTCATAATCATTAAAAAAAAATCCCTATTCGTGCGTGTTTGTTGGATTGACTATGTAAAGGAATATGGCTATAGTTTTATTATGATAGATATTCAAGCTTGTAGACATCGTGATAATTCTTGAATAGGCCTACTATGTTTCAATGTTATGAAGACTTTGAATTCTATTTCAAAAGGATATTGCAGCCTTGGAATTGTTTCAAGATTAAAGGCTAGAATTACAATATTGGTTCATAGCTTATTTTTAATTTGTTCGTCACTTTCTATGTGCCATTGTATTTAAAACAAATTACATTGTTTGAATGTTCTTTGTTATTATGAAGAAAGTGCATCTAGAATTGAAATACCATGTTAGAATTAAAATTCTTAATACACAATAACAATATATGACGGGAGAAAGTAGTCATAATCCCCGATACTCCCCATTTTTCACTCTGGTATGATCGTTGTCCCTATTGCTACTTATTCAATATTTTATTTTGGCAGGATAAGAAGATTGATAATGAAATCTTGAAGAAAAATTGAGTTGAAATAAGGAGATTGATTTAAGTAAATAGATAAAAATGTGATATGTGTGGGTGATGTAACTTGGATGCAAACAATGTATGTATTAGTTTTCTTTTTTTGTCTCATAAATAATTTCATACTTTCATTTACTTATTACATGCTTAGTTCTCTATGTTATTGTTAGGTCCCAACTATGGTCTAGACCTTGTTAAGCATATTCAACAGAATTCAGTGAAGTATGTTTTTCTTACTACATGTTGTAAATTACTTCAAGATATTAATTGACTTTATGAATGGTATAGATAATATTTTTCAACAAAGGCAACAGAGCAAATAGGAGCGATAGAGGAAGAAGACCCAATGTAAGCTGGAAAGAGTGAAGGAATAAAAGAATAATATTTTCAATTCATTTCGATGCTAACTCTAAGGAATTCATTCAACTCATACATATTAGCCACATCGACTTGGGAGGGAAGCATTTCCTACCACCACCTTTTGTCTAGCTTGAAGAATCACTGTATCCCCATCTTATAATTTTGGACGTCTTAACACCCCCTCTATAGCCCATTGGCATGATGGATGAGATAATAACCTTGTGCATCCTCCTTTTGGAATTATCACTAGACTGCTAGTCCTAGAAATGAACTTTTTCCACATGTCTTTGATCTTGTAATTCATTCAATTGCTTCTTTTGTTTGTGCTCCTTCGAGAGAATTCAAATATATTTATACTATGCTTCCCGAGGGTAAAGGAAAGAAACCCAATTGGTATAGAACACTAACTCATCTGATTCCACTTGTACATAATCTAAATTGCATTCAGTGAAAATAGGGGAAGAATGAAAAATGATGATCTTTCCAAAGATATGTAGCCTGAGATTCTATAACTTCATGTGAGACATAATTTTCCGATATATTATTATATTCATTTCTAACTAAAAATATAGTGTGTGTGTGTGTGTGTGTGTGTGTGTGTGTGTGTGTGTGTGTGAGTGAGTGAGAGAGAGAGAGAGAGAGAGAGAGAGGTACACGTGTTATGATGGTGATTGTTGATTATGATGATGATGCATTTATTGATTTATATTTTTGTTATACATGTGTATTACATTTATAACAAAAGTTACAAGAATAAAGTTTATATTTATTAAAGTTATGAGAGATTTTAGTGGGACCCCACATACTTTTAGTTAATTATGATTTAATATATTTCTAACCTTTTTTATAAAACATTTTTAGTCTCTCATGAAACAAACATAAAAGTAAATAATAATTAAAATATAGTTGAACTACCCAACTTCTTTATTCAAAGATAAAAATGAGACAAGTCATGAATGGAAAAAGGAGGAAAATCTATGTGAAGGTATGCCCAATATTTGAAAGTGAGTGTGTCATTCTTATTCATTTCCATTTTTAGTTTCTAGATGACTAGATTGTCTTGTTGATAGCAAATATATCTTGAAAGGTGGCAAAGAAAGATTGAATAGCATTAACCTTTGATGTTCTTTAAGGTTATTTATTTTCAATTTTTTTTACACTTTTTAGAAGTTTTGACTTGGTTTAGTGTTAATTAGTGTAATTTTTGCATAGTTTGATGATATTATTACGTCTCTTGAAGTGATCCAAAAAAAAAATTGTTATTTTTCCTCTTTCTTTCACCACGCAGTTGCCTTTATATGATTCTCATTACATCTTTGGCTTTTCAAGATGCCTTATGGCCTCAATCCTCATAGGAATCTATAAAGACAATTTATTTTGTAATTTAAATTAGTCTTTAATAAAAAACATATTTGTTGATTGTATTCTCATATTTTGGGAATATTGGAACATTTTAATTGCAAATTCATACTATTGTTCATTTCATATTATTTCTAGAGATTTTAAAAGTTTCTCATTTATGAATTTATGGTACATTTTTTTTTTATTCCTTACTACTTTATATGAGTAAAAAGTTAAAAAAATATATAATTTGAAAAGAGATCGCAGATTTCAAGGATTCATTTCTTGAGATTTGGTTGTAGAAATAAAAGGGTTATAAACCTAGGGTAGCTTTCTCATCTATCTCCTTAGCCCAATGAGATTTTGTATGTTCTTGTGAGAAGCATCGAAATTTCTCCATTAATAGAGAGGGAATTTCAAGAGACGAAATCAACAACAACTTGGATATATATTAACTCTAAGGGGTTTGAAATTTTACAAGAGCCCAATTGGTTAATCTATTTTAATATACTACAGGGATTTAATGATGAAGTGGCTCTTGAATTTTCACTTAATTTCTAGAATGTCAAATATAGAGAGTATGTTATAATAGAGAAAGGGGTAGATTTGTGGATAATAAGGCCAATATTAGCATAGTATCATGGTTTACCATTGGCTTACCATGGGACGAGGATGAAAGGAAGCCATCCATAGATGCTAAGTAGTTTATCTTCCTTAGTTGTGAAGAGTTTGAGGAGAACAAAAATGTGGTAAGAAGATAAATCCTTCTAAACCCATGGGATGAGGTGGCATACCACCTCCTCAAGCACATTACTTTTGAGGATAGTTTTAGTATACTATATGCATGCCACCTCAAGTTATTTCATCAACTGAGGTACCTATTCCATCAAAAACCTAAAGAAAAATTGAGTATGCCTTATTTTATACTACAATCATTAAAGGAGATGAGTAAAAAAGTTATGGAAAATAGGATGCAATGGCCCATAATGGCCTTATAAATTTTTTATATATGATTTTTTGGAGAGACAAGTTGTTAATGAACCATGGGAGAAATTCATAACCATGGATAGGAAAAACGTTGTAGCTTCCCAACAACCTTCCAAATGCCAAACCTTGAAAAATATATAAGGATGGAAATTCGTACCTCAAAAGTGAAGCAAAAGTAGAAGAAGACAAAGGTGGAGGATAAAAATAAGGAGATAGTTGCTACCCTAATCAAATTAGGTACACAAAAAGGTATCCCCTTGAAAATTAAATAGGATATCCCATCTTAAGGGTTGGGAAACCCTCCAAGAGCTACAACTAGGTCCCAAGCAACCCCTAAGCTAATTACACCAATATCCTTTACCATAGTGAATTCTAGGACTCTCCAAGTGATACAAAGAGACGATCAAGGGAACCAAAAGAAGAAAAAGTAGTAATACCACCTATAGATCTAGTTTTGCAACTCACTTTGAGTGAGATAGAGTTAACTAGGGCTAAATCCCTCGTATGGGAAATCCTATTAAAAGCTAAAATAAGCAAGGAAGAACAAACATAGAGTGGTACTAAATATGTGGATTAATAGCTTCATCATATCCAAGAAAAAACATTGGATGAGAATTGAAGGGATTGATAGAAAGAAATAAGTTGAGATGGAAAAAATAAAATAATTAAGAAAGGAATGGGCTAGAACTAGGAAAACATTAGCTAACCAAATTGAAGTAGTAGAGGTAATGGGTTTTTTTATATCATAGTTATAAAATGGGAATCGGTTTTTGAACTGACCCACCTATTTAACCAGGTTTCGAACTGGATCAAACCTGATTGAATTGGATTCAATGAAACAGATTTGAAAAAAACACATAAAATAATAAATTTCAAACCATGATTCCAATCCATTAGAGACAAAATATGAAAATTTTCCTTATCTATATACCATGTAAGCATGAATATATCCAAATGTCACATAACGCAATACATATCAACAACAAAATACATAATCAATGAGGCTCTAAGTGTCCTTTAAAGTCCAAAAAAAATATTAAGAGTTATTTGACCACTAGCCTACTACAAATCACTAATCAACATGATCATTCATCAAACTCACCATTGTTTCACCATTACTAGAAATGGATCATTAGCAAGAGCTACATAAACATCATCTTGTTCAAAGTATTCAAACTTGGATTCCTCAACCTTATAATATGGTAGAAATTGAAAAAATTCAACATTTATAACTAGTGATTTCAATTTGAGTGAAGGTTCCTCTCCTCAAAATTATAATATGGTATAAAAATCTTAGCATTCCTAACCAATTATTTTTCGTTGAGTGAAGGGTAAATTTTTATAAGGCCATTGCAGAGTACTTTAACAATTAATACCATCAACCTCAAGGTATATAAAGGAATTCATGATATTGATTAAATTCATGTCCCTTACCCTCATACATGAAAAAAAGTGGAAACGTTGCAATCCCCAAAATCCTAAAATACATAAAACTGTTAAGTCTACTAGATTTTAAGTGACATCTAAAATTCTATTTTCTCCATATGAAATCCAATGAGGTTGGAACCACTTTCAAACATCCCGAAACAATTAATGGTAATGTTAAAAATTTAAGAATTTAACATTACCATTCATTGTCAACACTTCTAGGGTTAAGGTAGATTTCTTGTTTAGTTTTAGGGTTTAGGAGGAGAAGGGTTGGTTTAATATAGAAGGGGGGTTGTTTTGGGATGAAAACAACCCCTAGTTTCCTCCAAAACCTCCTTAAAAATTGCCACCATGGGTCATAGAATCCTCACACACATGTGAGATATGACCGGGATGGTTACGGTTGGACTGAATGGTTAAGGCCGTGTTTTGTACCCAACCAGTACAAACTAGCCTTCCAATTATGTTTTTCTATTAATTCATTACTTGGCCCTATCTAGCTGACTAGTTTGACCAATTATCGATTTAGATTGGCCCGTTTTTAAAACTATGGTATATAACTAAAATGGACTAATTAGCAGAAGACATGATGAGAAATTGATAACCATTAAATGTCTACAACCTCTTCCTAAAGGAGCAATAGCATAGACTTCAAATGTATGGTCTAAAATATAAATTATGTTCAAGATAAACAAGCCCAAGGAATTTATGTATGTATGCCAAAAACACAATCCGGAATCAAAATATTATTTGTGTCAATTATATTTTCACAACCTCTCCCTACCACACCCCTACAAATGGACTCCCAATCCACATGCAAAGGAATTCCAACTGAGAGTGTTATCTTTTTGGATCCACCATGAGGAAGTGATGGCCAAAGAGCTACAAAAGTACAAAGAGGAGGAACTAAATATCCCTTTATGGATAAAAGATAAATATTTCAACCTAAGAGAGTTCATTTCCATCTATGAAAATTTTCCCCGTGATTTTTCCCCCGTCCTAGAGTGGAAACAAAGGATGAAAATTTCTCACTTTAATGACACTATAAGACTTTTAGGTGAATAGGAAACCTAGAATTTCCAAAGGATGTGGTAATCATTACAACATTGTCTCCAAACGAAACATACTCTCACTCACATAGAAACTTGCAATTTTCTCTATTTAAGGCCTAGATGTTCAAGGAATCCCTAAGGAGATTTAATTTGAAATGGATTGGACAGAGGCTCAACCTACCTATCACATTAGAACTTTCACCACCAGCAACATTGAATGAGGAAAAAAAAAAGGGTAGTGTTGATGCATATATCATCTAAATGTGTATAAATCTTGCAAAGTGTTGCAAATATTATATCTTTGTGTTAAGATTAAAATATAGTAGGTGGGGTCCCCTGGTGAAAACATTGTGAATGATTTATTTCATTATATTTGTATATGGCACCCAATTCTATAAGCATATTTGATGGTTTATTATTATTATCATGCATATGATTTTAGTTTAAGAGAGATCAAAAATGCATTTTTTCTCATGGTGGTGTATATTGCAGTGTATTTACATTATGTCATCACATGAAAAGTTGAATGAGATCAGTAACACAATTTGACCATAGGCTTGGAATATGGTTTGAATCTAATATTGGATATGAATCCCACTACTTATTTCTCTATGATTATATGATATATTTTTCCATATATTGTAATACAAGTTGTGGTATTCCCCTACTATATTTCCATAGAGACACTCCTTGGTCACATTCGTGTGATGTGTTAAGTCTTTGTTTCGTTATCATTTTTGGCATCCTTTTTTACCATATTGAACCCAAAAGAACCCATTTTTTAGGACGTATTCCTCCTTGAACAAGAAATCAGGCATAAAAGGTCAAAAAATATCCCTCATTATTCATTTTGATCTGATAAGTTAAAAATTGGCTCTATTATTAAATTACTACAAGAATTTTTTATGTAATTTTTTGTTTTTTTGTATAGCAATTGTAGGTCTAAGCCATCATTGCCACATGGGAAAGAAATGTGCACTTCATGACATGGATAATTTCCTGCTAAGGTGCATTGGAAGCAATTAGAAGTTCTCGGTCAAAAGGAAATCAATGTGAGTGCCAATAACAAAAAAATAAGTAATCACGATGAGGATCCTATAGCATCCTATAATCACATGTGGATTTGTGGCAGCAATACCAGTGATTCATATTTTCCACCTAGACACAATTCGTCAGCTAATAAGGGTGACTACTATATTAATATGATCACATATTTCCATCATATATTTTGTAACTAGAGATATGGGATTCTAATCCGAGTAATCAAATCATCTATTTTAGTGATTAAGTCCTCGTACGTGAACTGAGTTATAGAAATGTCAAGATCTAAAACTTAGATAGTATATAGGACATTAACTTTTCTTTGTAATAGCAAAATCTAGCTTGATGAGAGAGAGATATGTATAGATAATTGGAGATAGAGTTTGTCTAAATAATAGAGTAAGTGTGAATTTTGAATCAGCTTCAAGTTGCAATTATGAAGGAATTTTCAATTGTGGGTGGTCTTTTAAGTAAGCTTTCTCTTTGTGCACATGTTTGATCTGAAGATCAAAAATAGGCTCAAATATGAAAATGCTCGATATCTCCCGAAACTGGATTCAATTCGTTTTGTTTGTCATCCTAATTCAAACGATGCTTGAATCACCTCAATCTGACGTCATATCAAGAATTTATGGCATTTTGAATTTTTTGACCAACAATTAAAAAGTCAACAACAGGGTTGACTGTGTTGCTGACTAGGCAATCTGTAAAACTAATGTCATCAGTTGATTTTGCAGGGTACGGTCGGTGGTGGGGCAACCCAGTTTTGACACGTGGCATGTTTTTTATAGGGTGCATTTGGCACATTTTGGTTGGTTGTTGAAGTTAGAGATGGCCCAATCATAGGTTGCCACATGGCCCTATTAGAGGGTGCCACGTGGCCCTCTATGATTGGTCAAAATTTGTATATAGGGCCCGAATGCCTCGGCGAGGTTCAACCTCTCGACCTGCCATGTAACAAATCCACGCCTTACCATCATAGCACACAGTTGGTTCTTAACCCATAGTGGTCATGGGTTATATTTATTATCGTAGTTTTGACGATTTAGGAGGGGTCGGGCAATTAGAACCAACCACAGGTCACATACCCACCATATACCCCACGACAGAAGGGAGAGGGGTGAGCGGGAGATCTAGCCCTTGGTCTCAGTGTTTACCATACAACCGACGGTGAGAATTAGTGGAAGGGGCAGGGCGGTTAGTCCTTGGCCCCTGACCACGTTTCTACCCACGTGACCACAGGCGAAGGGCGCAGACATATAAGCCTCGGCCCATGGTCTCTATAATTTCTACGTGACCATGGTTGGTGCAAATCCAGCAGGGTGGACAGTTGGCCTCGTCCCTATGGTGCCATGTGACCCAATTTTTGCGCATAGGGCTTATTATAAAAATTAAAGAAGCAACAAATTTCACTTTTTGTGTTATAGAGCAGATAGTAGAGCTTGGCTTGGAGAAGTATATCTTTCTCAATTTTTAACCCTTTTAAGCTCAAGAAGAGCCTAGATGGGGGTTTTTGAGCATCCTAGACTCAATGGAAACCTTAGTTTTCTGATTTTATCACTTTATGATGGATTTTTTGCAAAATAAATTCTTTTAGTACTAGAGGTAGAGATCAATTTGAATCAATATGGAGGCATATTTAGCATGGAGAGAGGCTAGTTAGAGGTTTTCCAACCTTCCAGTTTCATTTGCAGCAATTGTTACTTTAGTAGAGAAACTATTTTTAGTATTTTATCAATGTGTTAAGGAGAGAAGTCTGTTTCAAATATTCATTGTGAATGAGTTGCATGTTTATGATTTTGATTTCAAGTGGAGTACAAGGACCTAATGTGTGAAAGTCCTTTTTATATTGACATTTTCATGACTTGCTGTAGGGAGTCATATTTTTCAGTGAGAATTATTTGTAGGAGAATTTTTCTTTGTAGGAGAGACAATACACTCTATTGTCAACAAGTTGTATGTACTCATTTATTGTTGAAATCAATATAGCGGCCTGCTATTGGAGCAGGCCCAAATACGTAGCCCGGGAGGGGTGAACTCTGTCATCAAATAATGGTTTCTTCTCTTCATGTTTATCATCTTTAGTTGCATGTGAATTTGTTTCTCTTTTAATTTCATGTGAAACTTAACTCATCATCTTGAAGAGGTTATGAAACTTATTTACCTTTAAAGACCCATTTTTTTAACTTGCAAAGTGTCAAAGGACGGTCAATTTTTATAGGAGGATATTTCCTTCATTTTTATATCATGTGGTATCAAATTTGGGCCTTAGCAAGTTGCAATTATGGGCAAGAAATTGAACCATGAAAGACTCCAAGGGTTGAAGGAGATTAATCTATCTCTTCTAATGGATAATGTTGAGCTGAGGAGATTGCTTGAAATTGCATAGGAGGAGAAAAGGAAAATGTGCCTACAGTTGCAGCATGTATTGGAGGAACATATTGGTGAGAGTTCCATCCATGAAGTAGAAAATAACCTCTCTAATATGAAGCCATTTTTTGGGAATGGTTCATACATAGGATTGCACCTTTTGTTGAGAATGATGCTTGTGATTTTTTTCAGAATATGAAATATTATCCTTGTGTGCCCGTTGGTAAAATTGGTTGGCTTGATTCATCATCCACTTCTTCATCGGCATCTAAAATAGAAAAGATGGGTGATAAGCCAAAGGAGGTAATTAGTATTTCTAGATCTACTCCTTTATCTAGTGTTGATAACACATCATTTGCGACCTTTGAAAATGATACCAACGGTATTGGCATGAAGCTTTTAACTCAGATGGTTTATGAAGGAAGAGGCCTCAGAGTCCATGGGCAAGGTATAAATAATCCTATCAAGGTGAAAGAATGACCACAATATGAAGGATGGGGTTATGGTCATGGAGAAATTGGAGAGTGCTCTAAAATTTTTGAGGCAAATAAATCATCAAGTGATGATATGTCATACCATGATGGTAGTGATGATGGAAAATGGTCTCCAAAGAGAGATGAATGTTCCAAGGGACATGCAAAGTTCAGTCCTCATCGTCAAAGTCACAGCCCAAAGGAAAAGTAAAAATTTCATGTAAATTCCATAAATGTTGGTGATTTTGATTATTTATGGGAAATGTGTCCTTGCACATTTTTTGATGCAGTTGACCATTATGTGGCTGATTATGAGAAATGTAAGGTGATGGTAAAAAGAATGAATCAAATTCTTGGGACAAGGCATGAGTAATATCTCCCTGTTATGAATACCTCATTGTTGATGGGAAAGCGTAAGAATTTTTGTACCCATTGTAGCATGAATGGACACTGCATTGAAAAGTGTTGGAAACTCCATCCGAAAATTCATCGCAAGAAGGAAAAAGAGGTCATGTGATCCCTTGCAAGGAAAGAGACAGGTGGAAAAGTGGAAATTGATATAGTTCCTAAAGCAACCTTCGAAACAAAGTGGGCACAGAAAGAGAACCCACAATCCTAGGTTAGGCAAAGAATGGGTAGAATATTTTGTACAGCTAGTTTGGTTTGTAAAATTTTGATTTCTTATTGTATATTCTCGTTTGGGTACTTTGTAAAGTGAAATCATGTACAATCACTTATTTGCAAAAAGTGTGTTTTCTTTGGCATTATGTTATTTTGGCTTGATGATGAGTCCATTTTTTTGGGTACTTTTGGGATGGGAATTTGTATTTCATGCAGTATGTCTACAGTTGTGTCAAGTACTCAATTATACAAGTGTTTTTAAATGAAGCTTGTTTTTTAATTTAATATTTGGTAAATATTCTGCAGAATATTACCATAATTATATGGAAAAATAATAAGCATGTCATTGAAAAAATGTAGCCAGTGCATCTAAGAGTACAAGCGAAGATTGAGGAAAACAAAGCAAAGTACAAATCAGTGCATGAAAAGCATTGAGTTGCTTATGATTTCCAGGTGGAAAAAAAAATTTGGGTTCAACAAGGAGGTTCTTCAAGGTGAAGTTTTTTTTAGCAAAATAAAGATAGTTTTTGGGAGAATGTTTAGATTCCAACCATCAAAGTTTTGTCCCAAAATGTTTAAGATAGTTGCATGTATAAATTATACAACATGCATGTATATCATGGATTCACCTTATCTAACAATGTACTAAATTTAAATACTGAATCGCTTCTACAAATCTTTTGTGGAATTAAAAACACAATCTCCAATCACATGAAGTAAAGGAGAATCAAATCAAACACAACACAGATAATTTCCAGGGGAAAGCTTGCTGCTCAAAACCCCTCTATATTCTATTGTATATCAGCATGGATCATGAAACAATTACATACAAAAATATTCTCACAAGAGCCCTCCAATACTCAGCTAATTGTATCACACTATCATACATAAAACTGACCAATACTTAGCCAATTTACTGCCTCCAGACAGCCTGCCTTTCTTGCGCAATCCTTGATGAATGCAATCCCTAAAATATATGAATTGTGACTTTCCTTGACTACAAAAGTATCATGGGCACTCCAATGGGTTTTTGGTTGCATGTGTGCAACCCAATAATCCTACAACTGATAGTCAACTTCCCTTTCACCTAGATCTCAACTGGGTCTCCACTAGATCTGACATGCATGCAACTAATAATAGTAAATCCTCATTTGCATGTGAGATCATTGATTGTGAATTAATTAATATTTAATTCACTTGATCTCTCACTAGTGTATATTCAGTTACAACTAGCACAATTGAGTTTAACTCACTTAATTGATTTAAACCGATTACAACCTGCATTAACTAATGCACCACTACACTTCTAACTTTGTTACAACTAGAATTACTCTGCATGCCTCATCAACTACCTCTAACTTGAAATCCACTAGCTAACTGAGTTTATCACTCTCAATTAACTATTTCAAGTTATCGTTGAGAATAGATTGTATTTTATTGTCCATCTTAATTAAGGTATAACTAAAATAGACATGCACCCAAAAATAGCACTGTGGGACCCACCCTAGTGTAGATGCCTAATGCACTAGGCGTGGGTGCTGAAATTTTCTTGTTGAATCACAACACTCCCTCTCAACAAGAAAGGGATTATCCTTCACCCCGATCTTGTCTCTATGGTATTTGAATTTGCTCCTGCTAAGCGCCTTCGTCAGAATATCAGCATCCTGATCTTCTGTGGGAATGTACTGAAGCAACATTATTCTTCTCTTCACACAATCTCTGAGGTGATGGTATTTTATATCTATATGCTTGGACCTATCATGAAATACAAGATTAATTTAGGGTTTAATGCAACTCTGATTATCACAATGAATCACTGTCAGATCCATCTGAGAACCAAACAAACTAACCAATATCTTTCTCATCCAGATAGCCTCACATTAAGCTTGAATTTCCGCCATGTATTATGCTTCTGCTAAACTGAGTGCCATAGATCGTTGTTTCCTGCTGTACCAGGAAACTGCTTTTGATCCTATGCTGAAGATCCCTCTTGATGTGCTCTTTTTTTCTGATGGACTGCCCTCCCAATCTGCATTCATGAAGGCTTGAAGCTTCACTCCCTCTGTCTGTTTATACCATAGACCATACTCTGATGTTCCCCTCAGGTATCTCAAGACATGCTTCCTTGCCTTCCAAAAGAGCTTGGTAGGCTTAACCATAGCTTGACTCAATTGGTTAACTGCGTAGCAAATTTTTGGTCTAGTGTTCACTAGATACATCAGTGAACCAACTAACTTCCTGTAGACAATAACATCCACTACCTCTCCATAAGTGGCATCCTCTTTCCTCAAATTTCCTGGAAGAGGAGTATCCATGGGTTTTTAGCTCTCCATGTGAAACTTACCCAATATATCCTTTGCATAATTTTCTTGAGACACAAAAATTTCACCATCCCGCTGCCATATTTCAAAGCCAAGGAAATAATTAAGGAGTCCTATGTCCTTCATTTCGAACTCCCTTACAATATTCTCCTTGCATGATTGTATCAAATGCTGATCACCAGTCAAAATTAGATCATAAAAATAAATAAAAATAATCAATAGCTTACCCTCAACCACAATCTCGTATAGGTTTTCATCTGCTTCACTTTTGGTGAAGCCCAATTCGGTGAAATAGATGTCTATCCGAGTGTACCAAGTACGAGGTGCTTGCTTCAGCCCATACAATGCTCTTTTGAGTCGACACACATGTGACTTACTATTGAATATCTAGAAACCTTTAGGCTTCTCTATATACAGCTCTTCCTCAATGATCCCATTGACAAACACAATTTTCACATCCATCTGATGAATCGTCCAACTCATTTGTGCTGAGAGTGCAAGGATGGATCTTATGGAAGAGTACCTTTAGCAGTGCAAAAGTATCAGGTTATTTGATCCCTACGATCTTTGAGGGAAGTCTCCCTTGACAAATCTGGCCTTGTATTTCTCCATGAGTCCCATCAACGAAGCTTACTTTACCTTGTAGATCCCATCTCGATTCAACCATTGATTTGTAGACCGGTCTTGGGACAATATCCCATGCACTATTCTTGACAATGGATTCATACTCCTCCACCATTGCATAAACCCAAGTTGGTTGTTGCACTGCTTCCTCAAAGGAATATGGTTCAGTCACAATAAATTTTCTCATAAGAGCCATGTATCCAGTAAATCCGTCAAGAGTCTGTCTCTGTCTGCGCTGTGAAGTGGGGGCTCCTACATTCTCTGTAGCATCAAGTCTCAATCTATCAGCTTCCGTGGTGTGCCTTTTGCCATTTCTGATGGATGGCTCTGCATGAGTTTTTTCCTCCACTCCATGAACCTCCTCATGTGGTCGATCCACATCTTGAGGCTCATCCTTGGGAACCAACAATTCCTCCTCTGCATGCAAGTCCAACTCCCTCTCAAAGGACAACTACATGGATTTATCCTCATCAAATTTTCTCTCTCGTCATAGAACAACCATTCTGTTGTTTGGAAAATACACACGATAATTATGGGGTGTTTTAGTGTACCCCACAAAAATCCTGATCTCAGTTGTCGATTCCAGCTTCTTCCTGGCATCCTTGGTCACATGCACATAAACGGATGAGCCAAAAATATTCGTAATGTAAACATCGAGGTTTCTTACCAGTGAAATCCTCTTTAGGTGTACTCGTGCCAGAAGTATCCTATGAGGAAAATGGTTCTGCGCATATTCCGTCACGTTTCATGCTTAGCCCACGAAGCTTCTCAGGTAGGCATTGATCATGCAACATTGCTCTTGTTGCACCCACGATAATTATGTTATTTCTTTCCGCGACCCCATTCTATTGTGGGTTATGAGGTGCTATCAATTCTCTTCGAATTACTTCTTTATTGCAGAAGTTCTTGAATTAGTTAGAGATGTATTATCCACCATTATCGCTCCTAAGAGCTTTCACTTGCTTCCCCGGATCTTTCTCCACCAGTGCCTTAAACTCAAGAAACTTAGAGAATGTCTGATCTTTCTTTTGCATGAAGAAGATCCAACACTTACGAGAAAATTCATCAACAAATATTACATATTACTTATGTTTTGTTGTCGAAGCAACAGAGAATGGTCCACACACGTCTATGTGAACTCTCTCAAGGATCCCTGAAGCTCAAATTTCCTTCTCATGAAAGGTGGCCTTTACATATTTTCCCATGGTACATCCCTTACATGTGTCTGACTACACAATTGTACCCCTAGGAAGACCAGTAGAAATCTATTTCATGACTTTCAAGGATCCATGGTGAATATGGCCCAATCTTATGTGCCATAATTCGCCTGCATCCCAGCTCACCACTTGATCCGCCTTGCACATCATTACTGTGCAGCCGTCTAACTCCAGCTTGTAGATATTCTTAACTTGAATCCCTATCCTCTTGGCTTGTCCTGTTGTTTTGTGTCGCAAGAAAGTTTTTCCTTCACTAAAAACAACATCATAGCCTCTATCCTCCAACATTGTGACTAAGACTAAATTTGTCTTCAAACCTAGTACATGCATTACATATTTTAATTGAAAGGGTTTACCTGATTGCCTCTAGAAGGTAATGGTACCAATCCCGATAGCACTGTACCGCCCTTCATCGCCTATTTCAATATGCATCTGGAGATCCTCCTCCTCCAAGTCACTGAAAATTTCCTTGTCTCCCATCATGTGAAAGGAAGCGCCACTATCCAAATACCACACAGATCCCAATGCACTTGACACCATGCTTGCGATCAATGATAATTAAAGCTCAAATTACGAGGCAAGAGCCTCACCAGCTACATATCCTCCATCCTTATTGTTCTTCTTCTTTTGTGGACAGTCAGTGGCAAAATTCCCATGCTTGTGACAGTGAGAACACTTCACCTTGGACATATCCCGCTTCTTGCCATTCTTGGACTTGAATTTAGAATGAAATTTCTTCCCCTTCCCCTTCTTCACCTTGGAAACCAAAGCACAATATTCTTCATATTCATTCTTAGATGAATATCCATCTCTGGTGTTCCGTTTGAACTCCTCCTACACCAAATCCGACCACAGTCATTCCCAATCTGTCAATTTTTTCCCTTCCATTGACAGTCTTGATAATTATGCCAACTCTTGGGAAGTCCTAGGAGAGCCAAACTCACCTAATCATCATCAACG
Organism: Pinus albicaulis; assembly: GCA_034641835.2. NCBI lineage: Eukaryota > Viridiplantae > Streptophyta > Pinopsida > Pinales > Pinaceae > Pinus > Pinus albicaulis. The sequence continues at coordinate 220,198,414 of CM076577.1, read as the reverse complement.
ACTGTTATACCAATGCTCCCCAGTTCATCTCAACATTGGACAAACTTTGTTAGATATTTTTTTATGGAGCCGCCCTTCTCCATCTTGATATTTCTAAGTTTATCTTTGAGTGCCAATTTCCTATGGTTGCTACTGCTTTGGAATAGATCCGTCAAATCCTTCCACATTGCATATGGTGTGAATTTCCGATGGAGGCTTGAGAAAATGTGGTCTCGTACTCCCTTCAGTAGGATCCTCCCTGCTTTTTTCACTTTATTTTTCCATGCATCAATATTTGCAGCATCTATCACAGCGGGCATAGGAACATCATTTTCAATGAATTCCTTCAAGTCATTGTCTTCGAGTACTGCCTCCATCCTGTCCTTCCAAACAATATAGTTTGAGTTTCCCTCAAGTTCATACTCCAACCTCAAGCCATTGAAATCCATTTTGATCTTGAATCAATTGTAGCACCAAGAAAGTCTTTCTGCAAATTCGAATTCTATCCAGTCACAAACTCGGCTCCTGCTTCACTTCCAAAATTTCCTATGCTCTGATACCATGTATAAATTATACAAAATGCATGCATATCATGTAATCAACCAATATAACAATGTACAAAAGTTAAATACTGAATCACTTCTACAAATATTTTGCAGAATTAAAAACACAATCGCCAATCACATGAAGTAAAAAAGAATCAAATCAAACACAACATAAATAATTTCCCAGGGAATGCTTGCCACTTAAAACCCCACTATCTTCTATTGTATATTCAACATGGATCATGAAACAATTACATACAAAAATCTTCTCACAAGAGCCCTCCAGTACTCAGCTAATTGTCTCACACTATCATACATAAAACTGACCAACACTTAGCCAATTTATTGCCTCCAGACAGCCTGTCTTGCTTGCGCAATCCCTGATGAATGCATTCCCTAAAACATAGGAATTATGGCCTTCCTTGACTGCGCAAGTATCATGGGTACTCCAATGGGTGTTTGGTTTCATGTGTGCAACCCAATAATCCTACAAATGAGATTCAACTTCCCTTTCACCTAGATCTCAACTGGGTCTCCATTGGATCTGACATGCATGCAGCTAATAATAGTAAATCCTCAGTTGCACATGAGATCATTGATTGTGAATTAATTAATATTTAATTCACTTGATCTCTCACTAGTGTATCTTCAATTACAACTAGCACAATTGATTTTAACTCACTTAACTAAGTTAAACTAATTACAACCTACATTAACTAATGCACCACTGCACTTCGAACTCTATTACAACTAGAATTACTATCACTAGTACATTTGGCGGAAATTCTGACACTTTTGACCAAATGTCGGAAATTTCCCCAAATTTTTTCAATCCCGCCCGAAACCGTCGCTATACCGACGTCTAGAGAAATGTGTCGCAATATAGACACTTAGAAAAAGTGTTGCAATTGCGACACTATGCCTCAAAGCGTCGCTATTGCGACAGCTGCTTCCAAACGTCACAATTGTGACACAATGTCTAAGTGTCGCAATTGCGACGTTTGGAGGCAGCCGTCGCAATAGCGACGCTTTGTTTGCGACATAATGTCTAAGTGTCGCAATTACGACGTTTAGAGGGATCCGTCAGCGACGCTCTGGCCGTCGTCGGTATAACGACACTTATATGCAATAAACGACAGTTATATGCCTTTGCAAAAATGGTCGGCTTACAGAGCAGCGCGAGGAGTAGTTAATGGAGGCACCTTTGCGATTGCGCATAATTTGGAGAGAAAATAGTAATAATCAGAGAGGATCCTTTAATTGCGTCTTTGATTTGTGAACGTATGGATTGTCCAGCCTGCAATTCTATGCTGTCGAGAAAGACTCACAATCCTCTGGAAACAAGATTGTTTTGAAGATGCCTGGCGAAGAAACGGACATCGGGTTCACGACTGTTGATGAACACATCATACTCCAGCGAAGAAGGCACCAAGGAGGGTATTCTCAGTGAATGAGGGATGTTGAAATATTAATTTCAACTACCTACCCTGTCCTCTAGCCGCTTTCTAAATCTGTTTGAATGGCTCTGTCAAATAGCCGCTTTCTAAAACTGATGAACAGTCAATTTTGGTTTTCAAATCACAGTCCCTGCACACTTAAAAACAAAGCGTTGTATTGTTTTGGAAACAGAGCAATTTAATAGTAAACGCAGGAGATTTTAATTCAGAATAACATGGTCCCACAGACCACAGACCAAATCAGCCATCCACGTGGAAGCAGGCGATTCGATCGCGTTATTTTTTGGCCCGTCTGCATTGTGGAATTCCGGACCCGAAACATTATAGGGCGGAATTAATTTGATTTTCGCGTCACAGTTTTCCTCCGTACGAAAAGCCAAAAAACGGACCCGAATTTTTATATGGCGTATTCTATGAAGTTTTCACGTCACAAATTAGGGTGACATCAGCAGGCTATTTTGGAACGCGAATTTGTGATTGAAATCGGGTTTATTTTTTTGAAGTCCGGACGTATGATATAGTTTTATTAATATTTTGTTATAAGTTTTGTTTCACCGCCCGATAGTTATTTAAACCATTGGCTCATATATAACATATGCGCAAATATTTCACTTTGGGCATTTGTAATGTGGGCCCCGAATACTTTAAATAGGTACATATACATTAGAGAGTTTAAAAGTTTTGAGGATTGCACCCCCGGTGCAATTGTTTGTTTATAAGATTATATGATACATGTGAGATAAAGGTTTATTATTTATCATATATAAATAAATTTTATCAATATTGGACATTTACACTTTTATGAGGTGATGTTATAAGTAAATTCATAAATATATCTTTTTAATCCTCATTTTATTCCATGAATATGTTTGGAAATGAAATTTCAATCGATTAATTTTCTCCTAACCTATGTATCATCAATATTGTACATTCACATTCTTAATTATGAGGTGATGTTATAGGTAAATCCATGAATATATCCTTTTAATCTTCATTTTACTCCATGAATATGTTTGGAAATGAAATTTCAATAGATTAATTTTCTTGCTATTATATGTTTTACGAAGATATGGTAAGGAATTCTCTCTTGTTCTTCTTAAAAATAATTATATATATATATTTTCTTTTTCAAAATAGATTAAAAAAATTATATGAGAAAAATTATTAATTCATCAATATGTGTGTGTGTGTGTGTGTGTTGTGATGAATAATTTCATAGTTCAACTTAATGGTTCATTATAAAATCATGTGACCATCACCAATGATATATCTTAAAAAGCAACTGAAAAGCCATGTGTACAAAATCGATGTATACTCTAGAGAGTGGTTCTCATATCACTATGTAAATTGTTGTATGCTAATTCAACAAAATTATAAGATAAACTGTAATACACATCATATATGCACCATAACAATTGGTACAGGGTAAAACCCACCTGCCACACCTTTGTACTCGATCCAATTTTCTCTGTCAACTCTTCTAGCTGTGGGAGTTTCCTCCAAGGATCATAATACCCCCAAGGCCTGTTATCACCCTAGTAATTCTCAGGTTGTGGGATAGGGATTTTTGTAGTTAAGAACACCGAGGGTAACCAAGAACCGTTTTGGGAATTCAAGATCTAGCCTTCTTGAACTCTAGAGAGGGATCTCTCCGTATGATTTAGCTTTGTTTTAGTAACAGATATTAGGCTAGCTATGATTGTGTATTTGGGTTTGATTTTAAAAGATTGGTGGGAATAAAGAGATTTCAAGGTTAACGAGAAGGATCTACGAGAATATTGGGCAATGGAGTCAACTCTCTAGGCAAGCAGAACTAAGAAATAAGGCTCAGAGATGCAAATGTGCTAAGGGCAAGATAGGTGACCTTCTAAGGCTATGTATAGGCTTGATTTGATGGAGTGGATGGAATCTGAGCAAAAGGGAACTTAAGAATCCTTAAGCTACAGATAAGAAGATTGAAGAAGGGGATCTAACTGGGAACCGTAGAACTGCCCATAAGGTTTTACGAACAGGTTATTACTGGCCTACCATCTTTAAGGATGCCAAAAAATTCGTGCAGGCCTGTGATAGCTGCCAAAGGGCAGGACACCCTGGGCAGTCTGATGAAATGCCTTTGAACCCTCAACTAGTGATTGAACCATTTGAACGCTGGGCACTTGATTTTGTTGGCCCTATTATCCCTCCCTCAAACCAAAAAATATACATCCTACTTGCAACCGAATATGTCACTAAGTGGGTCAAAGCAGAGGCACTTTCAAAAGCTACAGAGGACTCTGTAGTACAATTTCTTTTCCAAATCTTTGTGCGCTATGGTCTCCCAAGGGACATAATCACAGATAGAGGACCACAATTTGTAGGTAATAAATTAGCTGAAACATTGCAAAACTACCACATTCAGCACAAGATTACAACTCCATATCACCCACAGGCCAATGGCCAAGTAGAGAGCATGAACAAAGTAGAAAACATTAAAATGCCAAGTAGAGAGCACGAACTATAGTTGTCTTGAGAAATTTTATTCACATTGAATACTTCGAATTGTGAAGTATTTATACAAAAAAATGTTTACAAAATATCTCAGGAATTGAGATAATGTTTTAATCAAAAATAGGAAAGAAAACTTAAAAAGAGGGACAGCTGCAAAACAGTTTGCAAGTTGTTACCTTTTTACAAGCAAAAATAGAACTGATTATTCTAATTTGAACTGATTGTTGTTGTGCACTTTAACCCTGTATTTTTACCATTTGAGGTAACAGTAAAAAATGAATTTCCAAGTGAATTTCCTATTTTTTATCCATTAAATTCACAACAGATCTGTGAATTCTTGCCACTTTTCTGCAGAGGGGATCTTCATAGTCTTCAATTTTCTGTAACTTTCATATGCCTTTGTATACTTGGAAAATTTAGGCTTGATAGTGAACATATGCCTGATCTCATTATCTAAAAAGAACAGATTTTCAAAATACTGAAGAAGTATTTTGCCTGTTGGTGATCCTTGAGGCAGTTGTTGTCTGGCTTGCTCTTTTGCATGATTTCTTATTTTTAGATCATAATATTTCTGAGGCATTAACTTGTCATTCAATGCGTGAATATCAGGCAAACCTACTTTTGACAATGTTTTGTATTTGGCTAAAAATCTTGAGATGGATAAATTCATGTCTTTACACCGGTCCTCTAGATTACTCATTATGTTTCTTTTGTTCAGGACCTTTTTGATTTGAAGAATGGTTTCTGTTCTATCAAAAAATTTCAATTCTTCCAACTCTTCCTGGTTTTACTGTTTAAAAAATCTATGAGTTGGATTGCTTGGGCCGGTTTTTGTCAATTTCCCTCTTAGTCTTGTCAATCTCTGCGCTAGCAACTTGAAGTAACTCCCTCTGTTCATTAATTATCCGAATTGAAGGCCATTGAGAATGAATGCCATCAATAATTTTGGTCCATAAATGATTTTTTATAAAGGCCACTTGATCTGTAAGATTTACTTGTGCTTGCAGAATCTTTACCTGTTCTTGTAGTCGATCAGCCCTTTGCTCATGTCCTCTAGAAGTAATCAAGGCATCATTTTTGGATTTTTCTAAATTTTTCATAGTGCCTTTCAAACTAAGAATCTCTTTATCTTGGTCTTGTAGTGTGCTCCTCTGTGAGGATGAAGAAGAAGAGGCAGAGATTAGAGAAGTAATTGGCACTGCAGTTGGCAGTACTCCTTTCGGTGCCAAGTGTTCTACCAAAGTAGATGGTATAGCATTGTTTACAGTGGGGATCACTGTAGGAATGACCATTGGTTGTGCTTTTCTTAGTTCTTCATTCTCTTTCATTAGAGCTTCTATTTGACTTTCCATTGTTTTTATCTGATCTGTCATTTGATGTACAAGCTTCTTTAAATCATCATTCTCTGTTTTTTGCTGTAGAATTTCTTTTGCTTGAGAGTTTTCACTCTGAGGCAACTTCAACTGTTTTCTAAGAGAAGCTATATCCTCATTTTTTTGTTTAATTAAGACTTTTTCCCCTTCAATGTTGGCTGGGTCACCCCCTACTTCAATCACTATATCTTCTAGTGCTTTTATTCTTAAATTATTAGCATACAGTGAGGCTTTGTCCAACCTCATTTGATTTTGGAGGTTGAGCACTGTTGTCTCAAGCCTAATTGATTTCATAGTTTTACTGACAATTTTGGAATATAGCATTTCAGTATTGCTCCTATGAAATTCAATTTGATCTAATTCATGAATGGCATCTGCATCCAGTTCAAGATTTGTTTTGGAATAATCTGCCACTGATTTTGGCTCAACCACTGTAGGCTTCAAGAATGACATTACCAATTTATTGGATGAATAATCAAACGCTGAAAGAAGTATGTCTTTGTTTCCAGGATTTTCCTTAAGAAATATAGAATAAGCTTGATTCTTGAGCTCTTCATTCTTCTCTTTAATCTGTCTGAATCTGATCTGAATCTCTGACTCTGTATTGTCAGTTTCCTGAGAAGAAGGAGGCAAATCGACAGTAGCCTGGTTTTCCTTCATGACTGTATCTTTTTGTTGTGTTCCAATTTTTATATTTTGAAGCTATTTTAATGTTTGAGTGACTATTCTTGTTGCTTCATCATTTATATCAATATTTACAGCCTTATCCTTTTCTTCTTCTATTGACTTGCTTCTTTTACTATAAGGAGTTCTGAATTTTATGTCCTCAATAGTCTCAGCGATGAAACTATCTCCTTCTCTGTCTCTTTTATGTACATTATCAGTATCTTTGCTTGTAGAAGCCACATGTACTGTATGTTCAATCTGTTTGCCTTTGGCACTGTCTACCTGTATTACCTGTACTGCCTATGAATCATCATCAGATAGGGTTTCTGGCTCCCATTCAATTTTATTTACATATCTTTCAATATGGGGCTTAGGATCATGCAAGTAAACAGGCAACTTACATTTTACCCTTGCTGCACTCAAAATACCTTGTGGGTCATACTTCCATGTAAAACTACATGGGAACTTATACTCTTTAAGTTTGAAATTTATCTCATTGGCAGCTTCTCTTTTATTCACAATGAATGGCCTAATTTGATTTTTCAGCTTAAATTGGGTCTTTTTCTTGAAAGCTATGAAGTTGATTTCATCTACATTCAATATTTGTCTCAGATATTCTAAAGCAAATATTCTTGTAGTACCAAATCTAGGTAACTTATATGGGGCCAGGGATGAGCCATACACTCTGATTTCTGTATGATTTTTATATAAATACCAATCTCCAGTTTTGTAGCTCTCTGATAACTGCAGAATTCTTCTTGTCTCATCATTGATCCTAGGGATCTCCTCTTTTTCCAAGAGATACATAGCAAGGGCTATAAATGAATCATTGAAATATGTAAAACTATACTTTCTATTAGATTTCCTTAAAATATATGACCAAAATACTACTGATATAACTTTTCCTTCTGCATCCACTTTCTTACATTCAATTGGAAACTTATATGTTTGATAATATAGGAAGAGGTGGAGTAGATAAGAGGAGTATCTGAAAACTCCTTCTTCTGATAATCTGGATAACTGATAATGCATACTTTCGGCAATAAATCTAGCAAAATTGAACTGAATGGATGGTGATTGACCAAGGCTTAGAGTTGACAGAAAACCTAGGATAGCCACATCAGTGAATTCATCACTGGCGTATCCTAGTATGAAGGAGAGCATTGAGACAATCTGTCTAGTTTCATCTGGCAAATCAACGGTGTCGAAAGGAGGATTTAACTTAGGAATATCAACTTGATTTGGACAAAAAGTCTGGTATATTTTGAATCTAGTATTGAACTCCAAGTCAAGATATAGTTGGGTTAAATATTCTATTGATAGGGAAGCAGAATTGGGGTCATGATTCATTTGCAGCATGGAATTTATCGAGTCTTCGGTGATGTAAAACAGGATATCTTTTTCTTTGTTTACAATACATCTTTGTTCTGGCATATAATAGGCTTGGCATGATCTGATAAATTCAGGAACAGAATGAGTGAGAGGGACAATATATCTAGGCAGATTGGATTCCCAAATTGGAATATCTTTGTCACTCTTTTCCACTGATTTGCCGTAGCACCAATTATAGACATCAAACAGGTTAAATTCTACATTAGGGTCTAGTATTCTACAGTCCAGATCAACTAAAGGGCTATTCTCTGGAGAAATGACTGGAGGCTGGACTGGTCTGACCACTTCTGTAGAATCAGTCGTGAGTACAAGAGTTGGTTTGTCGATTTTGAAGGACATAGGCTGAGGAATATTTGCAAAAGAATTATTTTGAGATTTTGGGCCTCCATTCTTGGGGGTTACCTATTTCTTGGTCATTTTAAATAATGAACGAAGCAAGCTTAAACAGTTTGCTAAGTTCCTTTACGAGAAATAAGGGTTTATTGGCGAATTTCTACAGAAAATGGGGTTTCTGAGCAAGGTTTTTAGGAAATTCAAGGAATTTAAAGCTCAGAACGTGTATTTAAAATCGATTTCAATAGCAAAATGGACCAGGGTATGGAAAAAACTGCGAGAAAGGCCAATTAGGGATTCCAGGGAAATTTTGACAGAGTTTCCCCTGAAAAATGGACACTTTTTTGCAGTAAATTTGGTAATTATTTGAAATTGACAGGAATTTTGAAATCTCAGAGGGCAACTTCGAAGAAAAGTACCTAGAGAACCAACGGAATTCGGTTGAAGACGTTGCATAGGTGCTCAATCTTCAATTTTTTGAAAATGGCTTCGTAGAGGACAATGTAGTACTTTGTAATGGAAATTCAGGGAAATGGGCATCGAAAAATGGTACTGGTAGGTTGAAAATGGCTCTGCAAAGTTTCTCAGGGTTCAAACGGCGTGATTTTGAGGAAAAACGGTTCTGCAATGTTTTTACAGGTTTAAAGCGAAAAGGTGAAAATTTGAATGAAAAATATAATTTTAATGTATTAAACGATGGTATAACCATAGTTAAATGACATTAAACTCGGGTTAAACGGGTGAGGTTCAGGGAATACCGCCAGTGGTATTCGCGAGGGTAAATGGTGGTAAGCGGAAACTAGCTTTTCGAACGCAATACAACGTGGTGGCGACACGTAAGCACGGGTGGTTTGGAAAAACCACCCATTTCGCACGGCTTTGCCAAAACATCAAACGATTACTTTATGAGCGCGAAAATGTATTAGCGCTGTCGGATCTGGATTCAACGAGCGAACGGCCACGATCAAAAGGAAAGCTGCGGGGAAAAGGTAAGTTATCGGGTTCACTTTGAGCCATTGATCTTGGGAAACCGTCGCTATACCAACATTTAGAGAAAAGTGTCGCAATACCGACACTTAGAAAAAGTGTCGCAATTGCGACATTATGCCCCAAAGCGTCGCTAGACGGCTGCCTCCAAACGTCGCAATTGCCTCCAAACGTCGCTATTATATGTTTTACGAAGATATGGTAAGGAACTCTCTCGTGTTCTTCTTAGAAATAATTATATATAATTTTTTTTTTTTCAAAATAGATTAAAAAAATTATATGAGAAAAATTATTAATTCATCAATATGTGTGTGTTGTGAGGAATAATTTCATAGTTCAACTTAATGGTTCATTATATAATCATGTGAGCATCACCAATGATATATCTTAAAAAGCAACTGAAAAGCCATTTGTACAAAATCGATGTATACTCTAGAGAGTGGTTCTCATATCACTATGTAAATTGTTGTATGCTACTTCAACAAAATTATAAGATAAATTGTAATACACATCATATATGCACCATAACAATTTCCATACAACTAATTTGTTTTAGGATACATGTGGCATTCTAGGGGTAAATTCTATACCAGCGTAGATCCATCTTACTCCGGATCTATCAAGCGCCGAGAGGGATCAAATCTCTCGAGGTGCAAACCTTTTTTTTTAGTGCAAAACTTGAGAAAAGGTTTGCACCTCGAGAGATTTGATCCCTCTCGGCACTTGATAGATTCGGAGATAAGATGGATCTACGCTGGTTTCAGTCGTGTACTGCCAAGGAAAATCTATCGAAGATATGATTAATTTTATCAATAATATGTAAATATATCAAATATTAATATAATCATTTTAAATATGCTAAATATTTTTGAGATTAACTTGGTCATTTTAATTTTAAATTTTCTTACTTACCTTAGTTTGTTGAGATGATAAATATTGTTAATAACTATAATGATGAAAAATGATGAAATAATTTTTTTGAATGCAAAGTGACAATAATAGTGTTGAAAGATAGAAAATGTGAATAATAAGAATGTACTCATGTTACAAATAGTCTTCATTGTGATCAATCTCAAACTATTTTCTTCTACTATTCTTATTGTCACCCTTGTTAGTTTCGTTATCTTTTCATATGAATTATATGAAAAATAAAATCTAAATCATAAACCAATTAAATCTTTAGCTCGAGCTGTTGTAGTAAACATGATACCTTGTCTCTCTTGCTCTCCAATATTAATAGGTTAAATTACTATAACACAAAAATCAATGTACATTGTCAATAAGTTTTTGTGCTTACACTAAAATCAATGCATATTGTTAATCCAATCACATTAAAATTAATGTACTGTCATATATCCAATTACATCAAATCATAAATCAACATATACATTGAAATCAATGCATTTAATGCAAGCAATCAAATAAGATTAGAAAATAACTTCTACATTGAAATCAATGCACCTAATGCAAGCAATCAAATAAGATTAGAAACCAACATCTACACTGAAATCAATGAATTTACTCAAAGCAATCAAATAGGATTAGAAATCACCATCCACACTGAAATCAATGCATTTAATGCAAACAATCAAATAGGATTAGAAATAATCTACATTGAAATCAATACATCTAGTGGAAGCAATCAAATATAATTATAAATAGACGTCTAAATTGAAATCAACACATCCAGTGCAAGCAATCAAATAGTATTGGAAATCACCACTAACACTGAAATCAATGCATCTAGTGCAAGTAATCAAATATCATTAGAAATAAATATCTACACTAAAATCGATGCATCTAGTGCAAATAATCAAATAGGATTATAAATCACCATCTCTTGTTTTTTGTCTCTCTATCTCACCCCCCTAAGCACACACGCTCTCGCACTCCATATATATCATTCTCTTTGTCAATCACCCCCTCTCCCCATCTCTCTCTTCTTCACTCTCTTCACCTTCCATCTATATCTCTATCTTCCCCTTCTCTCCCTCTCCCCCCCTAATATCTCGCTTTCCTTCTTTTTTCATCTCTCCCTCTCTCTCCATCTTCCTTATCACTCACTCTCTCTCTCTCTAGAAACCAACATCTACACTAAAATCAATGCATTTACTCAAAGAAATAAAATAGGATTAGAAATCACCATCTACACTAAAATCAATGCATTTAGTGCAAACAATAAAATAGGATTAGAAATCATCTACATTGAAATCAATTCATCTAGTGTAAGTAACCAAATACAATTATAAATCGACATCTAAATTAAAATCAACATATTCAGTGCAAGAAATCAAATTGTATTATAAATCACCACCTACACTGAAATCAGTGCATCTAGTGCAAGTAATCAAATATCACTAGAAATAAATATCTACACTAAGATCAATGCATCTAGTGCAAATAATCAAATAGGATTAGAAATAACCATCTCCACTTATATCAATCCATCTAGTGCGAGAAATATTCCTCCCTCTCTCCACCCTCCATCCATATCTATATCCCCCTCCATCTATTCTTTTTTGTCTCTCTATCTCACCCCCCTAAACACACACGCTCTCGCACTCCATATATATCAATCTCTTTGACAATCACCCTCTCTCCCCATCTGTCTCTTATTCCCTCTCTTCACCTTCTATCTATATCTCTATCTTCCCCTTCTCTCCCTCTCCCCCGCTAATATCTCTCTTTCCTCCTTTTGTCCTCTCTCCCTCTCTCTCCATATTCCTGATCACTCACTCTCTCTCTCTCTAGAAACCAACATCTACACTAAAATCAATGCATTTACTCAAAGAAATCAAATAGGATTAGAAATCGCCATCTACACTTAAATCAATGCATTTAGTGCAAATAATCAAATAGGATTAGAAATGATCTACATTGAAATCAATTCATCTAGTGCAAGTAATCAAATATAATTATAAATCAACATCTAAATTGAAATCAAAAAATTTAGTGCAAGCAATCAAATTGTAATAGAAATTTCCACCTACACTGAAATCAATGCATCTAGTGCAAGTAATAAAATATCATTACAAATAAATATCTACACTAAAATCAATGCATATAGTGCAAATAATCGAATAGGGTTATAGATCACCATCTCCACTTATATCAATCCATCTAGTGTGAGAATTATTCTTCCCTCTCTCCACCCTCCATCCATATCTATATCCCCCTCCATCTCTTCTTTTCTGTCTCTCTATCTTACCCCCATAAACACACACGCTCTTGTGCTCCATATATATCAATCTCTTTGTTAATCCCCTCCTCTCCCCATCTCTCTCTTATTCCCTCTCTTCACCTTCCATCTATATCTCTATCTTCCCCTTCTCTCCCTCTCCCCCACTAATATCTATCTCTCCTCCCTTTGTCCTCTCTCCCTCTCTCTTCATCTTCCTTATCACTCACTCTCTCTCTCTCTCTCCACATTTCTCTCTCTATGTCTTTCTTCTTACCTCCCTCTCCCTCCCCCTCCAAGTCCATCTCTCTTTCCCTCCCTCTCTCCACTCTCTCACATCCTCTCTCTTCCTTCCTCTCTTTCCCTTTCTCTCCCATCTCTGTCTCTCCCTCTCTCTCTCTCTCTTCACCCACCAACTATGTTACTATATCCCTCGCTCTCTTCTTATATCTCCTTCTCCCCCCCTTATCTCCATATCTCCTTATTTGTCTCTTTTTCTCAGGCCCAAACATACACACTCTCTCTTTGTCTCTCTCTTGTCACTCCTTCTCTCTCTCCACTCCTCACTCTCTATATTTCTTATTTCCTACATCTCTCCCCCTCCAACTCCATCTCTCTATCGATCCCTCTCTCCTCCTCTCTCTCAAGTCCTCTCTCTCTTCCTTCCTCTCTCTGTCTCTCCTAACTCCCTCTCTCTTCCTTGATCTCTCTCTCTCTCTCTCTTCCCTCCAATACTCTCTCTTCCTCCATCACTCTCCTCCTCTCTCTCATCCTTCCTCTCTCTCCCTTTCTCTCCTACCTCCCTCTCTTTTTTCCCTCCAATCCTCTCTCTTCCCCCATCTCTCTCTTTCTCTCTCTCTCTCTCTCTCCCTCTCTCTCTAATCCTCTCTCTTCCCCCATCTCCCTTTCTTTCTCTCTCTCTTTCCACCCCTCTCCCTCTCCAACTACATTACAATATCCCTCCCTCTCACCTTCTCTTTTCTTCTCTCCCCCCTTCTTTCCATACATCTTACTTTGTCTCTTTATCTCACTCGTAAACATATACACTCTCTCTCCATCTCTCCCTTATCACTCTCTCTCTCTCTCCACTTCTCTCTCTCTCTGTATTTCTTCTTAGTTATGTAAACTAATGAACATAAATATTCATAAATATAAAGCAGATTATGGAGTAAATATGAAAAGAGGTTTTATTTACTTACCATAACTCTGGTTTATTTATATTTTTATTTATTTACCATACCTCTTTTATTCACTATGGTATTTGGCCCATAGGCTTGTTATATACTTAGATTTTTATTTATAATCCTATTTGATATATTGTTATTTATTTACCTTAACTATTTATACCTCTTTTATATTTATTTATTTACCATACCTCTTTATACCTATTTTATATCTATTTATTTATCATACCTCTTTATACCTCTTTTATATTTATTTATTTACCATACTTATTTTATAAATATGGTATTTGGCCCATGGTATCAATATTAATTTGTCCCATGGTATTAGTCCCATAAGCTTCATCTAAACAAAACCTCTTTTTAAATTTTTTTTAAATATAAAAAATTTTATGGAGTAAATATAAAAAGAATTTTTATGTATTTACCATACATCTAGTTTATATATATTTTTATTTATTTACCATAGTCCTGGAGTAAGTATAAAAATATCTTTTATTTATTTACCATACCTCATGTGTATTTATATTTTTATTTATTTAAATTTTAAAATATTGCAACTTTGATGGGGAAATATTTATGTCTTTAAATATTTTAATTTATCCATAGAATATGGGTTTTCTTTTTAAATATTCATTTTACAAATATTTAATTAAAAGAAATATTAAAAAATTTTGGATTTTGATTGTTTGTGTTTAATTAACTCTTTTCTTTTGATTTAGGAAATGGTATTGACTTTAGTAAAGAGTAAAGATGTTTAAAATTTTACTTAATTTGGAAATTCAATGTGGTAAATTTTTTTGTTAAAGGTAAATTTTGATCCATTCAAATTACTATCCATTCAAATTATATAAATAATACATAAAGTTATATACAATATAAATATTCAAGTTATATAAAATTCAAGATTAGGTTAATGCTTTGGCCGACATTAGAAAAAGTAAAATTTATTATTTTTTGAGAACGTGACATACCCGACATCAGGGTCATTCAACTTAATAGCTCATTATATAATCATGTGAGCATCACCAATCATATATCTTAGAAAGCAACTGAAAATCCATGTGTACAAAATCAATGTATACTCTAGAGAGTGGTTCTCATATCACTATGTAAATTGTTGCATGCTACTTCAACAAAATTATAAGATAAACTGTAATACACATCATATATGCACCATAACAATTGCCATGCAACTAATTTGTTTTAGGATACATGTGGCATTCTAGGGGTGAATTCCATATGATGTGTATATCAATATATTAGGTTTTGTTAAGTTGTGAGTATCTAAGAAATGATAAGGAATATCCATACATCATGATCTTGTAATGTGATTATAAATTGTCTATAATTTCCATAAAATGTATAAATGATTTGTTTAAAAAAAATCAACACAATCAACCCTAAACAATGCTCATGATGTGGAATGTCATTGGCGAAACCAAAATGATGGTCACATGTCCCATTTCTATGGTAATGGTGATCTATGCTACTTCAACAAAATTATAACATAAACTGTAATACACATCATATATGCACCATAACAATTGCCATACAACTAATTTGTTTTAGGATACATGTGGCATTCTAGGGGTAAATTATATACCAACGTAGATCAATCTATTAGGTGTTGGTAAGTTGTGAGTATCTAAGAAATGATAAGGAATATCCATACATCATGATCTTGTAATGTGATTATAAATTGTGTCTATAATTTCCATAAAATGTATAAATGATTTGTTTAAAAAAAATCAACACAATCAACCCTAAACAATGCTCATGATGTGGAATGTCATTGGCGAAACCAAAATGATGGTCACATGTCCCATTTCTATGGTAATGGTGATCATATATATGTTTTAGCGACACTTGATGAGTAATTAAATAAATCTCAAAGTGTGACTCATTGTGCCATATTTTTTTAAAGCATGATTTGTTTTCCTAGTTTTTACTAATTTGTTAACATATTTTATTCATTTGGAAAGCTAATTAATGATGCTTTAAGTAATTAGGACCTAATCAGAGATCATCTTCACATCTTCACTGAAATATATTTGGTAATTGTAGTCACTATATGGACCGCACATGCATGCTACTTAAGAAAAATTGAAATATAAACTATAATACACATCTTATATCTACCATAACAATTGTCATACAACTTATTTACTTCTAGATACATATGAAATACTTCAGGTAAATGCCATATTATGTGTATACCAATACAGTAGGTGTTAGTAAGTTATGAGGATCTAAGAAATGATAGGGTATCCACACATTAGTAGTGCCCTGGTGAATTTTTTGCATAATTTTCTATTTGTTGTAATTTTGTTGCCTGGATTTGTTATAGATTCAAATAATATATACAATTATCTACCAATTGTTCTTTATAAAGAAGACGTACAATAAGTAGTCACCTAAAAGTATTGGTAACATGAGTAACCTCGTAAGCTGTAAATGAAAAGTGAATAACCTCCACTCACCAACAAGTGGCAGGCAGGGTTGGAATTTGGATTTCTTTTTACCCGTCACACAATTTTTTTTGACATTTTGGTCATTATTTTTCTAGTCAATAAACGTTACGTTTAAAATTTTTCACTTCATTAATGATGTTCTCGTAATAAATTAACCCTTCACCAATAAAAGTTTGATTAAAAAAATTGAACGCTGTTCCATTTTCTTTGGATTTTGGAGAGTGATATATCTGTGTCATGGACTTTTAATACCTAAAGTTTCAAGAGAAATAACTGATTCTTGTCAAACTAATATTTCCTCAATATATGCTATGATCTACTAAAAATTACTTCAAAAATCAAGTAACCTTCGAATATAAAGAAAAAAACATGAACAAGCTTTCCCTAAATTGCAATAAATTTATGTTTATTATTAATATTGCATAACCTGTCTTATAAAAATTGCATAATCGGACTAAGAACAAATCCTCAGTGCATTTTTTATTGTTGTTGTGATTAAAACAATGAGCCAAAGAATGCTAAGGCACTCAGAGAAATCAATCTATGTATTATTTCTCACAAAATCATGTTGAGTAGTGGAGACTAAGCGCTAGATTTTTTTCTGTCCTCAATCTCTCTATTAATTATGTCTATGTAGTTATAAGAATAACAAGCCAAAGAAATATGAGGCTTCCAGAGAAATTAGTCTCTGTGTGCAGAAATTGATGATTACTGTTGACTAAATGTTATACCATTTAAAATTGCTGAGCGAAATTAATCGGGCCATGATGTACCATTTGTCAGTATCTATTTTCTCATGTATGAAAGTTTTTTTTTCTAAGTAAAAGTAATTCTATTAACAAAAGGAGTACAATACAGCGGGCCAAAGCCTGATCATTTCCGAGTGCTGTGGCATTTGAAACAAAAAACCATAGTTTGAAGACTGCCTTGCAAGAGGGAAACCAGTCTGAAACAGTTGATTTGAAAAATCCCGCATAGGGGAACCAGAGAATTGTAGTACTAGAGACCATATCGAAGCAAAAAAAACAAATGCATTTTCAGAGACAGCAGGAAACACATGAACATGCCCGTGAGAATGGGCAGAAATAGAGCAAAAAACCAGAGTGAAGAGGAGGAACTACTCATTAGGAGGTTCGTAGACAACTCTGCACCAGAGTTCATCTGGTTCCCCGTCAGCATTATACAGGTCAGCAATAGAATGGATCACCTTCCCGGGAGGAGGAGGAGTAATCTGCGCCTCGCTCGCTTGCACTGCGTCCTGCCTCTCGGTAGGTTGACCCACCGCTTCCTTGTTCACCAGGTCCTGCGTGGCCTTGCCCATATGACCCTGCACGTCTGCACTATCAGGGTGCTTCAGCCCAAAAAAATGCGCCGAATCCTGAGCCGCCGAGAGGCTGCATTCCGCCGGGCGAGAACTGGGAACAATTTCCTGAGGCTCTTCATGAAAGACGACCGTAATTGAGGCAGTCACCCTGGGTCGATTGAGAGTGCTGTTAAATGAAAAATGCGCGGTGTGGGTTTGAGCAGGAGGAGCGGAAGGAGTGGGGGAAGCAAGGCGACGGCCCGAGCGGAGAAGGCACCCTCTAGGTTGACTGTCAGAGTGGGAGTTAGACGCAGAGGAGGTGCCAGAGGTGGATGGAGAGCATCAAATTTGGCGCCTCGTGGAGCCTCTTCGGCAGCGCATTCTCTGCCTGAGGCGCGGCATAGTCGCACTCGAGATAACAGGGCAGGGAGGCAAAATATGGACAGAAGACTGAGGCGAGAGGGGCAACAGGGCGACAAAAGCAAGCTTGCAGGAACCAGCGTGGGAGAAGTGGAGATTTTATCCAAAATCCAAACAACAATTGAGACAACTTCTCTTACCAGTTATAGTGCGAACATTAGAAAGCCCTACTCCTGGAGCGCACCACAGATTCACAGGCGGGGGAATTCTGTTCAGACCAGAGGGACACTCCATAATAACAACCCAGTCTACTATGAAACTGTGAATCGACTGCAATAAACCACCATAAGTATGAACTGGAGGCTGAGCCATGTCGCGGCATGCGAATGTGTATCGAGGAGCAGGACTATGGTTGATTCGAGCACGAGAATTAAATGGCATTAAACTCTGATCAGTCGACATTAAGAACTGAATGACAGCACTCTTGCGGGTGGGCGAGTGGCTTCCCCTTATGCCACACCCCCATCCCATCACGTTAAACACTACCAACTTCACCCGCATCCGGGTTCTCATGTATGAAAGTTGATGTACCATTGAAAGTTTAATAATTCTATTGAAAGTTTAATAACTATAATAACTATATATATATATATGTGTGTGTGTATATATATATATATTTAATTTAATGATTAATAATAATTAAATTAAAATTCTTAAAAGACAAAATAAAAGCTTAATAATCACGAACTATTATGATAATTTAAAAATATAGAACTCGGGCTGAACATAGTTACAAAGATACCAAGAAAAGAAGAGTGCATGTGCATGATAACCTCTTTCTCGACAACCTATGAATGCCATTCTCAATGAAGACTCAAGACTCAACTGGATTGGATTGTGTATCAAAACAGTAGGAATGAATCAAAGTTCAATGAATGAATAACTTGATCGAGAAAATTTATAGGGAAAGGTAACTTTACTATCAATCTACTAAACCTCACTTCCATGATTAAAAAAACACCCCCACCTTCTCAGTGGTCCCATCATGGTCCACCTATTGAAAAACAACCAACAAATATTATTTTTTTTTATATTTTTTCATGGCCATTGGACAATGATTTACTATGGTTTTCCTACTAAATTCCAATGGATGATTATTCAAAAATATTGAGAATTAGTTTAGTCTCAAGGCATAGCCAAGAGTCTTACTGGATAATTATATATTACCTCTCCATTGGATGATTGTACATTTTTCATCTACTTTTTCACGTGAATTTCAGTTGATGCTAGATCTTTGCCTTCTATTTCTTTAGTGAAGCTAAGAGTTAACTTTGATATTATATTAATAACTATACTTGCATGAATATCCATGCTTTTATACTTCCCCACTGTGGTCAATGTTGATGTATGGCCTTGGACCATTTATCTTACAATTAACTCACTATTCATATTCAAATTTCTCCAGTTGAGCCCAATAAAATAAGGAAAACAGAAAATGAAGTCCTGATTTATCTTTCCAGTGCTCCTACATAATACAAATACTCTTGAAAACCAATTAATATGTAAATTGTCATCATTCATGCTAAAATCATTTTGAATTTTTATAATGAACCTACTTACAATTAATAGATTACATTGCTCACAGAATAAGAGATAATTTAGAACTATGATTTCACAATAATAAATTATCGGGCTCCCACAGGGCGATGAACTTGGTCGGATGTGACCCTTCTGCAGCAGCTCCTGAATCTGCCTCTTGATTTCATCGTTCTCTATAACAGAGCACTGATAGATCGGTCCGTTGGGTAGTGGTGCACCTGTGGTCAGATCAATCGGGTGCTTGACTTGACAGTGTAGAGGAACCCCTGTGGGTGAGGTGAAAATCTCCCCGTACTCCTCCACAACCTTATCCATTTGTTTTTGTCGTGCAGAGGAGCCTTTTTTGGAGGTCGTGGCCATAGTCTTCTTCTTTCCCTGGGGGCGTATCATCAGGAAAACGAATTTCCTGGTTTGGGAAATGAGCTTACTGCATTGTTTTGCAGTAACCGAAGAGATAGTAGCAGGAGGTGGTACCTCTGGTATCCTGTACAACTTATTTCCCAAAGTAACAATAACAGCACAAGGCCGAGACTCATACACCGCATGACGCTTCCACAAGTATGGTTGTCCTAATAATACATCAGAAACATCAATAGGAACAACGTCACATAATACCTCATCCACGAAGGGCTTGATGCTATAGGGAAGGCACCACTGCTGGCTGACGCGGAGATCTTGTCCTTGGTGAAGCCACCCGATGGTGTATGGATGTGGGTGAGATATGGTCGGAAAGCCCAACCGCTTCACAACATCTGTCGAAATGAGGTTCTTTTGGCTCCCATTATCGACAATGAACTGTACCGGGGAGCCCTTTACCCACATCTGGGAGTGGAAGAGATGTTCCTCCTTCTGGATCTTTGTAGTGGAAACAGTGGCATTGGGCTCCGCATCAATAATCTATTTCCATTTGTCATTCCCCTTGTCAGGTTTTGATTTAGAGTCAGAGCATGCATCTGACTCAGAAGCCCGCATCTCGGCCACCACCGATTGCTTGGCCCGACAGTCACTTGTGTTGCGAGTGGAGCTCTTATGGAACTCACACCACTTTCCCGTGTCCTTCTTTGGTTTTACGGTGTTGTTATTTTCTTGTGGCTTCGACAGGTTGTCTTGAGTCACCATGCCTTGGCTCTGTCCTTTGTTCTATGGTTTGGGAGCACCTTTCCCTTGCTTTTGATTCGCAGATCCAAAGTCTCGCTTCTTCTATTTGAATTTCTCCTCAATCTTGGCAGCATACCGGTATGTCGTACCAAGTGAGGAGATGTCGAGGAACTCCATTACCTCCTGAATGTATCTGTGCAGGTAACTGCGATACTTTAGCACCAGATGTTTCTCTGAACCTTTGATACCCAACTTGGTGCGCAGGGTATGGAACAGATTCGTCAGCTCATGCACATCTTGATCCCTTTGTTGCCGCAGCGTGGTCCATTGTATGTACTTGTCCTCATAGCTCCCCACGGGATAGTATTGTTCCTTGACAACATCTCGGAAAGAATTCCAAGTGGGTACGACCGAGAACAGAGAGGGTTCTGTCTCGTCCGTTTTCTCACAGTGGCTTTCCCACCAGTCCTTGATGGGGGGCAACTTTGAGGAGTGCAAAAATAATCTTCTCCCTATCGGAAAAGTCATGAAACGAGAAATATCCTTCTAATAGATTCAACCATATATCTACGGCGGCTGCATCTATTTGACCCTCAAATATGGGAATGTCAAAATTTACTTGTACCACTCAATTCTATAAAGAAGGAAGTGTGGCTACGCCTAGATTTCCACAACCTACAAGGTTGACACCACAACAATTGGAAGAAAAAAGAGAAAAAGGGCTTTGCTACAGTTGTGATAGCAAATACACTAAAGGTCATAAGTGTGCTGAAAAAAAATTATTTTACATAGATTGTGAAGAAGAAGAAGAAAATGAAAAAGAAGAGGATATACACCAGGAACCAGCCATAGAAGAGGAAGAAATGAATCCGACCATATCATGTAATGCCCTGGCAGGAATTACCACTCCTCAAACTCTCAAGATAGCAGGACAGATCAAGAAGAAAAGGGTAATAGTGTTGATTGATTCAGGTAGCACCATAATTTTATTCATTGTAAGGTAGCCAAGGAATTAAATTGTTTCCTATACCCAACACCAGAATGTCAAGTGATGGTTGCAAATGGAGGAACTATAAATTTCTCTGGAAAATGCCATAATATCAAGCTAACCATGGGGGAATATGTATTGACTAGTCCTATGCTTTCCATTCCTATGGGAGGTGCTGATGTTGTACTAGGAGTACAATGGTTACAATCTTTGGGGACGATAGCTTTTAATTTTCAAGAACTTTTCTTGAATTTTTTTTCAGAAGGAAAGGAAGTAGAATTACGGGGTATTGAAGGGAAGCCAGGAAGGATAATAAGCTCTAATGTCATGACAAAGCTTCTAAAGAAAGAACAACGAGGCGTAATTGCACAATTATGCTCACTAGAAGTTCCGACATCAAAATCATCTATTTCTGCAGATCTCTAACAAGTCTTGGAAAATCATTCCAAGGTGTTTGAAACTCCCAAAGGACTCCCACCTATTCGTGATCATGATCATGCTATTCATTTGATTCCAGGAAGTGTTCCTCCAAACATCGGGCCTTATAGATATCCCTACGTCCAAAAGAGCGAAATTGAACGTATGATTGCAGAAATGTTAGAGGCGGGTATAATTCAACCTAGTCAAAGTTCTTTCTCTGCTCCTGTAGTATTGGTACACAAGAAGGATGGATCATAGCGAATGTGTCCGGATTATAGGGAGCTCAATAAGCTCACCATTAAAGATAAATTTCCCATTCCTGTGATTGATGAATTATTGGATGAATTACATGGAGCAATTTATTTTACCAAATTGAATCTTCGTTCAGAGTTTCATCAAATTAGAATGAAGACTGAAGATATTCTGAAAATATCATTTCGAACTCATGAGGGTCATTATGAATTTTTGGTCATGCCTTTTGGCCTTACCAATGCACCTTCTACATTTCAAGGGTTGATGAATTCCATTTTCAAACCCTTCCTTAGAACATTTGTGCTAGTATTTTTGATGATATACTAATCTACAGCAGGTCTTGGAAGGATCATGTTGAACATGTTGACAGGGTGCTCAAACTATTGCAGGAGAAACAATTATATGCAAAAACATCCAAATGTTTCTTTGGAGTACAAGAGGTGGAATATCTGGGTCATATTATATCTCACGAGGTGTTAAAGTAGACCCTAACAAAATTAAAGCCATTAAGGAATGGAAAGTCCCCAAGACAATAAAGCAGTTGCGAGGATTTCTCGGGTTAACAGGCTATTATCGCAAGTTTGTTAAGAATTATGGGAGAATAGCAGCACCTCTAACAACATTATTGAAGAAAGATGCATTTTCATAGACTCCTGAAGCAACTAAGGCCTTTGAACGTCTTAAAGAGGCAATGTGCCTAGCACCGGTCTTAGCTACACCAGACTTCACAAAAACCTTTATTGTGGAATGTGATGCCTCAGGAAATGGAATTGGTGCAATTTTAATGCAGGAAGGAAGACCCATTACTTTTGAAAGTCATCCAATCAAAGGAAAGTATTTACAGAAACCTATTTATGAGAAGGAAATGTTAGCAATACTGCATGCACTAAAGAAATAGCGAACTTACCTAATGGGAAGACACTTCAAGGTAAAAAATGATCATGATAGTCTTAAACACTTTTTGGAACAAAGACTATCTTCCGAAGAGCAGCAAAAATGGGTCACAAAGATGTTGGGTTATGACTTTGAAATAATCTACAAAAAAGGAAAGCTTAATGTTGTTGCAGATGCACTCTCAAGAAAGAATGAAGAGGTGGAAGCATTGCTTTGTGCCATTTCTATTATTCAACTAGATTGGATAACCGAAGCAAGAGATGAATGGAAGAAGGACAAAGATGTATGGACACTCATTCAAAAGTTGCAGCAAGATCCTAGTACATCTGATACATTTAGTTGGAAAAATGATTCCTTATGGTACAAAGATCGCTTATATCTTTGTAAGAATTCCCAACTAAAACAAATATTCTTCTGGAATTGCACACTTCTCCTTTAGGAGGACACTCAGGATTTTTAAAAACTTACCACAGGGTGAAGAAAGAATTTTTTTAGGATGGCCTTAAATCTGATATTCAAAAGTTTGTGGTGGAATGTTTGGTTTGCCAGCAGAATAAAGTTGAGACAATTAAGACCCCGGGACATCTACAACCTTTATCCATTCCAAGTCAACGTTGGGAGGAGATTTCAATGGATTTTATCACAGGTTTACCTAAGTCCGAAGGAAAGAATGTCATCATGGTGGTAGTTGAGAGACTTACCAAGTATGCACACTTTTGTGCATTATCTCATCCATTTAAAGCAAGTACAATTTCTACTACATTTGTGGACAGAATTCAAAAGCTACATGGAAGCCCAAGGGTTATTGTGAGCGACAGAGATCCCATTTTTACGGGAAATTTTTGGATGGAGTTATTTTCTTGTTTGGGTACTCAATTAGCTCATAGCTCATCTTATTATCCTCAATCTAATGGTCAAACTGAGATAGTAAATAAATGTTTGGAAGGATATCTTTGTTGTTTTGTATTTGATAAACAAAAACAATGGGTCAAGTGGTTACCTCTCGCTGAATGGTGGTATAACACTTCCTTCCATACTGCAGCAAAAATGACCCCATTTATGGCACTTTATGGATATCATCCACCATCAATCACATCATCTTTAAGGGAAAATTCGAAGGTTCAAGCAGTGGAAGATCACATCGAGCATCAGCAAGAAGTTCTCCAACTCTTAAAGGATAACCCGAATTTGGCACAAAATCGAATGAAACAACAGGCAAATCAACATCATAGCGAGAGAAGTTTTGATGTAGGAGATTGGGTATTTTTACGGCTACAACCATACAAACAAATGTCCCTCAAGCAAGCAAAGAAGGATAATAAATTATCGCCAAAGTACTATGGTCCTCACAAGGTGTTGCAAAAGATTGGTACTATGGCATACAAATTGGAGCTTCCTGCTTCTTCGCGAGTACATCCAGTTTTCCATGTTTCATGCTTAAAGAAGGTTATAGGTGAAAATCTTCCAGCTCAAACAGTATTGCCAGAACTTGATGGGGAAGGGAAAATCATATTGGAACCTGAAGCAGTCATGGAAAAAAGAACTCGACAACTACGGAATCGATCAATTTCAGAGTATCTCATCAAGTGGAAGAACTTACCCACTGAAGATTCTACATGGGAGGATGAGAATTTATACAGAAGCACCCAGAGCTACTCAAGCGTTGAGGACAACACTTTTTTGAAGGAGAGGGGCATGTTAGGTCCCTATATTACTAGTATAGTCCCTTATTGTTGTTAGTGTAACCACCTTATTGTTATTATTGTACCCTTGTAACCCCCATTTTGTTATTATTGTTCCCTTAAATTATTATTGTTAGGTCGGCTAGGATTACATTGTGGCCCACTAGGATTACATTATGGCCCCATGGACTCCTATATATAGAAATGAGGTTTTTTAAATTGTATCATCCAAGAATTTTTCATTTATGTAATGTATTGGAGGTTTCCCCCTCGAAGTGGCTCATTTCTAAGGCGTTGATATCTCTTTTATTCTCTTTTTGGAGCTGGTTACACAACAGATGCGCCACCGGTGGGCAGCCATTGAAGGATCTGGGCAAAGTTATCCATCATTGCATTCCTTTGTTTTTCGAGAGCCTCCTTGAGCAATATTTTGATAGGATCTCCTACTCCCTCATCTTTATTTTCGTCCCCCATGGGCGTCCGTCGGGGTTTTCGAGGCTGATCTTCCAAAGGTTCCACCAGATCGAGCCCTAACTCCTTATACCCCGACCTCGTTGGGGACATGAAAAGAAGGATCGAGAAAAAGCAGACCGCTCTGATACCACTGATCCGGATTTATGCAGGAATGAAACAGAATAAACACATAACCATAAATACAGAGATGGAGTGGAAATAACACTTCATTTTATTAATATCAAAGAACTGAAATTTGCTTATAGACAGAATGGAAATAAAACTAGCTAGGGCGCTGGTAGCTATCTCTGAGGAGAGATGTGGCGGCTACAGGCCTTTGAACTGAGTTACAATGAGGCTTGAGGGCCTATTTATTATTGAGAAACAATGGAGAACCCTAAACATCCAAAAACCTAACCCTAGGAGATGAATCGCCAAAACTATGGGCCCCGTTTGGGTAAATTGGTGTTTCAACTTCCCAGGGACGTAACTTTGGCATACTATCTCTGTTTGACGCACATGATACATCATTAGAAAGATCTATCTGAGGACTAAAATTTTTGCCACAAATATAATTTTGGAATAGAATGATACAGAATGATATTTGCTGGAGGCGTGATGCCCAAAAAACGTCGTTTAGGGCCTCAAAACGGCTCCGGAAGTTCAGGACCCGAAAAACTGCTAAAAATAGTAAGTTGTGCCGAAACTGAAAAAATGAAAGAGACAATGGTGGAGCCCCAAATGGAATAGGTGGGTGGCCACCAGTATCCACCTGGATCATTGAGTGAGCCAAAAAAGCAACTTTCCTTACTTTTTGAGTACAACCTTGCAATTGCGAAGAGGACTAGTGTTGCAAAATTATTGGTAAGTGGAAATTAAAGGGCGTAAGAACGTTTTTGAAAAAAATTCAAATGTCAAAATTAAGTCTTCTATCCTTCCTAGCACCTCATGGAAAATGGGAATCCGCAAATTCTAGTCGTCAAATATGTGCAAAATGCCTTATGACGGGCAAAATGGAGGACTGGTCCTATGCTGCTACATGAGTTAGGGTTTCATGTGGAAACAAGGAACCTTGTATAGTTTTTCAAGGATAGGAAAGGAGAATATTGTCAGTTAATCATCACATGAAACTTCATCACCATTTGAAAATTGTGTCCTAATTTGAAACAATAAGACTACCCAACTATTTCATTATTTAATTTTGATTGTGTAATACAAAAAAATATACTAGATAACTTAAATAATGTAAGCACTTTTGCAAAAATTTAGTGGAGAGAACCTTCAATTACATTTATTTTGAAGTTCCACTTGCATTTTAAGCCATTTTAATTAGTCTTTCATGGCTATCTAGTAAAAATTTCAACCTCTTGTAGAAATTTGTTTGTCACTTGTATTAGAAATGCAAAAATCAAATGTAAATAAAAATGATTTGAAATGCTAAAATTCAAATGCGCGCTACATAAAAATGATTTAAAAAAAAAATACATTAACGTCTGATATCACGCGCGCATTTGCCCTCAGCTCTTGCAGAACAACATTCGCCCTCAGCTCTTGCAGAATAGCATTCACCCTCAGCTCTTGCAGATCAACATTCGCCCTCAGTTCTTGCAAAATGGTAAGTTCTTACTGCAGGTCCTTCCTCCTGTAGTAGGGTTGACCCTATTTGGGTTTTTTTGGAGCCTCTGAGAATACAAAGGTTGTGATTGATTACGGGGCACTGCCTATATTTGTGGAACTTCTTACCTCTGGGAATGATAATGTTCGAGAACAGGTAGCACGTTCATTTTAGAGGCATAAAATTATTCTTGCCAACTATATTTATACGTCTGTAATTTTGGAATTTGATTTAAAAAAATGCTACCCAAATTTGAGTTCAACTGGTGTTCGTGTAAGGCTGTTTGGGCTTTGGGAAATATTGCTGGAGACTCTGCATCATTTAGGGATCTTTCCCTCAGTCATGGAGCTCCAAGGCAGGTGCTTGCCCAGTTGAATGATACTGCCAGAATTTCAATGATACAAAATCCTACATGGGCTCTGTCAAATTTTTGCCGTGGTAAACCCCAACCACTATTCGAATAGGTAAGAAGAATACATTTTCTGCCTCTTCTTCTTAGTTCGCAGATACTGTGGATTTTTTTATATATATCTTGGTGCTTGGTATATTTGGACGTAATATGGACCTAGGCGCTTGTTTATTACAATGACTCTGTCATCAAGTTTTAGAAAATGCTCAGAAATTTGGGTTTCACAAGGGGATTACCCTTGCTTGCAATTATCGATTATCAATCACATTCAAAAAAAGTCTTTCGTAGCATTGTTGAGCTCTTTGTAGGTGAATTTCCGAGGCAATTTCACAATATTTGAACTAAATTTGTCTATCCTTTTCAATACTCTGCGCTTGTAACAAAACCAGACAAACAATTTAGTGGCCAATGCAACAACAACAACACCTCCTATTGCAATGCCTGCAATTCACCCTCTATGCATGCATGAATGACTATGGCACCCTCTTTTGTGAACAGGTACTGGAGCTGAAGGTACTGGTTTCCATTAGGATCATGGAATTCAACATCCAAAATAGTATCAAATTCCACTGAAATAGTATTCCCTAGCGAGGGCAACAGTTCATTGAGACCTATTGGACTCATCACCCCCAAATAGCCTCCAAGGATGCCTAGAGTGTGATCATCTGGAGCAATAACAAATGCTCATCCATCCCCAATTGAAACAAGAACATGATCCACATTGGTTACAGAAAAGGAGAAACACGTTTTGAAAGAAGAAGAAACTTTTGTATTAGGGTCCAGAAATCTAACTGGCCTATTGTACAATGCCCTACCTGCACTTCAAATTGGTACTCCCAACTCCATGCTAAGGCTCACTGTTCCATTCTTCAGATGAGCATCTTAACCTGAAGTTTGATTCCAAAAAACTCAAGTCCCCTGTTCTATGATCAAGACCTCTGTTACAACGAGTAGAGTTCTGAGCAAAATACTTCACAATAGGAAGCAAAAGAAACATCGCAAAATTGCTCGCTTTAGACTGATAATTTTCTGTGCGAAAATTCAACTGCGGACAATAAAAACATAATATCAAACACAACCAATCCACAATGGAATTTGAAAATGAGGATTTATAACCAAAGAAAACCCTCTCCAGTTAAAAGAATTCCAGAATGGCTTTAACATTCTACTAATGAGTGCTTACAACACCATAGCAATTACTGTCACAATGAAATCTGCTGGAAGCAAAGCCCTTGTACAGTTTTTACATTTCCAGAGTGAAAGCAAGAATCTTGCTATCTCTCATGATCTGGTTTTGTGGTCAAATCCTTTGCTATGGTTGTCTTGTTTTGCTAAATGTGGATCTGTCTTAGCTTTGGCTCTGGTTCTCATTTTTAGGATCGTGGCTATCTGATCTTGCTATGGCTTTGACTATAAAAACTTGTTCAATAGGAAAATGTTGACTCTGCTATATATAGGAGCTTCAATGGGTTCTCTCAAACACTTTTTTGGGTAGCTTTGTTTTGTCTCTGATTCAAGGAAGAACTATGTTGGCCTTGGTTTTTTAGTCCTCGGAACTTAGTTCTCTCATATTTGCCATCCTATCCCCAGTTTTCTACCGATAAAGACATAACTTCACGATATCAAAATTGACTATTTTTGGCCATTTATCTTTAGTAATGGTACAACCTTAATTTGGTGAATTCGTACAGTATCTGAAGAGCAGTCTCAAGCTGTTATTCAATATTTTAGCATAACTACTACATTTAACTGCCATGCTCTAATATTTATATCAACAATAAGCATTCTTAAGGTAGTTCCACATTTGTGAAGCAGAAGGAATGCTTATGACAACTTCTTATCATAGTGGTACAATTCTGTTCGCAGTTTATCTTTTATAAACCTCCAATTTTCCAAACGTAGTAGAGACTACAAATTGACCAAATTTTGGAAAAATCATGAATTTACGTAAAATGCATTAAGAATAAAAAAAGCCCACAATTTGTAAAAAGCCCACAATTTTGTAAAAAGCACACATTTTGTAAAAAGATCACAATTTGTAAAATTCCCACTTTTATTTTCTTTTTGCTTATATATTGAGCTCCCATTGAGTTCAACAAGTCTTGGGTTTTATACACCATTGAGAGAGATTTATTGTTTTCTTTATAGGATAATTTGCATCAATGGAAGAAAACATTAGAGGTGGAAAAAAAATTCAAAAGGGTGAAAGGGGTGATGGTAGAGTTTATTGCCCTTGTAAAAAATGTTGTATCAGAAATAATGTTAGAGTTTTAATAACGACAGCAACAATGCATTGTAGGAAATATGGGCACATTGATGGTGGATCGAATGACTATCGTCCCATGGTAATTAATTATCTATCTTCATTATGATTATATCGTAAAATTTTATATTATTTTAATATTTTTTATATGTGCACTAATGTTTAATTATTAATGTTTGTAATTTTCATAAAGTAATATTTTCTTCTCTCCAACTTCGTAAGATCAACTAAATTTACAAAGAAATAGTAGTAGATTAGATGATGTTGCACCAGTACGAGAGAATATTGCAGCAAATATTAGTATTGGAAATGATGTTGTACAAGGTGAAGAACATGAAGCGAATGATGAAGACGATTTTAATGATCCCATGGAGGTAGATGACGACAATAATGAGAGAGTTCACATTAATGATGGGACAAATAAAATGCTCCAAGACTTGTATGGTGAGTCAGATGATGATGGTGGAGATAGTGACGGTATTTATGATGTACCTCTGATTGAAACATCAAATGAATGAATTTTTGAGCACTCAAATGCAACTCTTCTCTCTGTTACATTGTTGCTGGTGAACTTAAAGGTTATGAATAACTTGTCGAACAGATGTATGACATAGATCCTAAGGTATGAAATATGTTTATATAATCACATATATGTAAATGTTGATTATTTTCCATTTTTTAGTTGTAATAAATGTGTAAAATAATAACTTATATATAAGTTATTATTTTACACATTTATTACAACTAAAAGAAGGGAAAATAACACATGCGATATTATTGCATGTCTTAGAGGCCGCGGTCATATATATTAATAATAAATTATTCATAACCTTAAGTTCACCAACTCTCCTGCTATCAAGTTACGGGTGAACTTAAAGGTTATAAATAATTTGTCGAACAGATGTATGACACAACTCCTAAGGTATGCAATATGTATATATGATCACATATATGTAAATGTTGATTATTTTCCCTTTTTTTAGTTGTAATAAATGTGTAAAATGATAACTTATATATAAGTTATTATTTTACACATTTATTACAACTAAAAAAAGGGAAAATAATCAACATTTACATATATGTGATCATATATACATATTGCATACCTTAGGAGTTGTGTCATACATCTGTTCGACAAATTATTCATAACCTTTAAGTTCACCAACTCTCTGCTATTGTTGCTGGTGAACTTAAAGGTTATGAATAATTTGTCGAACATATGTATGACACAACTCCTAAGGTATGCAATATGTATATATGATCACATATATGTAAATGTTGATTATTTTCCCTTTTTTTAGTTGTAATAAATGTGTAAAATAATAACTTATATATATATATATATATATATCATAGTTATCAAAACCAACCGGTCAGGACGGCTGCCGGTTGGAACCGGCCTTGCAACCCGGTCAATAGCCTATTCTCACCTGTTTTGGCCGGTTAACCGGACCTAACCGGCCAGTTAAGTAAGGAACCGACCAGTTTATGCATAAACTGGCCAGTTCCGTACTTAACCAGCCGGTTAGGTGCTCCTCCATGAGTTGCAAATTCCTCAGTGTCTCCTCCATGAGCTGCAAATTCCTCTATTATACTAGCAACAAAATTGTCTAATAACTCATACTCAACACCTTATAGTAGCAACATTACACATGATGACTGATAAATACAAGGCTGGCTAGCATAAAATCCCTGGCAGCATGCAACTCATCAAGTGTACTTGATGAAAATTTCTGTTCTCAAAACAATCAGCAGCAACCTTATTTCACACTCCACTAGGAACTGTCAGACCCTCTCTCTCTGCTCACACATAGTAGCAGCATAAATACAAAACCTTTCACACAACATACAAGAAATTTGATCATGGCATCAAGACTGATGCAAATGGTCTGACGCCACTTAAGGGACAACAACATACAACCTAATGAAAATGTGACTGGCAATAATAAATTGACCACTAGAAAATTCCCGCTTGGAAATGAACTAAATTGGCTACTGAGTTTTCTGGGTTTTAATGAATATTTTCAGTGATAAATTTTGTCAAACACATTGTAAGTAGACTGCTGAAGTTGTAATGCTCTCTCAACTTGTTACAAATAGCACTAATAGTGGGTTTCATAAACCAATTCAATACCTCTAAGTGTTGTAGATGTTTTTCTAGAAATTTATTGGCAAGAAAACATAGATAATGAAGAATACAAGATCTTAAAAATGCTGGTCTGATATATATATATATATATATATATATATATATATATATACTGAACCCAGAATTGTCTTTAAGGCTGATACAATGAATTGAAAACAGATCTGAGCAGGGACAGATTGTATATTATAATATTAACTCAGCAATAAAACACAGTGAATAATATAAGAGAAACCTGATACATTACTTCAAAAAGTTTGCTTATGTATTTTTCGATGATATGTATTGCATTTGGTGCCATTTTGATATATTCACCTTTGCATGGTATATAAATGAGAAAAATTTTCATATTTTGTCTCTATTGGCTTGGAATCATGGTTTCAAATCTTAAAAATAGTTTTTATTTATTTATTTATTTTTCATTTTATTAAAAAATAATTATTTAATGTATTTTTTTTAAAACCGGTTCATTGAGATCTGATCGCTACCGGTTAGACCGGTTCCGGTTCGAAACCCAGTTCATTAGCTCCACCGATCCGGTCACCGGTTCCGATTTTAATAACTATTATATATATATATATATATATATATATATATATATATATATATATATGATTAATAATCTTTACAAGACACTACTTTTTGTTTCTATTGTAGATTGTTGGGTGAATATTTGTTACCATCGCCAAATACTTTACCTCGAACATATCGAGATCTACGTGCTATTATGAAACACTTTGGAATGGAATATAAAACTATAGATGCATGTCCTAAAGATCATATTATATATTACGGAGAACATGCGTTGAAAACAGAATGTCCGAAATGTGGTACCAGTAGATATCGAACATATCAACTAACCAAAAAGGTGCCTCAAAAGGTTCTTCGTCATATTCCCATAATTCCACGTTTGCAACGAATGTTCAGGTGTAACAGCATAGCACAATTTATGGATTACCATTCAAAGAATATAAGTGGAGATGGTGTTCTTCGAATGCCTGCAGATGGTTCTGCATTTAGAGAAATCGAGGAAAAATATGTAGATTTTAAAAATGAACCTCGTAATGTCAGGCTTTCATTGGCAGCTGATGGTGTTAATCCATTCGGAGAGCTTAGATCTACTTACTCAGTGTGGCCTATTTTCGTTATCAAAAATAACATTCCTCCTTGGATGTCAATAAAGAGGGAGCACATAATGTTGACTATGATTATTCCAGGTATTTGATACATTATTTATTTGAATGTAACATTTTCATTTCTCTCGTTGTTTGCATAAATATATATTTTATTTATTTACTTACTTATATATACATATATCATTGGAGTAATTATTATGTACCGTAATTTTGAACAATTAGGTAAGTACCAGGTCAAAGATATGAATGTATATATTGAGCCTCTTATCGATGAGCTAATACAGTTATGGCGTGGCATCACTATGTATGACATCACTAAACCAATCAAGCAGAAGAGATTTCAATGTCGTGGAATGCTTGTATGGACAATTCATGATGCCCTAGGACTAACACATGTTTGTGGTATGTAATATTTCATTGCACTTTAATATAATACATAATTATCTAAATTATATATACCATATTGCATGTTTTAAAAATGATCTCATAGTATATTAATTGTTATTGATCCATCTATTGCAGGTCTTCAAACAAAGGGTAGATTTGCATGTCCAGTTTGTGGCCCTAAGATGAAGTATCGTCATTCGCCAGACTTAAAAAAGATGGTGTTTGATGAGTTTAGGCACTTCCTCCCTAGGAACCATAAGTATCGTACTACTGAAAAACATCTTTTCAATGATAAAGAAGAAACTGGATTAAAACCACGAAGAATGACACCTTAGTTGTGGATGTTGGAATATAACAGAATTAATAATCGTCAAGCAGCTGGTACGTAATTTGTGTGTGTGTATATATATATATATATATTATTTGTTTATGTAATGTTTGGAATTTTTGTTTTAACTAATGAATTTATTTTATTGTATTTTATAATTAATATTGTTCTGATTTATTTTATTCTTTGATATCAAGGTCATCGTCACCGTGAAGGTACTAATATTGTAGTTCCACCTGGAATGAAATGTTATCCTTCTCAATTCGCGAGGTTTCCCTACTATGAGGACCTAAAAATAACTCATTTTTTTGATACAATGCATGTCGGGAAGAATGTGACAGAAATGTTATGGCGGACCATAGATGGTGCACATGATAGAGATAAAATTGACAAAATTTGTGTTGACATTGAGAAATCAAATCATGCAATGAAAAGTGTGATCGACGGATCAAATAACAATGGAGGTCGAAATTATAATAATATTCCATGGTTATTAACAGAACAACAAAGCAATGATGTAAAAGAGGTCATTAGAAGAATTAAATTTCCAACAAGTTTTGCTTCAAACATAAATAATATCTTAACGAAGAAAGGTGACTTCAGTGGGGTGAAAACACATGATTGGCATACCTTTGTTAAGGTAATTTTTTTGGTATACGTTTTTGTATGTTATTGCTTGAATACATATTTTAAATTTTCCTTTTTTCTGCTTAATTTGGAAACCAATAACGATTCATTTTTTATTGTTATAGTATGTTCTACCTGTATCTCTCCCAAACGACTTCGACAACAATGTCAAACAAGTTATATACGGTCTTAGTAAATACATGAGGTAAGTAGTTTTGATTTATACGCAAAATCTAATTGCTACAATTTCTTTTCGTACTTGATGAAATGATGTATTAATTTACTTGTAATGAAATATATATTATGTTTCATTGAAATAACCTTGTGTAATGATTTGCAGATGGTTTTCATTGAAAGAAATCCATCAAGATGAAATAAAGTATTGGAAGAGAGAAATTCCTCGGCTAATGTGTGAAATGAAAAAGTATCTACCTCCAACATTTTTCAATGCACAAGAACACTACTTGATACACCAAGTTGAGGAGATTGAAATGCGTGGACCAGTACACACAAGGTCAATGTGGATGGTCGAGAGGCACTTGAAATCCTTGAAGGCTTTGGTTAAACAAAGAGCACGACCTGAGGGTTCTATGGTGGAGGGATATGTGGTATATCAATCCATGGTGTATATTAGTCATTATCTTCCTAAATTAGCTGTGCCAGTCATGAAGGCAGTGGATTGCATTTGGGATGTGAACTCCATCAAAAAATTTGAAGAGGAGCACCTATTGGGAAAAGGTAGAATGAAGAAAGTGAGAGGTAAAAGATTTATTATGTATAATACATATAATTTTTCATTTTTTTACATCATGTATATGATCATTATATTCATTTAGGTATTATTCTTTCATATTTTATTAATTAATATAATTTACCATGGTTATAAGTAATATTTATTAATATTGGTGAATTATTGTTTTTTTATTCAGGTGCTCAAGATTATGAGGCGCTACTTTTATACATTGCAAACAATCTTGAGTGGATGAGTGAATGGATTGAAACATGTAAAGCATGTAACGACGGTAGGTTATCATGGAAACTACTGTCTGAATTGATTAGAGAAGCGTATCGTAGTGGAGATGGGAACGTTACGGACAGGGAAATCAATTTAGCATATGGTTTGAAAGATAGAAAGGTAAGCAATTAATTCACCTATTTTATTCATTACTTATTTATACTATATTTATAATGTGACAAGAAGTTTTATTTTTCAGTTAATTTTCATGCTGTGTAAATTATATGTTTAATTATTAATTGAGAATGCATATTTTTCATGTTTGGCATATTGCAGTTGAAACACCACAAGGCTATGTGGTGCAATGGTCGTCAATTTCGCGTTAAACAGTTGGAT
The DNA here is from genome assembly GCA_034641835.2 of Pinus albicaulis. Lineage (NCBI taxonomy): Eukaryota > Viridiplantae > Streptophyta > Pinopsida > Pinales > Pinaceae > Pinus > Pinus albicaulis. The sequence continues at coordinate 220,163,051 of CM076577.1, read as the reverse complement.
GATAACAGGAAAACTTCTGATAGTGGGATAACTGCAGTATTCCAGGTCACTAATGTTTCCTCCAGGAGTGACAGACATCCTCAAGAATCTGAAAATAGATATTATGGGTTCTTAGATGATATAGTTGAGTGTGAATTTAATTCCTTCAAAATAGTTTTGTTCGACGTCAAATGGTATAGGCTACGAATGAATGTACGTGATGATGATAGAACACTTATTCAACATGACAATGGATTTCCAATGGTTAAAACATCGCAGTTTGAAGTAGGAAAAGATCGCTATGTTTTTCCAAGCCAATGCGAACAAGTATTTTACTCAGAGGTTCCAGGTGAGAACGAATGGTCATTTGCTATTAGATATGATCCAAGAGGAAGGCCAGTAGAGTATACTGTAGAGGAAGAAGATGATATTGATCAAGAAGAAGATGATGCAGTGGCAGATGAGCAGGAAGATGCATTGACAAACGAAGAAGATATCTTAGAAGATGAACCAGGCATAGGAGATGAGGCAACAATTATTGATGATGATGTCGATGAGGATATTATTGAAAATGACACAATTGATGATGATGATGACATGGTCGATCATTTCAACACCGTTTCTGAATCAGATGTTGATATAGATGTCGATAATTTGGATGAAGATCAAGAAGATACAGAAGAAGAATATTGATACATATGTTATGTTCAAGTATGAGCTGGTATGTTATAACTTTATATTTTAATATGTAGGAATTATTGTCTGTTCGGAAAAATACTGAGAGGGGGGGTGAATCAGTATTTAGGGCTGACTGAAAACTTTTCACCAGAGATCTTATTATGCTGTTAATTCTTTACTTAGATTATTGCATCATTCTTTTAGTAAACATGTGAAAAGAAATAACAGAATAAGCCATTACACAAAAGGAACACATATGAACACCAGTATTTAAGGTGGAAACCCAATTTGGGAGAAAACCACCGCTGTTGTCGTCTTAGTCTTCAATATTTATTATAAAGAAAACATCTTACAATTTTGTGCTGGCGCAGACTCATACCAGCACGCAGGCACCAACCTGCAGAAGGCTTCAACCTTCTCTCGTTCTCCAGCCTCTCCTGGAAGGGAGCTTCGACCCCCTGATTTAACACCAGCTTGAACTGGCAGAAAGCTTCCACTTCTATGCAGAAGACTTCAACCCTCAGATCCACCGAATTTCTTCAATTTCTTCATTAGACTTGCATCAGATCTTTATTATTTCTTTGCTGATCTTCCTAGAGATTTTTCATTTCCTCGATCAACTCCATAGGTGCATCATGGATTCAGCGTTATCAGACAACAGAGTTCGATCATGCAGATCTCATAAAGATATTTTTATTTACAATGCCTCTGCATGCACACCTCGTACTATGATTCTCATCACCTTATATAGTTTTCGCCTTTATTGAAACCATGGGTCAAAACCATTCAATTGCTAATGGTATTATTAAAATTCGAACCAATCCAAATTGAAATCCCGATCTTTGTTCTTCCATGCTCGAATTGTCCCAAAGGTAATCTCTATCTCCGCCAAATAATACTATAGCCAAGGTAAAGTACCAATAACGTGCCGCTGATGGTTTTCTTTCTTTTATTTATCAAATTCGTGGAATTTGATAAATAAATATTATTCACAACCTTTGGAAATTAAATATATAATAGAAATTTATAGTAATAACCAGCGCTTTTATCAAAAGGATTTTAAATAGACCTTTGGTTCTGGCCCCACATACATAATTGACGGCCCAATCAATATAATTTAAAAAACTGGGGCCCATCGCTTACGATCGTTTTCATCCGACGGCAGAGAACACATCGCTCAGCATCAGATGATCCGACAGATATCGTTCTTTGATGATGCACGGATGATAACGCGCGATGGCACTCCTTACCTTCGGTAACTTTCGCGCATCTATAGCAAATGAACACCGTTCCATGACCCCTTCCCAGATCAACGGTGCTTATCAATATCGCTGAGCATCCTGGGTCGAGCAATAATGCGCGATGGCGAACAGTGAAAAGCGGTTTTGTGGAGTCGTACAAGGACCCGTGTCGCGCATTCTATGGAATTGCTCCCAACCTCTTGAAAACTGCTTTCCCGTCGAAGGTGGTGTGATAGAAACCACAAACCACCTTTACTATTTTCTCGGTCATGGTTCCGCTCTTCCATGCAGGGTTCCGTCGCGCTTCCGTTTGTTATGTTCCACCTCTTTCCTTCCAGGTTCTGTTCATGATTCCAAAGTGTTAGTCCGTGTTCCACCGAAATTTCAATGCCAAATACTCTGTTTTAGTTCTTTCGCGTTCTAACTGGTTTGCTCTCGCTCCTTGTTCCTTTCTCCATGAAAGCCAGTCAGCTCCTTAATAATAGCGTAGACCCTTCCATCATATATTTAACGAATATATATAACTCCACTGTCTACCAGTTTGGATACACTGTCAACCGTATTAACATCGGTTCCTCGATCAACATACAGAGCACAGGGTTTCTTACGGATGTCAATTATCCTTCATCAGGATGCATACATATTTTCACACATGAATTAACTTGTCCTTATTTATATCAATTCTCCATTAAATACAAAGCTTGCCATCAAGGACAATCATATAATAGGATACAGGAAACATATTGCCAACATTGTCTTTAAATAATTTACTAATTATGCAGGTTTGTTGCATGTTGTTTATTATTTCAAACCAATAAATAATGGCCTTACTATTGTTTATTATTTCACAAGATTCGCAGGATTCATTTGATTCTATGGTCAGGTCTCTGAAAAAACCAATTAAACACTTAAATAGTCAAGATCTGGAAGACAGGCTTTACCCCCACCATAAATTGTTGAAAAACTGGCCTTCAGTTCAGCTTGTTGTGCTGAAGACGAGGGTGGATTTGCATGATCAGTTGAATGAAAATGAATCAGATATTCAAGATGCTTTTGAGGGCAGATCCATAAGCCCCATAGATGAAGATCCCATTGCTGCAGAATTTCCTTCTGCGTTGAAGCACAAGTATAGTGTTGTATCGAAATACAAATTAGAGGACAACTATACCAAGTCTAAATCAACTAAATCCAGTTCTAGTGCTCTTGAACTCACCGAATTAAAGCCAGAAGCAGGATTTACAATCTCTAATGGGAACGAGTATGGTAGTTCCAATATTGGATTGGATTTCTGGAGCTCTGCAATAGGCACTGGACCTGATCGTAATGAACCCCAACTAATTCAATGTGATGAAAATATGAACTTTGATGATGATCAGGAAAACAAGCCAGAGCATTTTGGCAATATTGAAGAAACTGAAGAGGTTTCTTGTGATCGATTGAATCAACTCAGCCATAAGACATCTACTGCAGGCTGGTTTGTATCAGAAGGAGAATCGGTTTTTCTTTCCCATGATGATGGATGCTGCTCTTTTCACGATATAGCAAATTCAGAGGTGTGGAGGTTTTAATTATTGTACTTAATTTTGGGGTTTATGGGTGTTATAATTTATACATTTTGGGATTTTCTATTAGAAATAGGGAAAATCCTAGGGGTTAGATTATTCTCATGCTTTAAATTTCTATATTTGAAATAAAATTCACCAATTTCTATTTAAAAAAATGATTTTCCTAAATATTTGATGTAGTTTAAATAGGATGTAGTTCATTTCAAAGAATGTTGAAATTTTCTAGAAACTATGATTGGGATTTCAAGAATATTTATGCACTCTTTAAATTTTCCCTTAACATAAAGGGAAGTTGATGTATGAGTAATAATCAGTATTGTTTTTTTCCAATCTCCAGGAGAAGGCTGAATATAAATCTCCATATGGGCTTACCCCAAACACGTGGGGTGATTGCTGGTTGATCAGAGCAGCTGGTTCAGATGGTCGCTCTGGTAAATATGTTGTGGCAGCCTCTGTAGGTTGTACATTGGACTCAGGTTTCTATTCATGGGAATTTTATAATAAAGAAATTATGGCATTCCATACTGAATCAGAGGCCTTCACTTCAACGTCCAGTACCATCTCTCCAGTTTTGGTAGAGAGGGATGTCTCGGGGAGAATTTTGGCTTTGAAAATGTTGTGCCAGAGAATCAACATTGGTGGTATAGGCCATGTGGGCCTCTTATGGTATCTACTGCCAGTGCCCAAAAGACAGTTAATATTTATGATATTCGTGATGGAGATCCTGTGATTTTAATGTGTTTGTTTTGAAAGTTTAAGTTTCATAGTAAATCATCAATGGGCTCTAAAATAAGGCCACATTAAAATCTTGGATACATGTTTCATGCCAAAATCAGTTGTATCTTCCATAAATACACAATATTGGACCACTCTGTATAAATCTGCTTCTCGAAAAATATTACATCTCCCTCATTATACAGGTGGTGTTCTTACATGCATAGCAAAGGCATTGTTTTGGCAATCATTTTTTAAGTCACTAGATATTGTGGGTACAAGGATCTAGGGTCTCCACATGAAACTGTGTTGCCCGGAGACTCACTCTGCCTGTCCTTAAATTTGTAAACATAGTAGTATGCCAATGCTTCTTTCATTTTGTATGCATAAGACGATTTTTTGTCAAAGTCCATAATTGTTTTTAAGTTTTATCCATCCCAGTTTTGTTGTGAATGCACAGGTTTTTGGCTCAACACATATCTGTTATATCTTTTTACTTTTCCTTTACTAGCTATTTGAAATTTCTAGTTATATTTAGAGGTGTCTTTTAAGGGATGAGGGGAATTACTTGGATTTAGTGCTCCCAGGCTTATCATTTATTCTCCAAATGAAGCCCTGTAATCTGTAACACTATATGGGCATGCATCTCACTTGTTAAAATATAGTTGATACAATATGTTGTACATGAAGCCTGGAATTGTGTACATTCCTGGAATATATTAATTTGCAGGCATGCTTAAAAGAGAGATAGGGTTTGATAAAATCAAAAACCCTGAACATGAAGAAAAAAAGAGGCAATTATTTTATACAGATAGAACCAAGACACTATCTCCTCATTAATAACAAAACTTCAGTCCAAAAATCATATGTACAAATTCTAGAAGTCGAAAGTTGAAAATTTCTGAAATGGAACCAGGCCCTTTTCAAAAGAATAAATTTAGTAAAAAAGAGGGTGAAGAAAGTTATCTTATCAAAATTTCCACATACCGTGTTAGCAAGGAATGACTCCGAGTCCTGAGCAGTGAGACTGAGGAATTGCTCTTTTGTTGCAGGTTGCAGTTCTCTTCTCCAACACGATGAAAAGAAAATTCTTAGCTCTGGAGTCTGAAGCCCGAGTCACAACTTGGAAGTTGGTAAGGAAAATTATCAGGGTTGTTTCCAGTTGGCTTGGAGTTCGCAGCCTCATTAATTTTCTTTAATGCATTTCCTTCAATGCTGTAGTTGTCATTGGCCAGCAACCTTTACAATAAAATTTATTAGACCCGTCACGCTACGAGGAAAATTTGACGTGATCACTGATCATTGATTTCTTATTGTGATAACAAACATTGGAGATTTACTGTCCTGTTTTAAAGTTTCATTTTTTTTTTTTAAATTGAAACCGCCATCGGTATATCGACGCCTTGTAAGCGTCGCTCTTCTGACGTTTTGAACGATTTCCATTTTCGTCGGTCTTGTGACGTCCGTCGATATTGCGACAGTTCTAGAAACATCGAAAGAGTGATAGAGCAAAGACGTCAGAAGGGCGATGTTCAAAATTTCGGACCACATTTCGTCGGAATTGCAACAGTTCTTCCTGGCGTCGATATTGCGATGCTTCTAGAAAGCGTCGATCTTGTGACACTTTTGCAATACGTTGGTCTTCTGACACTTTTGTACGACGTTGGAAATGCGACAGTTTAGACACGTCGGAAGAGCGACAGTATAAAGACGTCGGAAGAGTGACGTTCAAAACGTCGGACGACATTTCGTCGGAATGGCAACACTTTACAAACGTCGGAAGAGCGACGTTAAAAACGTCGAACCAAATTTCATCGGAATGGAGACACTTTACAAACGTCGGTTTGGGAAACGTCGGAAGAGCGAAACGTGTTTGGAAGCGACGGAAAAAAGTGTCGGTAGTGCGACACTTTGTGAATGCGTCAGAACTGCGACCACATGACAAACCACGTTTTTCCCATCCTCGAACTGTCGCTCTTGCGACGACTGTGTGTCGGAATAGCGACGATTTGGTTGTCGGAAATTGCGCCAAATTTTCTAGTGATGCGTTTATGGGATAAACAATGTTGGTTTTCCACGAAACGAGTTGTGCCAAATTTAGAACGACGATATCTACACAGTCGTTTAGGTTCCACACCATTCCGACAACGTTAATTTTTTAACATAATTTTGAGCTCCTGATCAATTGGGTTATTGATCAATTCATATAGAAATACAATGCATCTAGTTATTACCCACACGCTGAAGAGGATGTGGTAAACATAGGGATTGGGTTCAACAACTTGGTTTATATATGTATTGGTTCAGTCACATGGTTTTTCTTCTTGTTTATTTCTTCATCAATATAAATCATCATGTAGTGATAACTCTACGATGACTTTAACAATGAATAACATGTCATTGAGGGGTGGAAGGAGGGGGATCTGTTCTCATTAATCCCGATGGAATAAATATGGATTGGTATGCTTGGGGTTTGGGCAAGAGGAAAAATAATCAAACAGAAGCCTACGAGTTATTATATGGCCTCACCTTAGCGCAACAAAAAGGAACCAAAGACATGAACATATTGGGGGAATATCTCCTAATTACAAAACATGTCAACACAATAATGACAACTCAGAAAAATAAGTTTAATCAAGTTTTAAAAAGAGCCCATGGCTTATGTTCTCTTGTTGAGAACCTTCATTTCTTCCACATCTTGAAAAGCCTAAATCATGAGGCGGACTTGCAAGAAAATATAGATTTCCATTTGAAGGAAATTTGTAATCAAGTAAATGGAATTGAAGGATACCTCCCCATCCCCTAATTTTGATGATGAGTAGAAGGTATCTGGAGGCAAATCATTTATATTATTTTAAGCATAAAAACAATTTGTTTTGTACTTTGAATATTAATGATATAAAATTTTTCACTAATCCTTGCTCCGCCTGGGTTTTTATATTGTATTTACCCTTATTTTTTTCCTTGGATTCCCCTTCATCTCCTCTTCCCCTCCCCCCCTTCTCTTTTCTGCCTCCCAACTTTGTTTTCATTATGATCCTCCCTTATTCCCCTTGAATTCCTCCTCCTCTCCTCCTCCTCTCCTCTCTTCACCTTACCCCTTCCCTGCTCTGCTAACATCCACCTCCCCCACTCTCTCATCTCCCCTCCCCCCTCAACATCGTATTCTCTTACTTCAAACATTACTTCATGAATTTGAGGTGGCAACCTCTCGCCCTCAACACTTGGAAAATTTTGTGCCTTTTAATCACCTCGATGTATGACTACATTATTATATTGTTCTGGAAACTTTGTGATGGGATTGGCATAAGTGTGGATGATCAATTTATTAAGCTATATTATAAATCTCGTCATATTAACCAACAAACCGGATCCATGAGATAAATATTTGTGATTAAGCCTCACTCAATTCTCTCAGGTAAGATTTTTTGGCTTGTGTGAGGGACAATAAATATGCACCAGGATATTGTCGTTTTAGGCTGCAAGGAATTCATGGATGGTAATTGGGACCCGAGAGGTATGTTCTCATTCACCTAGTACATGGATTTCTATAAATTGGGAAGAAATGATCAAAATCGCTGCAATAGAAAGGTCTGTGTTCAGAAGACTTAGAGGGGAAGTTTGCATAGGCATAGTTGGGGTTGTCTGTGGGCAATATTGGAAGTTGAATTCTATCTCTTGACAAATATTAGTATTGGAAAGCCTTTGCATGAGACCTTTTATGTTGATACCAACAATGTTTTTGTGAGCTTTCGAGAGTAGGGAATCTACAAATTGAGCCTATGTTTAGGCCTTTTTGTTGAATTAGTTCTCTGTGGGATTATCTAGTTAATAATTCCTTGACGGTGGACTCGTGTAATGCCCCAGTTGATCCCATATGGAAAATTTTGATTAGCGTTTAATTAATCTGTAAATAAGGACTTATAATTTTTGAGTAATATATACACTTGTGAAATTGTAAGTTTATTTTATTGGTATGACCTTTATTATTTATTTCATTTCTAATATGTCTTCTCAAATAAAATCTTAGATGAGGTATGGTCTTCCCTCATTTATTTCTAAAATCAAATATCTAGGTTTTGTACACCCAATATGTCTTCTCAATTTAACTTGTAGATAAAGTATGACCTTCCCTCATTTATTTCTAAAAATCAAATATCTAGATTTTGTACACCCAAAATTTCTTCTCAATTTAACTTGTATATAAGGTATGATCTTCTCTCATTTATTTCTAAAATAAAATATCTAGATTTTGTAAACCCAATATGTCTTCTCAATCTACATTTTGGTCTTCTCCCATTAATTTTTGAATAAAATATCTATATATGGTAAGAAATTCAAGGTTAATAAATTATTAGGATGAGGGGGTAGTCATGAAATTTATGGCAAGTAGTTGAAGTGGATGAGAGGAAAATATATAAAAGGGAAGGAGGATGAGAGGAAGGGGGAGGATTATTAGTCTTGTTTGGCATGTGGGAGGATTCTTGGTCTTGTTTGGCATGGGGATGATTCTTAGCCTTGTTTGGCATTAGATGATATCCTTAGTCTTGGTTGGTAATGGAGGGTGTTGATTCCAACTTGGATACACTACAACTGGTTGGACTTGGGCTCGAAGGGCTAGGGAGCCTGTGGAGGTTCCCTGGGCTAGGAAACCAATCATAGTTGGCTAGGAGGTAAATCCAGTTGGCTAACGTAGCGAGAGCATCTCAACATAAATCAAGGGCATCTCAACCAAGCTACTGATATAGGCATTCTTCAATTATTGATTACTCATATAAATTATTGAAAATGAAATTTCTTACTTAAATATGTCAAAAATGGACTATTTTCCTTCTTAGTATGTTTATTTGAAATGATAATTTTAGGTTAGTTAAAGACCTAGGTTAGATCCTCACATATGGTTAAAGACTCGTGTCATTTCTTGGCATATCCCATCAAGGAGAAGAAAACTCTATCCATGTTGTTAGCATAATATCAACCTATAATCCCTGAAATATTTGACTTATATATATATATAATAAAAACTAATGAGAGGGAGAACTGTCATCAATTTTACTGGGTGCATGCATTATCCAAACTGCATATTAACCCCCATCACAGCAAAACCCATATCATCATCCTTGTCCTCATCGTGGGATAACCTAAGCACCCTGCCCCTCTTTTCTTCATACAAGCACTAGATTTTTCCACCGTAGTCTCCACACAACCTCTCTTTTAGCTGATCCTCTTCATTCAGGCCCTCCATTTGGCACATCCTCGCTCTCTACCATATACCAGCCTAGATCCATCTTAACTCTGGATCTATCAAGCGCCGAGAGGGATCAAATCTATCGAGGTGCAAACCTCTTTTTTGAGTGCAAAATTTGAGGAAAGGTTTGCACCTCGAGAGATTTGATCCCTCTCAGCGCTTGATAGATCCGGAGTTAAGATGGATCTAGGCTAGTTTCAGTCGTGTGCTTCCAAGGAAAATCTATCAAAGATATGATTTATTTTCTCAATAATATGTAAATATATCAAATATTAATATAATCATTTTAAATATGATAAATATTTCTGAGATTAACTTGGTCATTTTAATTTTAAATTTTCTTAGTTACCTCAGTTCGTTGAGATGATAAATATTGTTAATAACTATAATGATGAAAAATGATGAAATATTTTTTTTGAATGAAAAGTGACAATAATAGTGTTGAAAGATAGAAAATGTGAATAATAAGAATGTACTCATGTTACAAATAGTCTTCATTGTGATCAATCTCAAACTATTTTCTTCTACTATTCTTATTGTCACCCTTGTTAGTTTTGTTATATTTTCATATCGATTATATGAAAAAGAGAATTTAAATCGTAAACCATTTAAATCTTTAGCTCGAGCTATTGTAGTAAACATGATACCTTGTCTCTCTTTCTCTCCAATATTAATATGTTAAATTACTATAACACACAAATCAATGTACATTATCAATAAATTTTTGTGCTTACACTAAAATCAATGCAAATTGTTAATCCAATCACTTTAAAATTAATGTACCGTCATATATCCAATTATATCAAATCATAAATCACCATATACATTGAAATCAATGCATTTAATGCAAGCAATCAAATAAGATTAGAAAATAACTTCTACATTGAAATCAATGCACCTAATGCAATCAATCAAATAAGATTAAAAACCAACATCTACACTAAAATCAATGCATTTACTCAAAGAAATCAAATAGGATTAGAAACCGCCATCTACATTGAAATCAATGCATTCAGTGCAAACAATCAAATAGGATTAGAAATAATCTACATTGAAATCAATGCATCTAGTGCAAGCAATCAAATTTAATTATAAATCGACGTCTAAATTGAAATCAACACATCCAATGCAAGCAGTCAAATAGTATTAGAAATCACCACCTACACTGAAATCAAAGCATCTAGTGCAAGTAATCAAATATCATTAGAAATAAACATCTACCCTAAAATCGATGCATCTAGTGCAAATAATCAAATAGGATTAGAAATCACCATCTCCACTTATATCAATCCATCTAGTGCGAGATATATTACTACCTCTCTCCACCCTCCATCCATATATATATCCCCCTCCATCTATTCTTTTTTGCCTCTCTATCTCACCTCCCTAAACACACACGCTCTCACACTCCATATATATCAATCTCTTTGTCAATAACCCCCTCTTGCCATCTCTCTCTTCTTCCCTCTCTTCACCTTCCATCTATATCTCTATCTTCCCCTTCTCTCCTTCTCCCCCGCTAATATATCTCTTTCCTCCTTTTGTCCTCTCTCCCTCTCTCTCCCTTTTCCTTATCACTCTCTCTCTCTCTCTCTAGAAACCAACATCTACACTAAAATTAATGCATTTACTCAAAGAAATCAAATAGGATTAGAAATCGCCATCTACACTGAAATCAATGCATTTAGTGTAAACAATCAATTAAGATTAGAAATCATCTACATTGAAATCAATTCATCTAGTGCAAGTAATCAAATATAATTATAAATCAACATCTATATTGAAAATCAACAATTCATTCCACAAGCAATCAAATTATATTGAAAATCTTTATGATAAGTATAGTGCAAGTAATCAAATATCATTAGAAATAAATATCTATACTAAAATCGATGCATATAGTGAAAATAATCAAATAGGATTATAAATCACCATCTCCACTTATATCAATCCATCTAGTGTGAGAAATATTCTTCCTTCTCTCCACCCTCCATCCATATCTATATCTCCCTCCATATCTTCTTTTTTGTCTCTTTATATCACCCCCCTAAACACACACACTCTCGCAATCCATATATATCAATCTCTTTGTCAAACCCCTCCTCTCCCCATCTCTCTCTTCTTCCCTCTCTTCACCTTCCATCTATATCTCTATCTTCCCCTTCTCTCCCTCTCCCTCGCTAATATCTCTCTTTCCTCCTTTTTTCCTCTCTCCCTCTCTCTCCACATTTCTCTCTCTATGTCTTTCTTCTTTCCTCCCTCTCACTCCCCCTCCAAGTCCATCTCTCTTTCCCTCCCTCTCTCCACTCTCTCACATCCTCTCTCTTCCTTCCTCTCTTTCCCTTTCTCTCCCATCTCTCTCTCCTTCTCTCTCTCTCTTCACCCACCAACTATGTTAATATATCCCTCCCTCTCCTTATATCTCTTTCTCCCCCCCACTTATCTACATATCTCCTTATTTGTCTCTTTATCTCAGCCCCAAACATACACGTTCTCTCTCTGTCTTTCCCTTGTCACTCCTTCTCTCTCTCCACTTCTCACTCTCTATATTTCTTATTTCCTACATCTCCCCCCCTCCAACTCCATCTCTCTATCTATCCCTCTCTCCTCCTCTCTCTCGTCCTTCCGCTTTCTCCCTCATAACACCCTCTCTCTTCCCTGATCTCTCTCTCTCTCTCTCTCTCTCTCTCTCTCTCTCCACTAATCTCTCTTCCCCCATCACTATCCTCCTCTCTCGCATCCTTCCTCTCTCTCCCCTTCTCTCCTACCTCCCTCTCTCTTTTCCCTCCAATCCTCTCTCTTCCCCCATCTCTCTCTCTCTCTCTCTCTCTAATCCTCTCTCTTTCCCATCTCCCTTTCTTTCTCTCTATCTTTCCACCCCTCTCTATCTCCAACTACATTACTATATCCCTCCCTCCCTCCTTCTCTCTTCTTCACTCCCTTTTATTTCCATACATCTTACTTTGTCTCTTTATCTCACCCCTAAACATACACACTCTCTCTCTCCATATCTCCCTTATCACTCTCTCTTCCCCCATCTCCCTTTCTTTCTCTCTCTCTTTCCACCCCTCTGTCTCTCCAACTACATTACTATATCCCTCCCTCTCTCCTTCTCTCTTCTTCTCTCACCCCTTATTTCCATACATCTTACTTTGTCTCTTTATCTCACCCCTAAACATGCACACTCTCTCTCCATCTCTCCCTTATCACTCTCTCTCTCTCTCTATCTCTCTATTTCTTCCTAGTTATGTAAACTAATGAACATAAATATTCGTAAATATAAATCAAATTATGGAGTAAATATGAAAAGAGATTTTATTTACTTACCATACCTCTGGTTTATTTATATTTTTATTTATTTACCATACCTCTTTTATTTACTATGGTATTTGGCCCATAGGCTTGTTATATAATTAGATTTTTATTTATAATCCTATTTGATATATTGTTATTTATTTACCTTACCTCTTTATACCTCTTTTATATTTATTTATTTACCATACTTATTTTATAAATATGGTATTTGGCCCATGGTATCAATATTAATTTGGCCCATGGTACTTGTCCCATACGCTTCATCTAAATAAAACCTCTTTTTAAGTTTTTTTAAATATAAAAAGGTTTATGGAGTAATATAAAAATAATTTTTATTTATTTACCATACATCTAGTTTATATATATTTTTATTTATTTACCATAGCTCTGGAGTGAGTATAAAAATAGGTTTTATTTATTTACCATACCTCATGTTTATTTATATTTTTATTTATTTAAATTTTAAAATATTGCAACTTTGATGGGGAAATATTTATGTCTTTAAATATTTTAATTTATCCATAGAATATGGGTTTTCTTTTTAAAGATTCATTTTACAAATATTTGATTAAAAGAAATATTAAAAGATTTTGGATTTTGATTGTTTGTGTTGAATTAACTCGTTTCCTTTGATTTAGGAAATGGTATTGAATTTAGTAAAGAGTAAAGATGTTTAAAATTTTACTTAATTTGGAAATTCAATGTGGTAAATTTTTTTGTTAAAGGTAAATTTATCATCCATTCAAATTCACTTATATAATTTACTATCCATTTAAATTATATAAATAATACATAGTTGTATTTTAATAGTTAATCTCAACCCATTAATAAGTTAAAAAAGTTATATATAATCTAAATATTCAAGTTATATAAAATTCAAGATTAGGTTAATGCTTTGGCTGACATTAGACAAAGTAAAATTTATTATTTTTTGAGAATGTGACATACCCGACATCGGGGTCATACTGGGCTGTAGATTGCGCCTTTCGGTGCAATAAATGATGGTTAATATATATATATATATATATATATATATATATATATACTTTTTGGAAATGCACAAATAAATGGATTGATAAATATTATTTTTGAAATGATTTATAATAGATAGTTTGAAACTAATATGATTTAAACTGAAATGGATTTATATAAATGATAGTTAACATTATAGTTAGAAATTATATGTGTGTGTGTGTGTGTGTGAAAATTTACAAATAAATGGATTGATAAATATTATGTTTGAAAATCTTAATAGTAAATAGTTTGGAATTAGTATGGATTAAATTGAAATGAATTTATATAGTATTGATTGATTGATGTAAAATGTATGTTATTTATTGAACATTTGCATATGTATTGAGTAAATTTTGATTTAAATGGATATGAATAGTTTATAAAAATAAAATATTATAGACAATATAAATATAAAATTGAATCATAATAATAATAACAATAAAAACAAAAATAAATAATATAAAAAGTATATATAGAAAAAAGGGAAATGGAAGGTTAGGTTTATCGTTTTATCCATTACCTTTTGTACCTTTACTCTCAAAGGAGAATTTGTGGAGAGTATGTTCAAAGAACCAATAATTATAGTCAAAATATTGTCCAATTTAAAAGTTCAACAACCATTTAGAGTTGGTTATCCATATTGTGTTCATTATGCCTCAAATGGTTCGATACTTCTGTGTATAAGAAACAAATATGTGTGTGATAATTAGTGAAATATATTCTATATATTTAAACTACTACTTGAAAATTAAACTAATGGTTATTTGGTGAATACACAAGAATGGTTCCAAATTTCATTATAGTTTAGTATTTTGAAGGCCACCAAGAGTGAACTAATATTTCAGTATATTAAACCAACTCATTAATTAAAAATTTGTTGATAGTATAAGAAATCACACATGATGGGATTTAATAGATCCTTGGGGATTTTCTCAGACTTAGTAATGCTCATTTTCACGCAAATAAGTAAAAAAAAAAATATCAATTTATATATGTGTGTGAGTCGACTAAGAGCGGACAAGTCCTACATTGCATTAATAAAGCTTGTATGGAACAAATATTGAAACAATTCAAAATGGTGAAGACGCGGGGAAATCGAGGTCAAGGAGGATCATCACAAGGACCCCCTATAAATAACCCATTTCCATCTCCCGCGCTAGCTCTCATATTGCGATCCCTAGAAGAAATTAATGAGACTTTGAGAGGGCGCCAAACAACTAAGGTGGAAGTGGAGCACCCTCCATTAGGGCTAGGAAATATCGAGGGATCAAGAGATTCAGATAGAGGAACTCCAATCGAGGAAATTACTAGGGAGCTTCAGAATATTAAGCTCCTAGATTTTTCTGAAGGTCGTGCTAGTGAACGAGCAGAAGCCTGGTTAGAGGGAATGAGAAGGTGATTTGCACTAAGAGATTATACTTCCAATTCAAAAGCTAAAATAACAATATTCCAACTTAGAGATAGTGCCCTGAACTGGTGGGGTAACTTAGAGCGTCAACTGCACCTTACTCCTGACACAGTTACCTGTGAATTATTTCAGGAGAGATTCAGGAAAAAGTTCCTACCAGCATTTTATGAAGAACAACAAGTAGGAGCCTTCCATGTGTTGGTACAGGGAAACTGCACAGTAGAGGAATATGAGATTAGATTCATGGAATTGGTTAATTATGTCTCCTACATGGACATTGATCAGCGCTAAGTAGATCATTTCATTTATAGATTTAACCCTAAGATTAGGGAAATGGTACGGATGTGGAAACCATCCTCAGTTGAAAAAGTTGTTGAACATGCTCCTTATGTTGAAGAGAACTTAGACTTAAAAGGTGGAAACAAAACCATTTTTCCACACCAACCAAGGTTTATGGGGAAGGCCCCTCGTACCTTCTACAGGGGAGGAAGTTTGAGGCCAATGCCATATGGAATAGGGTTGTGCCCAGAACGCCAAAAATGGGGATTTCAATGGTTGCCAGTACATCTTCACTGACAGCTTTAAGGACTCATGCAAATCATAGCCAGACACAAGGAGCCACGAATAGGGGTATGTTAGGTCCCTATATTACTAGTTTAGCCCCTTATTTTTATTAGTGTAGCCCCCTTATTGTTATTATTGTACCCCTGTAACCCCAATATTGCTATTATTGTGCCCTTACATTGTTATTGTTAGGTCTTCTAGGATTACATTATGGCCTCACTAGGATTACATTGTGGCCCCATGCACTCCTATATATAGAAAGGAGGTTTTGTCATTTGTATCATCCAAGAATTGTTCATTCATGTACTGTATTGGAGGTTTCCCCCTCGAAGTGGCTTATTTCTAAGGTGTTGATATATCTTTTCTTCTATTTTTGGAGCTGGTTTCACAACATTTGGTATCAGAGCTTTGAATTTTAGGGTTTCGCTACTCCAAACAGGTCATCGTGGAATTTTCGCTATAACTTCTTTTCTACGAGGTTCAAAAGCTGAAATTTTTAGAGTACAAAGTCGAAATCCTAAGGGACATCTTCGCAAAATTTTAGAGCTTGGTTCGCAATATTTTCGAAGATATGATCTGTGGAAGATAGGTATTTTTGCACGCTCCTCAATTTAACCTAAACAGGTAATCACAACATTTCCGCTATAACTTTTTTACTACGAAGGTTACGGATCTGAAATTTTTAGAGCACGAAGCTGAACTCCTGAGAAACATCTTCGCAAAATTTCATATCTTGGTTCACAATATTTTCAGAGATATGGTCTGTGGAAGGTAGGACTTTTTCAGGTTCCTGAATTTCATCTCAAAGAGGTGATCGTGGGAAAATATTCATAACTCTGTCTCTGAGCATCGGATTGGAATTCTGTAAAAAGTGGACGCAAGAAAATGGAATTCAGTTTCCTTTCTATCAATTTCAGAGCTGAAGGAGGAAGCAATGACACGTGGCAAGTCATACAAGTTCTCTCTATTGAACTAGTCCATAATTAGGTCATCGTAGCAGATTAGGCACAAATTTGTCTTCAAGAATCCAAATCAAGTCAGACTTGTGGCATTCAAAAGAGGATTCAGAGTGCTACCTCATTGCAAAATTTAAGATATTGAAGATCCGAAATCACAAAGATAATTCAGTTTCAATATCGCGCTCCTCAAAAGCAAGAAAAAGGTGTGTATTTTTTTTCAAATTACATAAGTCTCGTTTGAAAAAAATTAGTTTGAATTTATTGCAAGGGCATATTGAAGAATAGCTATTAGTATTGGGTTCTAAAATGGCCCCTAAAAATAATTCAACACCCATTAAGCCTTCAAAAGGCTCTACTATGACTCATGAAGACAAAGAAACACAACATGAGATATCAAAATTACAAGAGCAAGTGCACCAAACTTCGCTATCGCAAAGAGCAACAAAAAATGAAATGGAAGTTTTGAAGAAAGACGTGGAAACTAAGATGGATGGTTTGAAGAAAGGCGTGGAAGCTAATATGAATGGTTTAGAAGCTAAGATAGAAGGCATGGAAGTGGGCATGGAAACTAAGATCGATGAAAAAATGGAAAACATGAAGAATGATATAAAAGTAGACATCGAAGGTTTGGCAAAGTTGATACAAGAAATGTTTCCTAATGGCGAAAATATAGTAGAGGAAACTCATGATGAGAACAAAATAAATGTTAATCATGATTTCATAAACTCTAATGTTGGACGGAAGAACCACCATATTCCAAAGATGGATATGAGGAAGTTTGATGGAAAGGATCCCGTAACATGGATACTACAGATGGAGCAATATTTTGATCTCAATATTGTGCCAAACACACAAAAGGTACGCATTGCAACTTTACATTTAGAACAAAATACATTTGTATGGTATCGATGGCTTTTATCTTGTAAAAAATTGTCAGTTGGTCAATTTTTACGGAGGAAATGATAGCACATTATGAAGATACAAAAAGCAACACCTTCTTTAGCCAATTGATAAATCTCAAACAAAAGGGTTTAGTGGTAGAGCACATTGAGGACTTCCAGAAATTGAATATAAGGGTAACTGATATTCCAGAGGAACACAGAATTTATGTCTTCATAGGGACTTTAAAGGATAACATCCAACATGAAGTTCGCGTTTGGGAACCTAATTCATTGGAAAAGGCATTCAGGTTGGCAAGAAAAATTGAATGTAAAATTATGGCAACAAGGAAGCCTGCCACTGACATATATAAAGATGGAAGTGTTGCTACTCCTAGACTTCCACAACCTACAAGGTTGACACCACAAAAATTGGAAGAAAAAAGAGCAAAAGGGCTTTGCTACAGTTGTGATAGCAAATACACCCAAGGTCATTAGTGCGCTGAGAAGAAATTATTTTACATAGATTGTGAAGAGGAAGAAGAAAATGAGCAAGGATCTTCAAAAGAAGAGGATATACACGAGGAACCAACTCTAGAAGAGGAAGAAATGAGTCCGACCATATCGTGTAATGCATTGGTAGGAATTACCACTCCTCAAACTCTCAAGATAGAAGGACATATCAAGAAGAAAAAGGTAATAGTGTTGATTGATTCGGGTAGTACCCATAATTTTCTCCATTTTAAGGTAGCCAAGGAATTGAATTGTTTCCTATAACCATCACCAGAATGTCAAGTGATGGTTGCAAATAGAGGAACTATAAATGGCTCTGGAAAATTCCATAATATCAAGCTAACCACGGGGGAATATGTATTGAATAGTTCAATTCTTTCGATTCCTATGGGAGGTGCTGATGTTGTACTAGGAGTACAATGGTTACAATCTCTGGGGATGGTAGCTTTTAATTTTCAAGAACTTTTCTTGAAATTTTTTTTCAGAAGGAAAGGAAGTCGAATTATGGGGTATCGCAGGGAATCCAGGAAAGATAATAAGCTCTAATGTCATGAAAAAGCTTCTGAAGAAAGAACAACGAGGTGTAATTGCATAATTATGCTCACTAGAAGTTCCAACATCAAAATCAACTATTTCTGCAGATCTCCAAAATGTCTTGGACAATCATAATTCCAAGGTGTTTGAAGCTCCCAAAGGAATCCCACCTATTTGTGATCATGATCATGCTATTCATTTGATTCCAGGAAGTGTTCCTCCAAACATCAGGCCTTATAGATATCCTTATGTCCAAAAGAGCGAAATTGAACGTATGATCGCAGAAATGTTAGAGGCTGGTATAATTCAACCTAGTCAAAGTTCTTTCTCTGCCTGGGCCTAAATAGTATTGGTGCACAAGAAGGATGGATCATGGCATATGTAAGTCTCGATTATAGGAGCTCATAACAGCTTTCCACCATTAAACTTAAATTTCCCATTCTTGTGATTGATGAAATTGGATAAGCTACATGGAGCAATTGTGATTTTACAAAGTTTGGATCTGCTCAGATATCATCAAATTAGAATGAAGACTAAAGATATTCTGAAAAAAACATTTCGAACTCATGAGGGTCATTATGAATTTTTGGTCATGCCTTTTGGCCTTACCAATGCACCTTCTACATTTCAAGGGTTGCTAAATTCCATTTTCAAACCCTTAGAAAATTTGTGCTAGTATTTTTTTATAATATACTAATCTGCAGCAGGTCTTGGAAGGATCATGTTCAACATGTTGACAAGGTGCTCAAAATATTGCAGGAGAAACAATTATATGCAAAATCATCCAAATGTTTCTTTGGAGTACAAGAGGTGGAATATTTGAGTCATATTGTATCTCACGAGGGTGTCAAGGTAGACTCTAACAAAATTAAAGCCATTAAGGAATGGAAAGTACCCACAACTATAAAACAGTTGCAAGGATTTCTCAGTTTAACAGGGTATTATCGCAAGTTTGTTAAGAATTATGGGAGAATAGCAGCACCTTTAACAACATTATTGAAGAAAGATGCATTTTCATGGACTCCTAAAGCAACTAAGGCCTTTGAACATCTTAAAGAGGCAATGTGCCTAGCACCAGTCTTAGCTATGCCAGAATTCACAAAAACCTTTATTATGGAATGTGATGCCTTAGGAAATGGAATTGGTGTTGTTTTAATGCAAGAAGGAAGACCCATTTATTTTTAAAGTCGTCCAATCAAAGGAAAGTATTTACAGAAAGCTATTTATGAGAAGGAAATGTTAGCAATACAACATGCACTAAAGAAATGGTGACCTTACCTAATGGGAAGACACTTCAAGGTAAAAACTGATCATGATAGTATTAAACACTTTTTGGAACAAAGACTATCTTCATAAGAGTAGAAAAAATGGGTCACAAAGATGTTGGGTTATGACTTTGAAATAATCTAAAAAAAATGGAAGCTAAATGTTGTTGCAGATGCACTCTCAAGAAAAAATGAAGAGGTGGAAGCATTGATTTGTGCCATTTCTATTATCCAACCAGATTTGATAACCGAAGCAAGGGATGAATGGAAGAGGGACGAAGAAGTGTGGACACTCATTCAAAATTTGCAGCAATATCCTAGTACATATGATACATTTATTTGGAAAAATGATTCCTTATGGTACAAAGATCACTTATATCTTTGTAAGAATTGCTAGCTAAAAAAAATATTATTTTGGAATTGCACACTTCTCCTTTAGGAGGACACTCAGGATTTTTAAAAACTTACCACAGGGTGAAGAAAGAATTATTTTGGGATGGCCTTAAATCTGATATTCAAAAATTTGTAGTGGAATGTTTGGTTTGCTAGCAAAATAAAGTTGAGACAATTAAGACCCCAGGTCTTCTACAACCTTTATCCATTCCAAGTCAGCGTTGGGAAGAGATTTCAATGGATTTTATTATAGGTTTACCTAAGTCCGAAGGAAAGAGTGTCATCATGGTGGTAGTTTATAGACTTACCAAGTATGCATACTTTTGTGCATTATCTCATCCATTTAAAGCAAGTACAGTTGCTACTACATTTATGGAAACAATTCAAAAGCTACATGGAAACCCAAAGGTTATTATGAGTGACAGAGATCCCATTTTTACTGGAAATTTTTGGACGAAGTTATTTTCTTGTTTGGGTACTCAATTAGCTTATAGCTCATCTTATCATCCTCAATCCGATGGTTAAACTGAGATAGTGAATAAATTTTTGGAAGGATATCTTCGTTGTTTTGTATCTGATAAACAAACACAATGGGTCAAGTGGTTACCTCTCATTGAATGGTAGTATAACACTTCCTTCCATACTGCAGCAAAAATGACCCCATTTATGGCACTTTATGGATATCATCCATCGTCTATCACATCATCTTTAAGAGAAAATTCTAAGGTTCAGGCAGTGGAAGATCACATCGAGCATCAACAAGAAGTTCTCCAATTCTTAAAGGATAACCTAAATTTGGCACAAAATCGAATGAAACAACAGGCAGATCAACATCACAACGAGAGAAGTTTTGATGTGGGAGACTGGGTATTTTTACGGCTACAACCATACAAACAAATGTCCCTCAAGCAAGCTAAGAAGGATAATAAATTATCACCAAAGTACTATGGTCCTTACAAGGTGTTGTAAGAGATTGGTACTATGGCATACAAATTGGAGCTTCCTTATTCTTCGCGAGTGCATCTAGTTTTCCATGTTTCATGCTTAAATAAGGTTATAGGTGAAAATCTTCTAGTTCAAACAATATTGCCAAAACTTGATGAGGAAGGAAAAATCATATTGGAACTTGAAGCGGTCACGGAAACAAGAACTCGACAGCTATGAAATCGATCAATTTCAAAGTATCTCATCAAGTGGAAGAACTTCCCAACTGAAGATTCTACATGGGAGGATGAGAATTTTATACAGAAGCACCCAAAGCTACTCAAGAATTGAGGACAACACTTTTTTGAAGGAGAAGGGCGTGTTATGTCCCTATATTACTAGTTTAGCCCCTTATTGTTATTAGTGTAGCCTCCTTATTGTTATTATTGTACCCCTGTAACCCAAATATTGTTATTATTGTGCCCTTACATTGTTATTGTTAGGTTGGCTAGGATTACTGTAATGTTCCTTTTTCAAAAACATTGTCAATTGACAAAGCAAATCTATTCCAGAGATAGACTACAGGGGAATTTATTGGATTTGTCACCTTTAAACAAAGGATGAGCTCCAGAGGCTATCTGGCCCACTAGCAGACTTTGTATATAGAGTTATTGTCAAAGGACAATATCCCCAATAGGGAAATACAACAAGATTGGGAATCTCCCAATATTGCAGCTACATCAATAAAAAATACATCAAATGGAAATAGCAGTGACTCATGAACACATAAAATTCCAGAGAATACAATGGCCATTATATTAGATCATGGAAGCAATTAAATATACAACTTCCTGAGGAAATGATCACTCAAGCAAAGCACTGGAAGCCTCAAGAAACCTGTACATGGAAACATGAAATACATAGCTGCATAAATAAAGCCCTAGGCCATGACTGCGTAGTTATAGAGCAGAAATGCTGCATAAATAATGAATACACAAATATATACCAAGGATAGGCTCAAATAAAGTGGGGGAGCAGGATGTCAACCCCTGAAAATACATAACATCAATCCTTTAAAAGGATTGGCTGAAATCTATACAAAAATGCTATAATACAGAAATGCCAGAGTAGCTGGGGAGCAGCTAATCAAGAACTGGAAATGGATGGAGAAGGCTTAAATATCTGTTGTATATGAAGAGCCCTTATCCAATAGAAATCTAAAGTGAAAGGCTGATCCTTTCACCCAAGACTTCCCCTCCAAAATCTGCTAATCCCTCACAGCAAATATCCACCCATGAAAACATTTCCTAAGAGAGGGACTGTGCTGCCTCTGATGGAAAGTGGTTGGCCTGATGCCAAAGATGGTGGGATATGATCAAGAACCTCTTTTTCTGATCCTCCAATGAATAGATCCTCTCTCCAATGGAAAAATAGCTCCGGATGGTGTATGGAAACCTCCCCGGCAACACCCAGCAACACTGCACAATCTCTGCTGCAGAAACTGCACTGATGTAGATGACTGAAGCTCATGGCCTGAATGTATGAATATGGGGGATGAGTGAAATCCTTCATGAGCTACTCAAGAAGGAGAGGAAATCCTCAACAGGACTCCCTCGTGCCTGAGGGCACTGCAGCTCTGCGGAACAGCAAGAGGTAGCAACAAGTCTCCAAAACTTGGATGTAACAATGATCAAAATATGTCCACAATGGCTACCTTTCTCCTCTTTTATACAATGAGCTTTCCCTCCATATACCCTATTTCGAATTAGGGTTTCCTCTTCTCTAGAATTTTCCCTCCTACGTTGTCCCACATAGTGCTTTCCAACTCATGCCAACGCAGTTTGACTTGGTCAACCTTGGCCAAGGATGTTTGCAAAAACCTTCTTTCACACATGGAAGTGTGAAATCCAGCTCCAATATGATCCTCTTTCATACTTAGAGGATTTTTATTCTCTAATTATGCAAATAATGGGTCCCCTACCCATTTTATTCACCTCCTCAACAAAAATTAATGTCCCATAAAATTTGGGACATTACAGTCCTCCCCTCTCAAAATGTTGCTTGCCCTCAAGAAATTGCAAGGATGAACTGAGTTTATTTCTTCCCTTCCTCCTGTAGCATCCTCATGTGATGATCTCCTCAAGAAAAATGATGCCATATCAGCAATCAAGTCTCCAACTGTCCCTCCAACATATGCACTCTAGCCTTGGGGTGAACACTCCCAAAACAACTATCATGTAGAAACAAGTATCCATGAAGGAAATAAGAGCTGTCCAAATGCCTCCTTGAGGCATGAGGTCTGATGTATAATGGGATTTATCATCCCTATATGAATCTCCCATCCTCAAGCCACCAATCATGAGAAATAAGTTGCCTCCCAACAAGACAACTCACTGAAAATCTCCCTCCACCTTGAGCTCCGAAAATGAAGGTGGGCTGAAATATGATCATGGAAAGAACTATAACTTACCCCACACTGTCCTATTCCCCACTCATGACAAGTGTGGAGTATAATCTGATCCCGGGCTGCAAAAATATTTCCCTCAAGTGGTAAAATGAAGAGCAATCCTCCAAAGATCTTTCCTCCATCAATGATAATCTGGCTGGCCCAAGACATGTCATCTATGATGAATAGGAAAAAATCACCATATAATGCCCCCATGACATGTTTTCTGTAGGTTATACCATGTGCAGAAAATACAAACAATGTCCCATAGGGTTACAACGCAATCTCACCCACTGTAGCTGCAGAAAGAGCATGGCAAGCATTGTACAGAAAATATCACTTCTACTATTGAATAGTGAATAGATGAGTGAATCAGCAATACACAATCAAATACATGCCCATATACATACAATGGATGGATATCATCATTAGACTCATGGTCTACCTCCAAAGAAAGAAAATAAGTGGCTGTGGTGACCATGTCTCTCCTCATGTTCCCATTAGAACATGCCATGCATAAACTGTGGGAATCACCTTCCCTCAAGGACACACCAACCTCATGTGTCAATCTTCTGATCATGCTTCCAATAATGTGGAAAATATCAGAAAATGGAAACATGCTCCTCATAAAAAATAGAGGAAGTACTGATGGTTTTACACGATGCTTGATGATAACAACAATCTCCCAAGTAGCAACAGCGCAGTTTTTCAAACTGCTGCTTTAGAAATTTATATGGAAAAATGTTTCTTAATACATGGTCAAGTATATGAGATGGATGAACATAAATGTAGTGAGAAAAGTTTTTCCCAAGGCCACATAAAATATGGCTGTCTCCATCATACAAATTGGCCCAAATTTTATCCATGGAGCAATCTGAAAATCTTGCCCTCTTGCAGAGCCATGCACTGCAAAATAATGGTAAGATTACATAATTCAGCCAATGTAAAAATAGATTTATTACCATATACTGGGAGTAAGATGATGTATGGATCCATGAATGAACCCTCCATAGTTGTTTGGCATGCTCCCATGAAGAGGAATGGACTAGGTGATGCAAGAATATCCTTCTTCTCATGCTTGGGAATCCAAGTCAAGAAGAATGTAGCATAGTAATATATCTACTACCTCATCCATCTCACCTCCTCTTTTTCCATCAAGTGCAATAGATATGAAATGATCCTGGGACCTATGGGTTATGGATCCACCACACTTCTGCTGGGCACACTTCATCAATAAGTTACTTCTCCAAAGAGACAACGTTGTTGGCCTATACCCATACGCTCTCATAAATACCAACCTCCATTCTTTGACATGCTCCTTGTCAAAGATATCTTTCATAATGCTGAAATACATAAGAAGACCCTCCCAAGGTGGAAGTACCTCTCTATTATCAAATACCAAGGAGATAATGCCATCTCCTCCTTCTGCAACATCATGCAAAGTATGAGAGCAATTATGCCCTTGCTCTCTCATGCAAAGCAACAAAGTATTTTGCTGCTCTCCCATACTTCCATCATACAACCCATGTGATGAAGACATAATGAATGATATGAGCATCAAATCAACATCATGCATCCATACTCTATGCTTCTCAATGATGTAAGTATCCTTCCATCTTTCCCATTCTTTTGGTACTCCTTCCATGAGGGCTACCATCAATTCTTGCTCTTTTCATTTCATGAGAGTTTGAAATGTAGCTCATTGGAGACCTCTTAGGAAAGGCCTCTCTCCCATGACTATGTTGGATCTATGAGGATCCAAATGTGATGGAGGTGATGTCTCCTCTCCACCCATGTTCAACAGCGCTGCTGGTTCCTCCAATGATGTAGCAGCTGTCTCTTCCTCCGGTTCACAAATTGTTTCATGATTCTCCATGGAGGTGTCATGGTTTATTTCATCCTCCAAAAGTTGCACTGCCACCTTGAAGGCTGAATTCAAATCATCAAAAATGTATGAGGATGAGGGTTCTTCTCCCCCTTGAACCCTTTTCACAGCACAGTGCAAACATGAGGCCATAAAGTGGCCATGTGGTTTGATACTTGGACCTCTCCATATGAAATTCCACCATCCTTAAGATAATTTTCTGAAATAGAAAGTGGAACCTTGCTCATACCTTGGTGGATCTTGGGATCTTATTATGTGGCTGCAATGGATTTTTCTTCTAATGCAATGGTTGCCTCATACATATATGTAGAAGGCTACTCCTCCAAAGATGTAGCAGCGTTGGTGCAATCCTCCTCTCATGGTGGTGTGAGCCTCTCTTCCTTTGCTCTTTCTCCATCAAAGGTTTGGATCAACCTTTGAGCAAAGACTGCAAAATAAACCACCCTTGAATGGACCAAGGGTTTGAACCACCAAACAGAGGTTTCCTCCTCCATGTGCAGTGCTGCCATGTCCACTGCTTCTTTATTTTCCACTGGATGCAACAATAAAATTGCCTCCATCTTCTTCTCCCAAGCTCTAGCTGAAGTAACCCCATCAAATGTAGACAATAGAAACCATTGCCTCTGATTTCTCCTTTTCCATAGGGAATTCTCTCCTCCATTTACATGAATATACTGTGAGAATGCTATAGCTTTCCTGAATGCTGCAGAATGGGGTTTATAGTCACCCAAGTACTTGCTTAAGATCTGGAAATCCAAGCATCTTCCATGCTAGTCTTCAAGAGAATAGGAAGTGCATGGACCTTCCTTTTATCCTCTTTTATTCTCCTCCTCCTTAGGGAGGCTCTTATTTATTTCAAAATTATATGAGATCATTCTCATCTTCTTCATCATTCTCCTCTGAAATTGAACTCACAGGCTGTGCCAGTTCGATGCTCTGATACCACTGTAATGTTCCTTTTTCAGAAACATTGTCAATCGACAAAGCAAATCTATTCTAGAGATAGACTGCAGGGAAATTTACTAGATTTTTCACCTTTAAACAAAGGATGAGCTCTAGAGGCTACCTGGACCACTAGCAGACTCTGTCTATAGAGTGATTTTCAAAGGACAATATCACCAATAGGGAAATACAACAAGATTGGGAATCTCCCAATATTGCAGCTACAATAAAAAATACATCAAATGGAAATAACAGTGACTCATGAACACATAAAATTCCAGAGAATAAAATGGCCATTATATTAGATCATGGAAGAAATTAAATATACAACTTATTGAGGAAATGATCACTCAAGCAAAGCACTGGAAGCCTCAAGAAACCTGTACATGGAAACATGAAATACATAGCTGCATAAATAAAGCCCTAGGGCATGACTGCGCAATTATAGAGCATAACTGCTGCATAAATAATGAATAAAAAAATATATACCAATGATAGGCTCAAATAAAGTGGGGGAGCAAGCTCTCAACCCCTGAAAATACATAACATCAATCCTTTAAAAGGATTGGCTGAAATCTATACAAAAATGCTATAATATAGAAATGTCGGAGTAGCTGGGGAGCAGCTACTCAAGAATTGGAAATGGATGGAGAAGGCTGAAATAGCTGCTATAGATGAAGAGCCCTTCTCCAATAGAAATCTAAAGTGAAAGGTTGATCCTTTCACCCACGACTTCCCCTCCAAAATCTGCTAATCCCTCACAGCAAATATCCACCCATGAAAACGCTGTCTAAGAGAGGGACTGAGCTGCTTCTGATGGAAAGTGGTTGGCCTGATGCCAAATATGGCGGGATATGCTCAATAACCTCCTTTTCTAATCCTCTAATGAATATATCCTATCTCCAATGGAAAACTAGCTTTGGATGGTGTATGGAAACCTCCCCGGCAATACCTAGCAACACTGCATAATATTTGCTGGAGAAACTGCACTGATGTAGATGACTGAAGCTCATGGCCTGAATGCCTGAATATGGAGGATGAGTGAAATCATTCATGAGATACTCAAGAAGGAGAGGAAATCCTCAACAGGACTCCCTCGTGCCCGAGGGCACTGCAGCTCTGCTGAACAGCAAGAGGCAGCAACAAGTATCCAAAACTTGGATGTAACAATGATCAAAAGATGTCCAAAATGTCTTCCTTGCTCCTATTTTATACAATGAGCTTTCCCTCCATAGACCCTATTTTGAATAAGGGTTTCCTCTTCTCTAGAATCTTCCCTCCTACGTTGTCCCACATAGTGCTTTCCAACTCATGCCAACACAGTTTGACTTGGTCAACCTTTGCCAAGCATGTTTGCAAAAGCCTCCTTTCACACATGGAGGTGTGAAATCCAGCTCCAATATTATCCTCTTTCATACTTAGAGGATTTTTATTCTCTAATGATGCAAATAATGGGTCCCCTACCCATTTTATTCACCTCCTCAACAAAAATTAATGTCCCATAAAATTTGGGACATTACAATTACATTGTGGCCCCACTAGGATTACATTGTGGCCCCATGGACTCCTATATATAGAAATGAGGTTTTTTCATTTGTATCATCCAATAATTTTTCATTCATGTACTGTATTGGAGGTTTCCCCCTCAAAGTGGCTTATTTCTAAGGCATTGATATATATTTTCTTCTATTTTTGGAGCTAGTTTCACAACAGGGTAGGGGTTTCAGGGGAAGGAGCTCTTTCCAAAGAACTCCACAAAATTCTGTTCGGAGTCTACCTCGCATCACCTGTTGGGGATGTGGGGGACTTCATTACCAATGTGATTGTCCTGAGTTACAAATAGGTAAAACCGTAGAGAAGGAAAAGCACCAATGGGGGAAGCAAGCAACCACCATCGAATCTATGTAGAAGTTGATAACAACCAAGTTGAACACCAGTCTGTTGTGGTAGAAACCGTAGGTATGATAAACAATGTAGAAGTTAAATTTTTTTTTGATTCTGGTGCTACAGATAGTTTCATTTCACCAGTTGCATTAGAAAAATGTGGGTTGGAAGCTATGAGCACTATGACTTTAAACAAGTCGAAATGGCTTCTGGGATAAAAAAAGCAGTAGGACCTAGTGTTAATAAATGTCAAGTGAACCTCAGGGTGTGTACAAATAAGTTGAAGGCGTACTTCACAAAATTTGGGACGTACTATGTAATCATCAGAATGGACTGGCTAGAAGCTCATTGAGCTTTGGTAGAATGATTCAAAAATAAATTGATTTTTCTAGATGATGAAGGTAGGTCAATTGAGATTTATGGTATCAAGAGAGGAGTGTCCCTACGATTCATCTCCACAATGAAGGTAAAATGTTGTCTCCGACAAGGTTGTAAACTATATGTGGTTGAGGCTGTAAGTGACCAGAAAATATCCTCCCTAGGTCAGTACCCACTTTTGTTAGAATTCAAGGATGTTTTCCCTAAGGAATTGCTTGGATTACCACCTATGAGGGAGATCAATTTCACAATCGACTTAAAACATGGTGCATAACCAATCTCCAAGACATCCTAAAAGATGACAGCCCTAGAAATTTGTGAGTTGTAGATGCAGTTAAAAGAAATTTTAGACTTGGGGAATTATTAGACCTAGCATTTCACCTTGGGGTGCACCAATAATTTTCGTCAAGAAGAAGGATGGATCCTTAAGGCTATGCATAGATTATAGGGACTTGAATCGAGCTGCAATAAAGAATAGGTACCCAATAACTAGAATAGATGACCTATTCAACCAAATGAAGGGCACAACAGTTTTCTCAAAGGTCGATCTGCGATCCAGATACCACCAATTGAGGATTAAGGAAGATGAAATCCCAAAAACTGCATTTCAGACTCGGTTTGGGCACTATGAGTTTGTAGTTGTACCATTTGGTTTGACCAATGCACCAACAATATTCACGAGTCTCATGAATGGTGTGTTCAGGAAATATTTGGACCAATTTGTGCAAGTATTTCTAAATGATATTCTGGTCTATTCCAAGAATGAAAAGTAGCATGAAGAGCACCTAAGGGTTGTGCTAACATGCTTAAGGGAAAATTAATTGTATGGAAAATTGTCAAAATGTTCCTTCTTTCAAAAGAAAATTCATTATCTTGGGCACATAATTTCAGGAGAAGGGATTTCAGTTGAGTCAGAAAAATAAAGGCCATAATGGATTGGGCAGTGCCGAAAAATGCTCAGGAGGTGCGTAGCTTCATGGGGCTAGCAGGTTATTATCGCAGATTTGTGGAATGGTTTTCAAATATTGCAAAACCCATCGCCACATTACAACGAAAATGGGTTAGGTATGAATGGACATATGAATGTGACACTGCATTCACCAAACTAAAGAGGTTAATAACAATTGCACCAATCCTTCGAGTACCTGACATGGAAAAGGACTTCATTATCTGCATAGATGCTTCAAAGAAAATATTGGGAGAAGTGTTGATGCAAGAAGGCAGAGTAATAACTTACGCATCTAGAAAGTTGAAGAAACATGAATAATTTAATGCTACCCATGATTTAGAATTAGCTGCAGTGATGTTAGCTTTAAAACTTTGGAGACACTACCTTGTTGGGAGAAGCTTTGAGTTAAGAATTGGTCATCAAAACTTCAAGTACCTATTCACTTAGAGAGATTTGAATGCTAGACAAAGGCGGTGGAGTGAATTCATGAGTGAGTATGATTTTGGGATCTCATATATTAAGGGAAAGGATAATGTGGTGGCTGATGCACTAAGCAAGAGGCCAACAACCTTCTCTTTAGTACCCTTGAGGGTTAATTTGAGGGAAAATGTGTTGGAAAAACTCTTTGAAGATAGTTGGTATCTGAAGGTTATATCAGCACTCTAGAGTGGGAAGCAGATAGAACCAAATTTTGAGGGTTATGTCCTTGAACCAGATTGACTACTGAGATTTCAAGGAAGAATAAACATCCC
This sequence comes from Pinus albicaulis, assembly GCA_034641835.2. Lineage (NCBI taxonomy): Eukaryota > Viridiplantae > Streptophyta > Pinopsida > Pinales > Pinaceae > Pinus > Pinus albicaulis. Next base: position 220,132,623 of record CM076577.1, on the reverse strand, counting down.
TAAGGAAGGGATTATAAGAAGAAACATCCTTGAAGAGTCACATAGAGCACTCTATTGTGCACATCATGGAGTGAAGAAGATGTATGATGATGTGAAGAAACTCTTCTTTTGGGAATGCATGAAGCACGACATGGTCTAGTTTGTCGCCAAATGTATTGAATGTCAATTAGTGAAGGAAAATCATCGCCATCCAGCAAGACTCCTACAACCGCATGACATCCCTATGTCTAAATGGGAGGTCATTTCTATGGATTTTGTTGTAGGTTTTCCACTGACTTCACAGAGGCATAATGCTATATTGGTTGTAGTTGATAAATTAACCAAAAGTGCCCATTTCATCCGAGTGAGAGATACTTACGATGTTATTGATGTGGCATGCATCTTTAGAAGTGAAGTTATTTGACTACACGGGTTACCCACAAAGATCATTTATGATAGAGACTCTAGATTTACATCTAGGTTTTGGACAAGTTTGTAGTCAGCATTGGGGACTTAGTTGAACCTAAGCACCGCATATCATGCAAAAGCAGATGGGCAGACTGAAAGAGTGATTCAGGTTATGGAATATATGCTCATAATGTACGTCATGGATAATTTGACTCAGTGGGAAAGGTACTTACCATTGGTAGAGTTTGCCTATAATAATAGTTACCACAGTTCCATTGGATGCCTCCTTATCAGGCTCTATATGGGAGGCCATGCAGGATGCCATTGAGTTAGGAAAAGTTATAGGATCGAGTAATAGTTGGGACGGAGTTGGTACAGGAAATGGAGGAACAAGTAAGACATATTCCGGAAAGGTTAAAGGAAGCACAAGATAAACATAAGAGTTATGCCGATGCACATAGGAATGATCATAGTTATGAGGTAGGAGACCAAGTTTTTATTCGTATTCAATCCAACAGAAGTACCATATGGTTTGGGAAAGGGAAAAAAATTTCACCTCGGTTTATAGGACCTTTTAGAATCAAGGAGAAGATTGGACCAGTTGCCTATCGTCTTGTATTTCCTCCCCATTTTCATAAAACTCATGATGTTTTTCATGTATATATTTTATGAAATTATGTTTTTGATGAATCTCACAAGCTATATTGGAGGGAATTGAAGGTTTTGAACGTGGGAGCCGTAATGGTCGAACCATTATGCATATTGGAATGTAGGGTTTGAAATCTCAGATGTCGCATGGTGGACTAGGTTAAGGTCTAGTGGGACAAGAATAGCCCAGGATCTGCTACCTGGGAGGATGCATAGACTATACATCGTGATTACCCCTCACTTTTCAAGCATTTGTGATGCCCATTTTGACTTATATAACTACCTATGCTAAGACTCTATTTTTAGTTCCATGTTATTTTATGAACGCTATGTAATATTTTTGCATTTTAGTTGGACAAAACGAAACTACTTATATAAATTATTAGATATATTAGGTATGGTTGATTAAAATATTTGATGTATTACTTATTTGATGTATGATTTACTTGATGTATGACTTGCTTGGTTATGATTTATCTAGTGTATGAATTCTTAAAGTCATTGTTGCTTGATGTATGAATTAAGGGGATATGATTTATCTAATGAATGACTTATCAAAATTGTGATTTATCAAAATATTTATTTCCAGTATGTTTTTATGGGTGCAAAATTGAGACATGGATGTTGGACTTAATATCATGAGGATTAAGATCACTTATCTATATATGTTTTTTTGTTATGTTTATGCATGAATGAAAACTAACCTGCAGATTGGAAAGAACTATATGATAACTAAGATCTACGCTTCCGATGGGAAATGTTGACATATCCGACAAGGAATGGTATGATGTAAATTATTCTATTACATTTTGTATCTACTTGATATGCAATATTATGACATGGGTAAAGTGTAAATGATACAGGTGACAAGACTACCTGACTGGATTATTTGATGACAAGTATCCAACCAACATTGTAGTGTAGTCCATATTAGGGTGTTGACCCTTGTTTTGAGGAGGGGTGGAGGTATTTCCCACCATGTAACCTCCAAGCCTGGGATCGTGGGAGGGTAGTGATGGACACGCTCCCCTATATGTGAACGATTTCCAGTTTCCTGCTAGGGAAGTTAGGTCGATATAGTCGACGCTTCCACCATATTAGTTTTATCAGTGGTTAGATCGGTATAGTCAATGCCACAGTATATTGTAGCAGAGGACAGATAGGATGGGAGCGGAAGTAGGTTAGGAAGGATAGGAGGTTATAAGTTAGATTGGAAACTCTTGATGGGAGGTGGTATCATTGCTTGACTTGATTTGACTACTATATCTATATCTGTTTTGTTATGCCTTATTTCAAATCCTTGTGGCATTTTCACTCTAACTTCGGGATGAAGTTTTCTGAAGGAGGGGTGTATGTAATGCCCCACTTGATCCCATAAGGAAAATTTTGATTAGCATTTAATTAATCTGTAAATAATGACTTATAATTTTTGAGCAATATATACACTTGTGAAATTGTGATTTTATTTTATTGGTATGACCTTTATTATCTATTTCATTTCTAATATGTCTTCTCAAATCAAATCTTAGATGAGATATGGTCTTCCCTCATTTATTTCTAAAATCAAATATCTAGATTTTTTACACCCAATATGTCTTCTCAATTTAACTTGTAGATAAGGTACGACCTTCCCTCATTTATTTCTAAAAATCAAATATCTAGATTTTGTACACCCAAAATGTCTTCTCAATTTAACTTGTAGATAAGGTATGAACTTCCCACATTTATTTCTAAAATCAAATATCTAGATTTTGTACACTCAATATGTCTTCTAAATCTACATTTTGGTCTTCTCCCATTTATTTTTGAATAAAATATCTATATATGGTAAGAATTTCAAGGTTAATAAATTAGTAGGATGAGGGGGTAGTTATGAAATTTATGGCAAGTAGTTGAAGTGGATGAGAGGAAAAGATATAAAAGGGAAGGAGGATGAGATGAAGGGGGAGGATTGCTGGTTTGTTTGGCATGTGGGAGGATTCTTAGCCTTGTTTGGCATTAGAGGAGATCCTTAGTCTTGGTTGGTATTAGAGGGTGTTGATTCCAACTTGGACACACTACAACTGGTTGGACTTGGGCTTAGAGGGCTAGGGAGCCTGTGGAGGTTCCCTGGGCTGGGAAATCAATCCTAGTTGGCTAGGAGGTAAATCCAGTTGGGTAACACAACATGAGCATCTCAACATAAATCAAGGGCATCTCAATGAAGCTACTGATACAGGTATTCTTCGATTATTGATTACTCATATAAATTATTGAAAATGAAATTGCTTACTTAAATATGTCAAAAATGGATTTTAATTGTATGTTGAGCTAGAAATAGACTATTTTCCTTCTTAGTATGTTTATTTGAAACGATAATTTTATGTTAGTTAAAGACCTAGGTTAGATCCTCACAACTCATGACCTCTATCTCCCAGAATTTTTCTGTGTCGTATGGAAATTTGGATCAAAATCAAGAATTGTGTTGGGAATATAACTTATGGAATACATCAACAAGAAGATGAAGTGTTTACACTATAAAACCAAATTGAAGCAGGGAAAATTTTAAAGATGAAATTTTATCTTAAAGTATAACAACCTTGGCGAATCTTACTAGTCCCTGATATCCGAATTTTAAAATGTTTGATGATAAGTTTGTAAAACGTTTATATTTCTAATCATTTTATATTATACAATATATAATATTGGAAATTTTTAAGCTAAAATAATTTTATACTATAAAATTTGGGCGAATTCAATTTTTAGAAAAATGGAAATTGGCGAATATGTTTTTTTGAAAAAATATGGAATATTAGCCGACTTGAGAATATTCGGCCCTAAAATTTTCCCTGAATTGAAGATATGAAGATTTAGCTGGCTATAAAGAATTTACATTCATAGGAATCAACAGGGATTGATCCCAATAGGCTGACTAACCTTCTCTTGTTTTTATGCTAGAATATAAATTTATTTTTCTTCTTGTTCAGTTTTGTAAGGCATAGCCAACTTATTTTGTAATAGCTCGGTCAAATTTTGAATTTTTGCATAGTACTTGGGCTTTAATTGATAGTCTGAAAACAATGTTTCCCAAGGATGGCATGGATTTTAAATTGTAAGCTCTAATTTTTTGTCGCGACCGAGCGCGGATTAATATAATACTATTAATTTTTTTTGTATATTAAAAAAAAAAACATGCCATTGAAAGTCACGAGCCTAATCCATATACATCACATTGTTGGTTTGAAGCACATCGATTGTACGATATGACAGTGGCATGAAAGGAGCACCTATAAGTTTTGTTAGTGTTTGGTGTGTGAGTGATAAGACCCATGAAACCCTAATCTGATATCTTTTCTTCATACCAATTCCTTCTAATTTCACTCTTATTTTACCATTTGAACCGAAATATTTTAACAAAGTATAAACTTTTCACAGTTACATTTCTGAAATCTATGGTTCCATGGCATTTTGTAGCAGGGACCTCTCATATCTAGGTAAGACACCTGGAATGTGGGTTGCAAGACAACAATTAGGTGTTCTCCCTCTCTCTATCCTCCCATGGTCAGACCATATTGTATGGGTCCGCCATTTTCTCCTGCTCGTACTACTACTCCCTTTGTTAATGCCTATACTACGTGATTGACATATAAAATAGATCATCCTCATACATAAAATACATTTTTTTTTATTAAATGCAAAATATATTTATTATTATGGAACTATAACTTTCAATTAAAAGAAAATCATTGGTGCACCCAAAAAAAAAGTCATGCATCCACTCTGATGCACTGTCAAACAAAATTACACCAGAATCGATGTACACATACCTATGATGCACTGTTGCTGGTTCAAAAAATTAAATTTTCATAGCGGTGGATCATGTGAAAATTCCTAAAACTACTTAACAAAAATTTATACTGCAGAAATTTGGTTTACTTTTCCTACTTGTGTTTTTACATTTACAAGTTATTTTCAGAAATATTCAAAAAATAACGAAGTAAACACACGGTAGACTGACACATACATACAAATCAGGTACTGAATAAATAAAAACACATGACAAAGGACACATAAGATTTTTCAGACAAACGTCCCAGGAAAAATCCAATGTGGGAAAACCGGTGTAGGAGCTCTTATAGGGTTTTATTATTATGCATAATTATGAATAAAATCAAGGGCACCTGACATGGTTTTCCCAAACCGAGAAAATCTCGGCATATGTACCCCTATATTTCAGAGACAGAAAATACACCTGATTCAGATGAGGATGAAGTACACCACATATGCCTATGTAGTCAATTCATCACCCTTCAGTGTGGTTGCTTCACACCTTCTGGATCTGCTGAAAATGATCCCTTTCTGGGCCACTGGAACCCCAGTGCTGCCTTTCCCAGCTTTGCGTCAGCTATCCAACCTTGTGTGAGCCTTCGTGTCACTACGTTGCTCTGGATGAGCCTACACAACCTCTGCGTCACCCTCTCTGGACTGCGTGAGGCTCTACGCTGCCTCTGCGTGAGCCTGGTTGGACTGTGTCACCCTTGTTGGGTATTTGCGCTGCTCTGGTATGGATCCACCTCTCTTCCAATGTATTCTAAACCTAATATCTTAAATACCAATGTCGATCTGCCCCTCACTGCACTACAAGCTCACTCTAAAATTCTGAGCAACTCGCACCCCATAATTTTGATTTAGCTTAAGTGCTTCCACTCTTTGTGTGTCCTCCAACAGACCCCAGGCCTTCCTTTAATAATTTTCTAATTGAAAAATCAATGGTCATGATCTAATCACTAATAGATGAGTAAGATTAGAAAAGACTTGATCCACATTACTTAGAACATTCTCACCCACATGTTTTAATTAATTCACTTTAATTATTTAATTTCCTTAAGTTAGACTTAGGGTCTCCATTAAAATAATTGATAATTTGAATAACTTTCACAATGAGTGGAATTTATCCAAACAATTTTTGGGTCTTGGAGATCTCATGTCTTCTAGCCCCACCAAAAATTTTCGGAGCTAGAGCACATCTGATGCTACCAAAAAACTCAATGCTCCCTCTCATCAAGGAATGTGCTCTAGCAACACTTAAACCTGAAGCATCAACTTGATCCATGGCATTGGTCCCTTGTGCCGCTGATGCTTGGACTGCTTCCCCTCATCCTCTGCATTGTTTCCTTCTATACTACTACCCATGACTATGCCATAGTCACTATCTCATCTATACTACAACTACCTATCAAATGCTGCATCATGCTGCCCATAACATTGCCAATACTAACTGCTGCACTACAACTCAGTTGATGAGAGTTAATCAACTGAAGGACATCACCCAAAACCTCGAAAGACAAGTCAGTATGAGACAACAACTCAATACTAAAACACCCTCTGCTGCTAATCTGCGCTGACCCTCTAGATATTTGTGCTGCTACTACTCTGCACTGTGTAAGCACTGCCTCTGCATTGCTGTTTCTACATTGTTTCTACCACTTCTCTATGCTATTCCATTATTCAACGTCCTAGCACTGATAATGTGCCTCCATAATCCTCTGCACTAAATAACTCGAGTCATCCTACTACTGTCATTAAGGGCTCTCGTAGCTTGTCTATGATCCAAGAGTTTGGGCACCTCAAGGATCTTGCCCCACACATCTGCAGTTCAAGAGAACTACATATCAATTTCTCCCCACCTCTTCTCTCGAGGCACATGAGCACTCATAGTGGTATCATCATCACTGCCATCATCCTCTTTAGCTGTCGCAGCATTGGAATTTGAATCTTCCTTGCCCCTCTTCTTCTAAGGAAAAGTATTGGTGAAATGTCCTAATTTGCCACATCTAAACCATCAGATCTTTGATAGGTCCTTCTTCTTCTTCTCTTGTTGCTTCCATTGTCCCTTAGATGTGAGAGCTGCATGTTCCTCCTCCTCCTTCTTGATCTTGTCTCCTCCACTGCTGCTGCCCATCTTGCACATTCTCCTTATCTCCTCTTGATAAAGAGTTGCCCACATGTCCTCCCAATTTTGAATTTGTGCTCTGCACAAAATACTTTGGACAAAGGCCTCCCAATCTTCAGTGACTGCATTCAGGGAAATCCTCACCATGAGACCATCATCAGGAGTTCCCCCCCATAATAACCAACTGATCTCTAATTGCCTTCTATCAAATGAGGAAGGGATCAATTTCCTCCCCCTTGTGCATCTGAAATAGTCGCAACTAATTCTACAGAAGCATCTTCCTTTGGACAAAAGTACCTTGATACAATGTGGGAAAGGTCCTCCATATCTCATTTGTCATATTCTTCTCGACTATGTGTGGGACCGCATGATACTTTACCCCATCCATTATCAAGCGCTTGGACCTTGCTTGTGCTTCCTCATACTTCTTCAATGGATCAACGTCAACAAGAAAAGATACAACCTTCTTGAAATAAACTTTGATGTGATATTTTTCAAGGACTGACATGATTCAAGCCTTCCAGATGACGAAGTTGGATGCTCCATCTAACTTGTCTTGATCCCTCAATCCATGAGAGGTCATCTCTGCTCAGCGAAGTCGAAACAGGTGCTCTTCTCCCTTCTTCCGTTGTTGCTCTTAGCAAGAAATCGGATCTGGGTTTCTTGGCGATAGAAACCCTATAAAGAATATGCTTCCTTTGACCAGTGATTTCCTTCCCAGAAATCCTCCACCAATTCTATCGAATCAACCCTCTCCAATCACTCTACTGATAAAATATTAGACTTCTTTTCTAGAAAGTATATTAAGGGACTGTTTCCCCTTACTTTGTCAATCTTGCTAGACACTGTATTGCACTGGAAGAAAAAATTCCCCACCAACAACTTCGAAGATAAAAACTGCACCTCCAACCACGAAAACTAACACAACGTCACCCCCTCTCAGACTGCATCACCCTCTTGGGTCTGTGTCAACTCTTCGTGAGCTATAAAATCTCTGCGTCGCCCTTCTAGGCCTGTGTTAGCCTTTGTGTCTGCTCTGCGTGAGCTAGATAGGCTCTCCGTCACCACTGTTGGGTATGCACTGTCCCTCAGGTTCTGCGCTACCTCTTTCTGGATATTTTTTGTTTCTACTGCCTTCCTGCAATAACAAAATTCGTCCCTTTACTGATAGCTTCAGCTCCCCCTGATCTACAATAGCTCTGATACCATTTGAAAATTCCTGAAACTACTTAACATAAATTTCTACCAAAGAAATATGGTTTACTTCTCCTGCTTATGTTTTTACATTTACAATTTATTTTCATAAATATTCAGAAAACAATGAATTCAACACACTTCAGATCTCCACGTACATACATATTAGGTACTGAAGAAAGAAGCACATATGATAAAGGACACACAATATTTTTCAGATAAATGTCCCCGGAAAAACCCAATGCGGGAAAACCAGTGAAACAACTCTTAGAGGGTTTTATTATTATGCAGAATTCTGAATACATTTGAAGGAATCTCTGGATTATCCGCAGTGTTATAAAATGATGGTCTACGTTTCGAATCCCAACGGGGATCCATCTTTAGGACAATATGAAGAATGAAGATGAAGAATCTTCATTCTTCATCTTGTCTTGAAGATGGATCCTCGTTGGGATTCAAAACGTCGACCACCGTTTTATAAAACTATGGATAATCCAGAGATTCCTTCAAATAACAATAACCACAGAATCTTGAAAACCACAATTCTGAATACAATCAAGGGCACTAGACATGGTTTGCCCAAACAAAGAAATTCTTGGCATAAGTACCTCTATCTATCGGAGACAGAGAATATGGTTGATTCAGCTTAGGTTGAAGAACCCAAGAGGTACCTACACAGTCACTGTGTCACCCTTTAGTGTGTCTTCTTCACACCTTCTATATCTGCTAAAAAATGTCCCTTTCTGGCCCACTAGAACCCTAGCGCTGCCTTTCCCAGCTCAACGTCGTCCCTCTAGCCCTGCATGAGCCTCTGCGTTGTCTTTTTGCTGCTCTGGCTAGGCTTGTGTCACCCCTTCTAAGCCTATGCAACCTCTGCTTCACCCTCTCTGGACTGCATGAGGCTCTGCATTGCCTCTGTGTGAGCTTGGCTGGATTGTGTCGCCCTTACTGGGTCTCTGCGTTTCTCTGGTATGGATCTGCTTCTCTGCCAATGTATTCTCGGCCTCAGATCTGAAATCTCACTGCCAATCTACCCCTCACTGCAGTACAAGGTCACTCGAAAATTCTCAGCAAATTGCGCCGTATAATTATGACTTAGCTCAAGTGCTACCCCTTTGTGTGTATCCTCCAACTTACCCCAAGCTTTCATTTAATACTTTTCTCATTGAAAAATCAACGACCGTGATCTAATCTATAATCAAAAACTAAGATTAGAAAAGACTTGATCCATGTTACTTAGAACATTCTCACCCACATGTTTTAATTCATTCACTTTAATTATTTAATTTCCCTAAGTTAGACTTAAGGTATCCATTAAAATAATTAATTATTTTAATAACTTTCACATTGGATGGAATTTATCCAAACGATTTCTGGGTCTTGGAGATCTCATGTGTTCTAGCCCCTCTAGAAAGTTTCGAAGCTAGAGCACATCCTATGCTACCCAAAATATCAACAAATCACACTTATGTATTGGTGCGAACTTATAACACTTTCGCATTGGTACATAATTCTCATGTTATCGAACACACCGAGCTATAAATATATTTTTAAATATTATTGGTGTTTTTGGTAAATATGATCATACCGATGCGATATGAACATATCAAGCACACCACATTTGTGATGGTGATTAAGAGATATTTGTTTGACTTTCAAATAGACTTGGTGATGCATTTTTGTTTCCTATTTAGATTATGTAAAATAAATATCTATTTATTATGTATTCATAACTAAATTATTTAAAGTAGACATGTCTTTATCATTTTGAACATGATGTAATATTAACTAGGAGAATTGTGAAAACTTGAATTTTTGTGATTATCTCGGGATAAGTATGTGGAAAAAATAATATTTTCTCCACTGTTCATTAAGAAAGAATCAAATATATTATTTTTCAAAAGTTTAAATCTAATATAGTATCATTTTTGTATTATTTAAATCATATTTATTATTAAAAAGAGTTAAATTTAAACCAGTACAATAGAAAATAAAGAACCGAAATAGCATCAAAATGTTATATCTTTAATACTAGAAAAAAGATTGCTTGCCTCTTTAAGGGAGAACTTCCAATAGAGAGAATCCCCAACTACAAGTAACTTCACAAGCCTTATTTTAAATTTATTTATTCTCATGTTTTGAGAGAGAAAGTTCTAATTTAAATTGGTAAGAGTTGCTATAAATATTAAATTTAAATTCGTTAAAATCCTCATAACTTTACTAATAAATTAAATTAAATTAAATATATATATATATATATATATATATATATAATTTTAAAGTTATATTAAATCTAAATTGATTGGGCCTAGAGTTGTCAAGTAACGTAACATTTAAAAATAATAAAATAATAATTTAAATTAACAAATTAAAATTAGTAATAACAAAATAATTTAATGTCGGCCATAATTACAATACTTCAATTCACACCTTAATCTTATATAACTTTATATAGAGATATAAAGTAACCCAAAGTTACAAAATGTAATTTAGCTTTTATTATAAGGAAGAAGTGTAATAAGTAAAAAAACATAATTTATTTTTTACTACAAGGAACAAAATGTAATTTTCATATGACAAGAGATAGTATTATTGATATTACATTATGTGTAATTCATTCTATGCCCCATGTGATATTTAAAACAAAAATATATTTATAACAAAAAAATTTCAATGTTCATATTAAATAACATAATTTATAGATAGTATTATTGATATTACATTATGTGTAATTCATTCTATATTCCATTTACATGTGATATTTAAAACAAAAATATATTTATAACAAAAAAACATTTTAGTGAAAACCATAAGTAGAATATTTCAATGTTTATATTAAATAACATAATTTTATAGATACTTTATATAGAGAAAAATAAAATAATTTAAATTGAAAATTTTCTTATATTTCCACTCTAGTGAGAAAGATTGAGAGAATTCTTATTCCATTAATAGTTTATTTCTAATTCAATGTATGACAGATATTTGTAAATTTTTCAATGTTTTATATGGATTTGATATGGAATATTTTAGAAAATATTAATAATAAAAATAATTAAAGGTATAAGAAAAATATGAAGGGGCATATTTTAACATTTTAACGTGGAGAACATGAATTATAAAATAAATATTTCAATGTCAACTACATATATATTATACCAGTCTAGATTCATCATAAGACTTATCATAACTCTAGATCTACCAAGTGCCTAAAGGGATCAAATCTCTTTTCACTCTAAAAGGTATTTGCATCTCAAGAGATTTGATCCCTCTTGACGCTTGGTAGATCCATAGTTAAGATGGATCTAGGCTGTAGGTTATAAAAAATTATGACTTAAGTTTTTTAAATTTAACAATAGATTGAATTTTATAAACCAATATTGAATTATTTAAATTGTATTTTTGAATAATTTATTATTAATAGTATTTTTTATTAAAAATCGAATGAGTTGCACATTTTCGTCTTATTAAGAACTAACTAAATTATTTTACCTTTAATTATTTTTTCCTTGTGAGTATTGAAATATTTTACTAACCAGCCTAGATCCATCTAACTCTGGATCTATCATGCGCCGAGAGGGATCAAATCTCTCGAGGTGCAAACCTATTTTTTGAGTGCAAAACTTGAGGAAAGGTTTGCACCTTGAGAGATTTGATCCCTCTCGGTGCATGATAGATCCAGAGTTAGATGGATCTAGGCTTGTTCCAAATGAGGTACCAACATCACATTTTTCTGGGATATTAAAATTTTTTGTATATTTTTGAGATGTAAGATGGATCTAGGTCAAGTTTCTACTGCAGGGGTCGCTAAGGAAAATCTATCAAAGATATGATTAATTTTATCAATAATATGTAAATATATCAAATATTAATATAATCATTTTAAATATGCTAAGTATTTCGAGATTAACTTGGTCATTTTAATTTTAAATTTTCTTAGTTACCTGGGCTCGTTGAGATGATAAATATTGTTAATAACTATAATGATGAAAAATGATGAAATATTTTTTTTGAATGCAAAGTGAAAATAATAGCATTGAATGATATAAAATGTGAATAATAAGAATGCACTCATGTTACAAATAGTCTTCATTGTGATCAATCTCAAACTATTTTCTTCTACTATTCTTATTGTCACCTTTGTTAGTTTTGTTATATTTTCATATCGATTATATGAAAAAGAAAATTTAAATCATAAACCATTTAAATCTTTAGCTCGAGCTGTTGTGGTAAACATGATACCTTGTCTCTCTTGCTCTCTAATATTAATAGGTTAAATTACTATAACACAAAAATCACCTACATCAAGTTAATAACTTTTTAAAGTTTACACTAAAAATCAATGCATATTGTTATTCCAATCACTTTAATATTAATGTAATCATATAATTCAATTACATCAAATCATAAATCAACATATACATCAAATCAATGCATTTAATGCAAGCAATCAATTAATATTAGAAAATAACTTCTACATTGAAATCAATGCACCTAATGCAATCAATCAAATAATATTAGAAACCAACACCTACACTGAAATCAATGCATTTACTCAAAGCAATCAAATAGGATTAGAAATCACCATCTACTCTGAAATCAATGCATTTAGCGCAAACAATCAAATAGTATTAGGAATAATCTACATTGAAATTAATGCATCTAGTGCAAGCAATCAAATATAATTATAAATCGACGTCTAAATTGAAATCAACACATCCAGTGCAGGCAATCAAATAGTATTAGGAATCATCACCTACACTGAAATCAATGCATCTAGTGCAAGTAATCATATATCATTAGAAATAAATATCTACACTAAAATCGATGCATCTAGTGCAAATAATCAAATAGGATTATAAATCACCACCTCCACTTAAATCAATCCATCTAGTGCAAGAATTATTCTTCCCTCTCTCCACCCTCCATCCATATCTATATCCCCATATATCTCTTTTTTTGTCTCTATCTCACCCCCCTAAACACACACGCTCTCGCAATCCATATATATCATTCTCTTTGTCGATCACCCTCTCTCCCCATCTCTCTCTTCTTCCCTCTCTTCCCCTTCTCTCCCTCTCCCTCGCTAATATCTCTCTTTCCTCCTTTTGTCCTCTCTCTCTCTCTCTCTCTCCATATTCCTTATCACTCACTCTCTCTCTCTCTAGGAACCAACATCTACACTGAAATCAATGCATTTACTCAAAGAAATCAAATAGGATTAGAAATCGCCATCTACACTGAAATCAATGCATTTAGTGCAAACAATCAAATAGGATTAGAAATCATCTACATTGAAATTAAGTCAACTAGTGCAAGTAATCAAATATAATTGTAAATTGACATCTAAATTGAAATCAATACATTCAGTGCAAGCAATCAAATTGTATTAGAAATCACCACCTACACTGAAATCAATGCATCTAGTGCAAGTAATCAAATATCATTAGAAATAAATATCTACACTAAAATCGATGCATCTAGTGCAAATAATCAAATAGGATTAGAAATCACCATCTCCACTTATATCAATCCATCTAGTCCGAGAAATATTCCTCCCTGTCTCCACCCTCCATCCATATCTATATCCCCCTCCATCTATTCTTTTTTGTCTCTCTATCTCACCCCCCTAAACACACGCGCTCTCGTACTCCATATATATCAATCTCTTTTTTCAATCACCCCCTCTCCCCATCTCTCTCTTCTTCCCTCTCTTCACCTTCCATCTATATCTCTATCTTCCCCTTCTCTCCCTCTCCCCCATTAATATCTCTCTTTCCTCCTTTTCTCCTCTCTCCCTCTCTCTCCATCTTCCTTATCACTCTCTCTCTCTCTCTCTAGAAACCAACATCTACACTGAAATCAATGCATTTACTCAAATAAATCAAATAGGATTAGAAATCGCCATCTACACTAAAATCAATGCATTTAGTGCAAACAATCAAATAGGATTAGAAATAATCTACATTGAAACCAATTCATCTAGTGCAAGTAATCAAATATAATTATAAATCGACATCTAAATTGAAATCAACAAATTCAGTGCAAGCAATCAAATTGTATTAGAAATCACCACCTACACTAAAATCAATGCATCTAGTGCAAGTAATTAAATATCATTAGAAATAAATATCTACACTAAAATCGATGCATATAGTGCAAATAATCAAATAGGATTATAAATCACCATCTCCACTTATATCAATCCATCTAGTGTGAGAAATATTCTTCCCTCTCTCCACCCTCCATCCATATCTATACCCCCCTCCATCTCTTCTTTTTTGTCTCTCTATCTCACCCCCCTAAACACACACACTCTCGCAATCCATATATATCAATCTCTTTGTAAATCCCCTCCTCTCCCCATCTCTCTCTTCTTCCCTCTCTTCACCTTCCATCTATTTCTCTATCTCCCCCCTCTCTCCGTCTCTCTCCATCTTCCTTATCACTCGCTCACTCTCTCTCTCTCCACCTTTCTCTCTCTATTTATTTCTTCTTACCTCTCTCCTCCTCCCCCTCCAAGTCCATCTCTCTTTCCCTCCCTCTCTCCACTCTCTCACATCCTCTCTCTTCGTTCCTCTCTTTCCCTTTCTCTCCCATCTCTCTCCCCCTCTCTCTCTCTCTTCACCCACCAACTATGTTACTATATCCCTCCCTCTCTCCTTATATATCCTTCTCCCCCCTTATATCCATCTCTCCTTATTTGTCTCTTTATCTCAGCCCCAAACATACACGCTCTCTCTCTGTCTCTCCCTTGTCACTCCTTCTATCTCTCCACTTCTCACTCTCTATATTTCTTATTTCCTACATCTCTCCCCCTCCAACTCCATCTCTCTTATCGATCCCTCTCTCCTCCTCTCTCTCAAGTCCTCTCTCTCTTCCTTCCTCTCTCTCTCTCTCTCCCCTAAATCCCTCTCTCTTCCCTGATCTCTCTCTCTCTCTCTCTCTCTCTCTCTCTCTCCAATACTCTCTCTTCCCCCATCACTCTCCTCCTCTCTCTCATCCTTCCTCTCTCTCCCTTTCTCTCCCACCTCTCTCTCTCTCTTTTCCCTCCAATCCTCTCTCTTCTCCCATATCTCTCTCTCTCTCTAATCCTCTCTCTTCCCCCATCCCTTTCTTTCTCTCTCTCTTTCCACCCCTCTCTCTCTCCAACTACATTACTATATCCCTCCCTCTCTCCTTCTCACTTCTTCTCTCCCCCCTTCTTTCCATACATCTTACTTTGTCTCTTTATCTCTCCATCTCTCCCTTATGACTCTCTCTCTCTCTATTTCTTCTTAGTTATGTAAACTAATGAACATAAATATTCGTAAATATAAAGCAGATTATGGAGTAAATATGAAAAGAGGTTTTATTTACTTACCATACCTCTAGTTTATTTATATTTTTATTTATTTACCATACCCTTTTCTTTACTATGGTATTTGGCCCATAGGCTTGTTATATAATTAGATTTTTATTTATAATCATATTTGATATATTGTTATTTATTTACCTTACCTCTTTATGCCTCTTTTATATTTATTTATTTACCATACCTCTTTATATCTATTTTATATTTATTTATCATACTTGTTTATACCTCTTTTATATTTATTTATTTACCCATGGTATTTGGCCCATCGTATCAGTATTAATTTTTCCTATGGTATTCATCCCATAGGCTTCATCTAAATAAAACCTCTTTTTAAAGTTTTTTTAAATATAAAAAGGTTTATGGAATAAATATAAAAAGAATTTTTATTTATTTACCATACATCTAGTTTATATATTTATTTATTTATTGATATATGTTCTAGCACAATGCGATTTTTTTTTTTTTAAATTTAAAACTTAAGCCGACATTTTGTATGAGGACGTGACCCACCTGACATCGGGGTCATATTGGGCTGTAGATGCGCCTCTCGGCACAATTAAGTTACATTGAATATCAATGAACTATATAAGCAATAGAAAAATATTTATCGTAATTTTACAATCATAGTTTCAACCATACTAAAATTTGTAATTTATAAAAATATCTTTGCATTTTTTTCTTTTAAAATAAGTCGTTTTGCATGCAATTTCATATATAAAAGTTTGATATAAGCTCGCCAATACATAATCTATAATAAATATTATTTCATAAAAATAAACATCATGATGATAACCATCTAACAAACATAACCATCATCTAAGATACACATTTGAATTCGCTACCATCATATAATTATATACACCTATAGCATATATAAACGTCATTATTTAGCACAAAAATCTAATAATATAATACGAAATCATCATCGTGATCACATCTAATAAAACACAAACACTGCAATATAACATAATCACCAGACGCATCCTCAAATTAATATAAATCTAATGTAAAATAATTGTTATCACATACACATCTATCTGCAACCACATTAAGTGAACATATCTAGCATGGCCTAACAAGATACACATCAACACCAACATATAAATAAAGTACGTAAACATGAAAAAAAAATGATATATATATATATATATATATATATATACACACACACACACACAAGTCAAATAACTACAAAAAGTCAAATAAGTGAAATCAAATATCCAATACAATGGATGTAGTAATGCCAGCCTGGTCTACAATAGAGATGATGGATGGTCAACTACTCCATGATCAACGTCTGTCAAACTCATCTGAGGTGGAGGAGGAGGTTGATGATCTACAGTAGAAGACGATTTATGTTCAACTACTTCCTCAACATGGTTTGTCGAACTCTAAGGTGGAGGAGGAGGTGGTTGGTCTGCTCTGCCAAGTGAAACATAAGGCACATCCTCTAGCTCTTACATCTCATCATCAGGAGACTGAAGAGGAGGTGTACTGCGAGAAGGATCATCGACACCCTGCCAACCATGATCTCATAAGGTAGTACTACTAGAAGCATGATGATCACCACCCTCATCATCATAATCATGATCATCACCCTCATCATCATCACAACCCTCATTTGATGTATCTGTTGATGCATGATGCCCTGCATTTATCATCGCTGCCAGTACCCTACTAGCTCTGATGATATGTCACATAAGAGGCATCATCTCGCTCAGAAAGTCCATGTAGAGATCTACGCTGATATATCGAGCTCTCGCAGGGTGAACTCCATCTTGAACCAAAACTTTGGAAAATATGTTGTAGTAGTTCATCTAAAATCACAGACTAACCATATGGCCCCGAACGCCCATGCCCCCCTGAGGATGTGCCTCACCCTCTTGGGCCTCACCAATCTCCTTATCTCCTCCCTTCGATGGTGGGGGAGGAAGTATTTCCCCATCAAATGAGCCGATGTCTACAAAATATACAGTACACAAACATAATTAGACAATTTGACTGAAAAATTAATAAAACAAGTTAAAGACCATGCTAGAATAAATTTTATTCTAATTAATTAAAACAATAAAAAAAACTAGATTAATTTAAATGAAACATTAATATTACCTCTATCATCAAGAGGCTCAACCACTGTGAAGAGGATGTTGGGATATTATCTCTAATCAATCCCCACATATGGAAATGCCAATGTGACAAACACATGGCCATCCTCACTGGTTAGTAGCGATAGTGCCTCGACAAAAATCCTATTCAGATACCCTGAGAGGCCCCTCATGGGCATCATCTGGCCCCACACGCATATTTGGACCTTAGTGAGAAACCTGGGAGGGGGATGGTAAAATTTAGGCCTCGTATTTAAAAACCTCTCAAAAAAATAAACACAAAATATTGGAAGCGAAAAAGAAGGTTGCCCTCCCATGTCTTAACACATGAAATCTATCTAAAGCCATGAAAAATTGCCTCAAATATTTGCAGACCATTTGATGCAACGTGGCACCTGAATAAAAGAATCAAAATAATACAAAAGAGGCAACTAATGCACTGCCAATCACTACTAGAGTGTGAAATGGTGGTGACTAATAATTAGAGGCACCTAACCTCTCGTGGAACAAAAGAAGAAATCCCTAGTCGTCCATCACAGACCTGAAAATATGTTGAATAGACTGCATGAGTCATGACATATCTGTGAGTGTAGGAAAGCCGAGAATCAATTGAAACTCCATGGGGGACATCAGGGAACTTGGGAGAATCCTCCCCCTAGATAGGCCAGTGATAAAGTATATGTCCTCGTGAGCGGGCCTATACGACACCCCATGATCGACATGGGAAGCTTGATCCTAGGCACTCCATTGGTGGATTTGGTGCGCTAATAAGACAAAGTGCGCCTTTAAGGACGTAGCCTCCTCATATTACTTGAGGAGGCCTACATCCCTCAAGAGCACTCATGTTGCTACAATAATAGGGCAAGGGAATAAATCCTTCTCCCTCTCTCCGACCTCCCATGGTGAGACCATATTGTATGGGTCTGCCTGTTACTCTTGCTCCTACTGCTACTCCTTTTGTTGACATATTTGATACATGATTTACATAAAATACATCATCCTCATACATAAAATACATTTAAAAAAAAATGAAATATGTATTTATAAATATGTAAACATAAATTTTAATTAAAAAGAAAAAATCATCGGTGCTTTCAAAACACAGTCATGCACCGCCTCTGGTGCACTTCCAACTATAACCACACTAATATTAATGTGTACATAAGTATGGTGCACTGTTGTTGGTTCAAAAATTTAAATTTTGATAGAGGTGTGACACACTTGGGAATGAGTGCACACGTATAACCTTTTAGCACCAGTACAGGATGTTTAGGTTATCAAACACACTAAGTTATAACTATATTTTTAAAGATTATTTTGTGGTTCATTTGGTAAATATAAACACACAAGGTGTGATATACCGATGTACAATTAATTCCTTTCACGGTCTGTTTTAATTTACAAAACACACTGCAACATCCATAGTGTGTTATTTTCACACACCAAAATGTGGCAACCCTGTAAATTTATAGGGCACACCACTATTGGTGTAAGTCGAACATACCAAGAACACCGCATGCTGAAATATTTTTTGTTCAAAAATAGTGGAAATTTAACCTAATTTGCAATTCTAATCTGCTAAAAAATTAAATTACAAAGAAATATAGACATTACGTGGAAATTTGATCATCACAGAGGCATTGCGGACACGTAATGGATAATTCTTTTTTTTATTATCATGGTTTCAAAAAATTGGAAACTCAAACAATAAACTTAATAAAGACAATACGAAAGGATTGTGAGTAGGATAAGCACCGATGTCAGGGTGCTTGCATGAGGCAAGAGTGACACCGATGCTTCAAAACTCTTCAACATTGTAGATGGTAAAAATGAAATATACGACGAGGAGGTTTTCTTTATTTAACCCTTCTTCGATGCAATTTTCTAACTACACTGGGGTGGAATAGATCCAACAACACCACATGTTTTTTAAATTAAAAAAACTATTGGGGTGATTTTCTTGAGATGCCTTGGGGAATTTCTATATAGATATTGCACAAGTGCTTTATTTTACAATAGAATAGCTCTATTTTTTGAAATTAAAATTTCATAGCAGTGCTCTTTAGAAGAAGTCCCAAGGCATTTTAGTACATTTACTGCACCAAAGTGTCATTGTCACTGGAAAATAACACCATGTTTTTCTAAAATTAAAAAATGCACCTATTTTCCTTAGTGGTATGCACCAGGTCATTTTACTACATGAAGTGCACCAGTTCTATCGACTATTCAAGCACTAGTGCATTGTGCTATTTAAAGCATTTTGTTTTTATTTTATAAAAATAAAATTTCCACCGTGCACCGTGTTATATGCAACACCCATGCTTGTGTGGATAATAAAGCACCGGTGAGTTTGTATATTTTAGACACACCCTCCAAAAAACATCTGCTAAAACATGTACCAGCCCACCTTAGCTAAAAATAGATTTTTGGGCTATTTTTATAGGGGCTTCCACAAGAACCTCAACTAAAATGTTTTTCCCTTGTAGTGGTAGCCTCTTGTATGTTGGAGCCTACAAAAAATCAGATGTAATAAGGGAGTAAGAGCTTTCCTTTGAATCAATGCAGTAACAAACTCATGATTTTCTCCCATTATGGGTTTCCACTTTTATCTGGTGTGTGTTGATTCTATGTTGCCATGAAAGTTGTTATGTTATGGTTCACATTACATACTATTCATATATTAAATTTTCATTTTACATGGTGTTAAAATAATCACTGAAGAGTTCAAATAATCATTAAGAAGAAAAGAAAAAGTTGTTAATGCCCCTCTCATTTTAGTCAAGTTTTTATCAATTAGAATCATAGCAGGTTCCTTCAGTGTAAGACTAACAACATGATGGTAGATCTAGTTAAGTCATGGAATATAAAAGTGTTTATGTGCTAAGTGCAACGAACTTTTATGAATGGAGAGATAAGGTAAAATTTGAACTCATAGCTTATGGACTTGGTGTATGGAAGCTAGTATGTGATGGTAACTATAAAGATTCTCTCTATGTGCAACAGCAACATAATAACCTTCACAATAAATATCTTGATAATGTTATAGATTTAATATCTTCAAAATAAATCTAGGATAGATTGCATATCTTGCATGAAGGAAATATAAGTAGCAACATTAGAGAAAAGGAGAAGAAAAAGAAGAATAAGAAGAAGGGTTTTCAAAAGGAAATCATCGAGTCAAATGAGACATCTGCTAGTGTTAATGTACCAGACTTTCATGAGGAAAATAATGACGAAAATTTAATTGAACATTAAGTTATGATTGAACAAATTCTGGTTGAAATATATAGACTGAAGAATGAAAATGAATACATGAAGAAAGTTGTGCAGATATGTGATATGAGAGAGCATGAATACAAGGAAGAAACTATTAGTTTAAGGACACAATTATAAGAAGCAAGGAAAAGTGAAGAAATGATCAACAATCACCTAAAGGAAAGAGAAGAACAATATGAGATATTAGAATATAAGATTAGAAATGAACTAGATTAAAATAATATACTATTTAAAAAGCTAAAAGATGAGATTGTCTCTATGAAGAACTTAGATAAGGCCATTATAGAGGACACAACAACATTAAAAGGACTTGTAGTAGAAGGGAAAAACATCATGAATATAAAGGAAACATTTAAAGACAAGCAATATAATCAAAATGAAAATAATGGTTCAAAGAAAATGTTCTTTTCAAAAAGGTCAATTATTCCTAGAGATGAATTGCGAAAATTTTGAAGATTCCAAAGGAGATTCTTTTCTCCTTTGAAAGATATCAAATATTTTTCTTGTCATGAACCTAGACATGTTGCACCATAATGTAAGACAAAGAAAATCAAGTTTAATCAACAAAATATGCAACAGACAAGAACTCTCCCATAAGAAAAAAATCAAAGAAGAGAATCATCTACGAGGTACACAAATCATTTTTGTAATGAATTAGGAAATAAAGATATTGAATGCAAAATGTATATAAAGAAGAACATGAATGTAAGAATATACACATAATTTCCTATATTTATTGGCTACACAAGATGTTATGTGTGTGCTAACCTTGGTCACAAAGCCAAGGATTACAAGCTGCAATATACCATAAATAGCTCTAGATAGAAGATGAAAACAACTCCAAGCAAACCAAAAAATGAAGAAAATGCATGCAAAAGAAGGAAAATAACTAAGGTATGGAAGAGGAAGAAAAGGGAGAAATGTGAGACTTCAATAAAAAAATTAAGCCATGATAGCCTTAGGGGGAGTTCATTCAATGTTAGAGGAGAAACAACATCTCAAGGAGAGTAGTGTTGGCAATATGATGAAGAAGTGTTGTCCTTGATGGAAACCCACTGAATGAAGATGAAGACATGCGACTGTTGACATGTGTTGTCCTTGATGGAAATCCACCTGATGAAGTTATTCTTGACGTGATGGACTTGGTAAATGATGTTTGTTAGCAATATGATGATGAATGTTGTCCTTGAAAGGCAACCCTCTTGATGAAGATAATGGAAACTTACTTGATGAAGTTGTGCTTAATAGAATATGTTCTTGATGAAGTAAATCTGATGTATCTACAGTGTGTACAGAAGGCAATGAAGAAAGGAATTCAGCATGTGCTAAATCTTGATGAAAAGAGTATGTCTCTAGGCATACACGGATTTGCCTAGGGGAAGTCGCGTATGCACGCGGGAATCAACGTGCCAAGTCGCGTATGGGAAAAAGCGCTCTTAAAGTGCAAAACCAGGGGTAACCACCATGGTATTGACCCATTGTATTGGGTAATGATTCGTCTAAATGACCCCGTCCAGGAATACCATTGGAAGTAATGTGGTTTTGGCTCATGGTATTGAAAAAGGGTAAACCTATATAAAGAGAAGAAATTCATTGTGCAAATCATGAATTAGGGTGCAAGATGTCTGAGCTTGAATGAATACTTCTCTCTGAAGTAGATCTGAATGGAAAGGGTTACAGTTGAATGATAGATCTGAATGTATGATGCACCAATGATGAAGAAGGGGATCTAGATCTGAAATGTTCTTGTATTTGCTAGATCCGTTTATGGAATGATTAGATCTGTGATGAGGCGAACATCTGTCTGAGGTAAAGGGTAAAATCTGAAGTGATGTATCTGTTGTGAAGAATTGCAATGACATAAAAGTCTGAAGAACCATACGCTAGTTCGCCGAAGAGGAAGCGCGTATATACGCGGCTTCGCTGAAGAGAAAGCGCATATGCGCAATAAAATTAGCTCTGTAATATGTACAGAAGTATACGCTGGTTTATGTGAACGGAAGCGCGTATATACGCGACATCAGAGAAAGGAAAGCGCATATGAAAACTAGGGTTTGCTGAAGTCTGTGGTAAGAAATGTCTGATCTGTTCTGCTGGTTTACTGATATCTGTCAGTGAGTTATATGTATCTGTTTCATGGTTGACTGTGTTTAAAAGTATGGAGTGGGTCCAGTCTGAAAATATGATGAAACGTGGCCTGCAAGTGGTGTCCTAAAGGATGCTTTGGATCCAGTGTGAAAATTGATGAAACGTGGTCCATAGAGGTGATGAGGGTTGTAGCCTTCAGTCAGGGGGTTGTAGCTCCCTTCCAGGTGAGGCTGGTAAACGAGAGCAGGGGGTCGTAGCTCCCTTCCAGGAGAGGCTGGTAAACGAGTCAGGGGGTTGGAGCTCCCTTCCAGGAGAGGCCGGTAAACGAGCGCAGGTGGGTGCCTGCGTGCTGGTCAAGTCTGCGCCAGCACATATGTTGTAATATGTTTTCTCTATAATAAAATATTGAAGGCTGAGCAACTGCAGCGATGGTTTTCTCCCGACTTGGGTTTCCACCTAAAAATCCTGGTGTTCATGTGTGATGCTTTGTGTGATGGTTTATTCTGTTCTTACTGCACATATTTACTGTTTATAGAACATCTAATGAATGAATGATGGAATGATATAAGTGAAGAACTAATGGCATAATTAGATCTCTGTGTATACGCGAGTTTTATGAAGAATATCCGCGTGTATACGCTAGTTGGCTTCAGAAAAGTAGCGTATGGGTTTTAGAGCATGAAAAAGTAAAAAGTTTTAGTTTGCCCTAAATACTGATTCACCCACCCCTCTCAGTATTTTTCCCAACAAGTAGCCTCAAAATATCTTGAAAAAATCAAATTTACACTTGAAGTGTCCAAGGGACTTGGTATCTTACTTATTGTAGCTGAAGCAAGACACTATTGGCTACCCAACATGGATTGAATGAGTGAATATATGAAATATCAGGTGGTTAATAGATTACCATGTTAATGAGCAATCATAAATCATTATGAAAAGAAAGACTAGCTAGGGAACCTTTTTCAAATTTTAGTCTTTGCTTAAAAAATCTCCGTGATAGATTATTAGTGTTGATAATCAAGCCAAATAGAAATAAAACCTAAAATAAATTAAAGGCAAGAGAAATAAAATAAGGTTGCATCAAATCCAAAATTCTCTAACTCACCTTTAAAAAGTTAAAAAATAATAATGAAATGACCCAGTATAGAAGATGTTAACATGAAGAAGATGTTAGGATATTACGACACATAGGAAATAGTTAAGAATAATTAATTCTAGTATAGAGCTAAGTAAAGAAATCCTCTAGTATAGAATAATGAATTTCTAGCATAGAAATCCTCTATTTCTATGGGGTTTAACATGAAGAAGATGTTAGGATATTACAACACATAGGAAATAGTTAAGAATAATTAATTCTAGTATAGAGCTAAGTAAAGTGTGTTTCTTTACTATGTACATTTGTAACTTATAATCCGATGGTCACGATTTGTAGTGATCCGACGGTTCACTCTCTCCTCAGTGTTAACGACACTTGATCCATGGCTTAACACCCGATTGGTCCATGATCTCTATTTAAAGAGAATGGAGGGTCATTTTTCCGGTAACCATTTATGAGAGAAACATATGTAACTTTTCTTTTTATATTAATAAATTGCCTAAAGTGGCCGCGTTGGCTCAAGCCGTGGACTGTTTCCCTCTTCGAGGGTTTTAACCACGTGATAATACTGGTGTACTGATTTGTGATCTGTTTGTGAGTGGTAACCTTTTCTTTTTGATCGAAGGAACTTACCCTGTAAATTCCTACATGGTATCAGAGCTATTTTGAGGGCCGCATCCATTGTCGATCCAAATCCGACGCCGGTTTGAATGCATGCGACTGCCGTTTTCTAGATCCACTATTTCTGAACATTTTCGGGCCTGGAGAACTACTCTGTTGTGTCTGGAGCGTCTGTTACAGTGAGGACCACCTTTCATTTCATGCGAAAAGGTTTCTGGTTGCCCAAGTTATGAAATTTTAGATCTGGAGGTATAAAGTATTTGTTTTGCAGTTATATTTGTTAATAGTTCTACTTATTTCGGTTCCCTCTGTTATTTTGGGTTTTAGGTTTTATTTATTTTCTGGATCTATACCCTCTTCTCTGTGTATACTCTTTGCTCTGTGCTGTGTGCGATCTTGACAAATCAGAAACAGGAAAAATGGATTTTTTTTGCTACGTATGCTTTTTCCTCGCGTCTTTGTGCAATCTCAGGAAATTAGAAATAGTGAAAAAACAGATAGTTACCGGTAAGGCAAACCGAAAATCTAACATTCTGCCATAAGGCTTGCATTTCTTTTTTTTTCCTCTGATTTTTGTGTTTTTTGTGCAGGAAAAGACACGCACACCGAAGAGTTTAAAAAAAAAAAAAAACCCCTTCCTCCTTTCAAACAATTACAGAATCCTTTAACTATCTCACTTGGTGAGAATTTAGTTTATGAGAATAGAGTCCTTGGGTTCAAGTCTCTTTCTCAAGCTTCTTTTGTAATTTTTTTTTTGTTAAACGGGTGGGATTTGTTTTTAAAAATTCGAACTTCATCATAAAATTTCAAACCGTTCCCGTAACTATTCGGCATCAACAACTCAGTTATTTCAAAAAGGCATAAATTCTTCATTCAAAAGCCATTTTTCGAGCTGTGTTTTTTTTAATCAGCATAATTTTTCGAGATCTTTCCATTGGAGTAGTTAGTTTCAACTTTTTTCAGCTTCAGTTTTTTAAAAATGGAAAATGCATGCCCGATTATTCTTAACAACACCAATTATTTCCAATGGATACCTCACATGGTAGATATACTTAGAAGTAATGGGCTTTATAGAATAGCCACAGGACAAGAAACTAAACCTTCTGATGATGATAAAGTCGCTAAATGGGAAAATAAACAAGATCAAGCATGAGGATTGAAAGGAATGTCCATTGCTCAAGATCTTCGATTTCATATCCTTGACATTGACACCCCTCATGAAACCCTGGATAAGCTAAATAATGTCTTTGGAATTCAAAATTAAATCAGCGCCCACCAGCTTGAAAATGAGTTTCTTACTTTGGACCCCAACAATTTCTCCTCTATTGAAGATTTTTTGTCCAAATTCAAGACCCTTAGACTTATTTTAGAAGGTTGTAAGGTCAAAAAGGAAGATGGTAGCCTCATCTATTGCATTCTTGCTAAGCTTGGCCCCGCATACTCTGTATTTGTTTCCACCTTCCATTCCACTAGAGAAGCCATCATTTCTTCAGGAACCACCTACAAGAACCCCTCTTTTGATGCCTTTTGCGATTCTTTGATAAGAGAACAAGAAAAACTCTTACACCTTGGTCTTATCACTTCTAGAAACACTTCTAAGAAAGCCTTAGCAGCCCAACAAAAATCATATCAAAAGAATCCCAAGAAGCAGTATCCTAAAAAGTATGGTTCGAAACCAAACGAGGGTCCTAAGCAATTTCAGATGCAAACTGAAAAAGAAACTCGCCAAAGTGATAAGGCAAATAAAAAAAGGGAAGAAGACAAATAGAAATTGCAACTTTTGTAATCGTGATGACCATGTAGGGTCCAAATGTTTTAAGAAGATGGAAGCCTTAGAAGAAGCAATGAAGAAGCACAACATCAATTTAGAGCACTCTTCACCTTCATCTTCAGGAATGTCGCTTTCTGCTTGTGGTTGTCAAACATCAAGATATGATTATGCATTAAATTTATATTCTTCTTCTCATTCTCATGAGTGGCTCATTGATTCTAGAGCTTCTTACCACATGGCCAAAAATAAAGCCATGTTTTGTTCTTTATATGATTGTAACACAAAACATATTTATGTTGGTGATGATAGATCTCTTAGTGTTGTAGGATTTGGAACCATTCATCTAGATAATGGTCAGTTTAATGATGTAATATGTGTTCCTATCTTGTCATGCAACCTTTTATATGTTTATCAGATAACTCATTGAGGTGAAGGGAAAATAGTATAATTCTCACCTCATGATGTTGTAATCAAGGACCTCAAAGATCCTAGACATATTTTAGCTATTGGAATTGCTGATGATTCCACAAGGTTGTATAAGTTTGAAAAATTTGGGTCATCATGTCTTCCCTTTATTTTTGTTGCTCATAATGATGAAGTGAGAAAAAATTGGCATGAGCGATTTGGTCACTTAAACTATCGCTGTATTCAAACTCTACGTAAAGAAAATATGGTGACAGGTCTTCCTATGGTATCGTGCCGAGATGGTGTTTTCTCTGGATGTGTACTCGGAAAACATCATCGGGATAGTTTTGACAAACGTGCCTCTTGGAACGCTTTAGCCCCTTTGCAGCTTGTGCTCAGTGATTTATGTGGTCCACTTCCTGCTGTTTCTTTCTCTGGTTGGAAGTACTTCTTAAATTTCATTGATGATTCCAGATGCAATTGGGTATACTTCTTAAAACTCAAGAGTGAAGTTTTTAACATGTTCTAGGCTTTTAATACCTTTGTTGAGAAACAATCTGGACATTATATTCTTAAGTTAAGATCAGAAAATGGAGGAGAATATGGCAACAACAAATTTATCAACTTCTGCACTATGCATGGCATTCAATTGAAACATACCATTCCATATACTCCACAATGAAATGGTGTAGCTGAAAGGAAGAATAACACCTTAAATGAAATGGGTAATTGTATGCTTCAATCTAAAGGACTTAGTCTCAATTTTTGGGCAGAAGTAATTAACTGTGCAAATTACATAGTAAATCGCACTCCCAATAAGGTTTTAAAGAATATAAATCCAAAAGAAGCTTGGAGCTCAATCAAACCAGATGTAAGTCACTTTTGTATTTTTGGAAGTGATGCTTGGGCCCATATTCCATATGCGAAACACAAATCCTTAGAACCTGAGAGTGAAAAATGCATTTTTGTTGGATATTCTGAAGATGTCAAAGGATATAGAATTCTTCAACTAAAATCCAAAAATATAATCATTATAAGAGATGTAAAATTTGATGAAAATATATCGGCCTGCAAACCTATTTCGGTGGGTGTGCCACATTTAGCATGCGAGCCTGATTCTGCATATGTGACACCTCTCTCTCTCTCTCTCTCTCTCTTCTATTTTTAATAACATTTCTTCTAGTTTAGGTGAAGATAACAAGGATGACAATCCTCCTTCACCTGTTGAAGTTATTCATTTTACTCCAAAACATCCAAGATGGGTCCGCTCTACTCGGGATGCAATAGGTTCTCTTGCAGGTGACCCTACAGATCAAAAATGTACACATTCTCAGTTCGAAAGAGCCTCTTCCTTATTGGCTCAAGTTCTTGAAAATCCCGATCCAGAAACATTTGAATAAGCCTCCGGTCATACATATTGGGATGAAGCTATGAATGAAGAATATTGTTCCTTATTGGAAAATGATACTTAGGATCTTGTTGCTCTTCCAAAAGGAAGACAAATTGTTAGATGCAGATGGCTTTACAAAACCAATTTTGGACCAGATGGAAAAGTGGATAGACATAAAGTTCGTCTTGTCGCTAAAGGATTTTCATAAGTTGAAGGCATTGAATATACTAAAAAATTCTCCCTTGTTGCCAAAATGAATTCTATCTACCTTGTTCTTTCCCTTGCTGCCTCCTTTAAATGGGAAGTCCATCAGATGGATGTTAAATCTGCCTTCTTACATGGAGATTTGCATGAAAAAAATATACATGGAAGAACCCCCTGGATGTATCCAAAATGAATCCAGCCTTGTTTGTCGCCTTAGGAAGTCTCTTTATGGTCTCAAACAAGCTCCTCGAGCTTGGTATGCCAAAATGGATAGATTTCTATTAGATAATGGCTTTTATAGGTGTCATTCTGACAACAACCAAGAAAGTGGGTAAGTCCTTCACTATCCTTGTTCTTTATGTTGATGATATTATCCTTAATTTTAGTGATCCCAACCATATAAACCATGTGAAGTCTAACCTCAAAAATAAGTTTGAAATGAAAAACTTAGGACACTTGCATTATTTCCTTGGCCTTCAAGTCTTACAATTCGAACAAGGTATTACCCTCTCTCAGTCCAAGTATGCCTGTGATCTTCTACACCACTTTCATATGGAAGAATGTAAGCCAACCCCTTCTCCCTTTCAGTGTGGAGTCAAGCTTTCGGTCACTTGTACTACCCCTGAATTTGATGCTACCTTATACCGTCAACTTTTTGGTAAACTTATGTATCTAACCCATACCCATCCTGACCTTTCCTTTTCTGTTGGTCTTGTTGCTCGGTTTATGCATCAACCTCATGAAAGTCACTGGAAAGAAGCTAAAAGAATACTTCGATATATTCGAAGTATAGTTCAGTTCGGGATTCATTAAATTGTAGGAGCATCTCCATTGTTGATTGGTTTCACTAATTCTGATTGGGCTGGTGACCCTAATGATCGAAAGTTTACTGTAGGATATGTATTCACTCTTGGTTCAGGACCTATTACTTGGTCTTGTAAGAAACAAAGTGCCATCTCTCTTTCTTCAGTAGAATCAGAGTATCGTGGTGCAGTTGAAGCTAGTAAGGAATCCATGTGGCTTCGTCAGATCTTGTCTGAATTTGGTCTTCATCAACAACATCCAACTACACTTTGGTGTTATAATTAGAGTTCCATTCAGCTATGTAAATATCTAGTTCAGCATCATCGTATAAAATACATTGAACTCCACATACACTTCATCAGAAAGCTCATTCATGATCGTGTTCTTGAGGTGCAGTACTGTCCAACCAATGATCAAGTAGCCGATATCTTTACAAAGGCTCTCACAGAAGCGAAGTTTACCAAACTTCGATCCATGCTTGGATTTCAGGAAAGTTATGATTTAGGGGGGATAGGCTCTAATGCCTCCTTCCTTCTCCTATTGTGTCACCTTTGTAAATCCTTCAATCCTATCCCAATTTTTTATTAAGGGGGGATGCTGGGATATTTCGACACATAGGAAATAGGCTCATTTTGTGTCACCTTTCGAAACATAAAAGCTATGGTCCTCCATGTGCCCAAACCTACCAGGGTATCAACTCCTGCCAAAAATGCACTCATTTACAATGCAATTTTACTTTTAAATCTACAAAAAAATATTTGTAAGCTACTAATAATCTTAATTATGAATGTCAAATGATATCCATAATGAATGTACCACCTACTTATGTATTATGAATCATTTATAATTTTGATAAAAATGGAAAACAAAACAATTAATATTTAGAAATTATAACGAGGTTTACAAAATGGAAAAAACCTTCATCTTCAACTAACAAACACAAAAAGAATAGTTCATTCATGGCTACATCCTCATATACAATTATAATCCTTAAAATTGTATATACTAAATTATTCATAGGAATATATGTCCATAGTAGGTAAATACTATTTGTATTTATTATTAGATAGAAGATACTTGTCCATGGCACAAATCACATCCTCTAACCAAGGAGAAGGAGAGACCAAAAATTCATTATTAACACAAATTATTATCTTTTTTTACAAAATATGACTCATCTCCATTACTTTGTATAAAATCATAGTCGCAGATAAGGTTTTTAAAATCTAGAACACTCAAAGAACTTTTGTGGTCTTCAAACTTGTGAACAATTGCGAATTTGGAAGGTGAAGAATTCATGTAATATGAAGATGTAAATGAAGAATATTGAGTGTCATTAAATTTCAACATAACTCTACAACCAAGGAACATGAAATAAATTGAATCCTTTCCATGATTTTGAGAAGAATGATCATTGAATAATGACCAAGGTAATGGTTCCATCAAATATGTTTGTTGATCCATAAAAGCACTTAACATTTTTTTCTATATAAATAAAAGAGATAGACAATTTTAATCCAAAAACACCATAAATGAAGATAGAGATTTGAATTCCAAATATAATCAATCTAAATCTATCAACCCCCAATCTCACAATTACCTTAGTCTAGGCCATACTTTACTATAATTTTCTCTAGAAATTGGCTATAGTTTCCAAACCCTATAAGGATGATATTTAAGGAATTTTATCTTATTCATAATTGAGGAGCATCATGGCATCCATTATACTCATAGTCAAGAGATTTGGATGGGGTGTTATATAATTGTGGAGCATAATAGCGTTAATGGTGTTGGTCATGACCATAAATAGATTTAATGGTGTTGGTCATAACCAGAATAGAGTTAATGCTGTTGGTCATAAATAGAAACAGTTTCATAAAAGCACATATGCAGAGAAATGACCAAGGGTTTCAATTATTAGTGGAGGATCTGATGAAATCAAGGAGGTAGATATGATGGGTTTCTGAGTAAAATTCGTTTATACTATTATTGGGTTGCACCAGAAATAGAATGATAAGCATGAGTTACTTTATCATAGAAATGATAAACATATAACTACATTTTGTGACCATTGAATTCATATTCCAATCTCTTGGAATCATACTGAAAATTAAAATTCCTTACCATCAACATTTCACTTTTTATTATATAAATAATATACTTTGACTTGGAAAATAAATATGAAATTACAATATGAAAAAAAAAATATTTTCCTTTCTTAGCTAATACATGCAATGAATAAAATACATTAGTGTTTGGTCCTAATTCCTAATGGTGTTCAACCAATCAAGGAGAGAAGAAAAGAGTAAATTTATTATCCTAGTGGGTTTGATACCTTTTTTTTAAGGCAAAGAAAATATTTGTATTAAGATGAATAAAAAAAAGAGAGATTGATTTTATTTTTATACTACTAGTCTACCACTTGGGAAACCATACCAGTAACACAAAAGTATATATTTTGTTCATAATAATGGGATATATTGTATACACTCCTTGAAACCAATAAAATTTTTGATAGTATATAAACTAAAACCATAAAATTGAGTCTTATCTATCTTGCAATCAACAACCTTGTAGCTACGAAGAAAAAAATAATAATAACAATACAAACATTTTAAGATGATGAATAGTCAACTTAAATGGTTGCAGAAACTTTAGTTTTCTCCTTAGAATTATTTCCATCAAAGACCCATCATAATAGTGACTAGTAACCAAGACATATCAAAATAGTATGAAAAATTAATTGGTATAGAACTAAGGACCTAATGATGAACCTTGACTAGAAAAAATATGTTCAAATATATTGAGGTAACCTACCAGGACATGTACATACATATATGTATGTTGGAGTGATTAGTTAACTTAATCTTACTAGGTCCATGATTATAGATATATTACTTGACTCTTCAATCGATATGTTAGTTGGGTCAACTCTCAAATTGAGTAAACCCAGTAGTCAGGTTGACTTCCTTTTCAGGTTGACTAACTAAGTTAGCTATGTGGTTAAATTAGTTGTAACTATCAAGCATATAGTGTGTGTGTAGCTCACAAATGTAAGAAGAGAGATCATTATGGATTAATACAAGAGGTGTTATTGTTTGTATACCATTATTTTTTTCTCTTTCTTTACGGTTATTTATGTATGTGATTGCATGCCTATATTTATGAAGTATATTCTTGATTTAAGGATTTATTGGTAACCAATGCATACTTTTCACTAGATTGTAACATATGTTATATTGCGAACATTTCTTGAACCCAATTCAATCTAAAATGTACACATAAATGTTGAATTTAGAATAGATTCAAGAGTAGCAATATAGAAAGATAAATATCTACCTGAAGAACTATGCCAGAAAAAATTGACTATCACTAGTAGAGGCAAGGTCTAAATTCCTCATAAAGACCTTATTGAGTTGATCCTTGCATAAATAAAAAATTATATTAAACGATTCTCTAATGTGTTACTTGACAATTTATGTTTAAAATAATTAATGGGGAAGAACAAATCTACGTTAGTGGATTGAGTAGATCCTTAAATATTATCATGAAGAACAAGTAGTTGAAGGTCATACTTCTATTGAAAACATCAATGAAAAATTCTACATTGATTTCCATGAAGGATTTTTCTACAAAATTCCATCATTATTATGCAAGTTCCTCATAGGAAAGTGATTTGGCCACAATGTAGAGTACCAAGCTCTAGTGCATGAACCAATTAATAAAAGTGACCAATAAACACAAGAAAGTGGGAAAATATTTTAGAATCCCACTATAAAAACACCAAGTAAGCATGATACTTTTTTCTAATAAAATAATCATGACTATGTCCTACCCCACCATTGACCAAGAGTACATTTTGTATTATCAATGGCGGGATAAATTCCTTTGAGATACTTCTAAAAGGATAAAAAGTTGTTCAAAGTTGGGGAGCTAGTATGAAAAGGAGTTCTTTGACTAGAAATAATTGAGAGTATAAACTTGATGAAGAGCTTGTTAAAATAACACAATGGCACAAACATTATTATAAAATGATAGTGTTGGCTCGAGGGGTCCTGAACCAGGTTTGGAGGTTAAGGTTTTCCAACAAACCCCTATACTACTGGCCCTTTCGGCAGTGACCTGATTGCGTATGCCAAAGTCTCACCTGAAGCAATATGGGAGGGTGCTGGAACCAGGTTTCCTCACCCTGAGAGAGAGTAGGTAAGTCAAACAGGGTTGCATTCCCAGCTTATCAGCTTTGTATTTAAGAGATCTAGTTACAGACTTATATCGCAGAGCTCATATCTACTAACTACCTTTGCATCCACGTGCGTAAAACTGATCTTTCAGTACAAAAACTATAATTGCAGTAATCAACAGATCATAGATACATCTGATAGGAACAAGGATATTCTCACAGCTATAAAATAGATCTATTTGCAGGTTCGCCAATCAGTTATAGTCCACAGTTACCAGAGTTACTACTAGTCATAGATTAAATCAACATCTTCACATCAACAATATCACAAGTAATATCATAAACGCATAAACAATAGATCACAGGAATACTTCGTATTATAAAAAAGATAGATCCGTAGCAACAACGGATAGCCAACCATAGATCTAATAGTTCGCATAAATAGTAATACATAAACTCAGATAACGTAGAGATACTCTAACTAAATTCACATATATTAGCATCCAAAACCTAATACAATCCAACACAGCCTGCGCACACAGCCAGCAGGGTCCACACACAGCAAGACTGAGGATCTCCATGCACACAGCCAACAGGAGTCCTTACCCTAGAAACCCAAACAGATCTAACAATTCGCAACTATCATCAATCTCTATTCTTTCCTACCTATGACTCAAAAAGTCTTATTTATTTATACCGATTTAGCCTATGCATCCAATGGTTCGCAAACCATGGTTTGCAGACTCTTGGTCTACCCTTGACCCGTTAAAACGCATTAGGGGCTTTGACCAACCCCAAAACCCCTAGGTTAGACTAATTAAGACCAAAATATACAAAACTTATACAAAATTGCAGATTTTAGGGGACCCTATTCCAACAGTCCCCCAACACAATCTTGTGACTCATCCCGAGTCACTGAGATGGTGGGTTCTCCACCTGTGCATGCAAAAATTTGATTGCCTTGTCTAATGGACGCAACACACCTTCACTCTGAGTAGCGGCATTCTGTGAGATGTTGACCAACTTTTTTGAAATCGGGCCTTCCGTCATGGCGATGACACTCTCCAGAGTCTGGTTCAACTGTTGAACCACGACATCCACATATTGTGAAAGATTGAGGGCCACAATAGCCCAAGGCTTCAGGCAGTCACAGAGGGCATTCTTCGTTTGCCGAATTTCATCAATATCAACTTGGAGGGTATTAATGGTGCGCAGTTGTGTCAAGCGTTGAGCAGGAACTAAAGTGGGAAGGGTAGCTTATAACGTTTGGAACTCTTCTTCTTTCTGCCGCAGGTCCTGGTTGATGCTACGTAGGATTGGGTGGCGCTGGACCTTGGTCCATAGCTACATGGCCATTTCTAATAATTGAGCACCCTGCGCAATTTTCCTTGTAATGGCGTTCATAGCCTCAGTGACGAGCGCAGTGTGCTCGGCCTATACCTCTGGAGGTGTTTTAGGTTGCAACTTAGCCTCGAGGTTGGCGATCCGTTGCTCCATTCGTGCTTGGACCATCTGAACTTCCTTGCGGGGGTCCTTCAGTGCTCTGACCAACCTCTCAACCTTCTCCTGAGGGGTGGCTGTGGTCAGGATCTCTATGGTAACATCTGTGCAAAGTTGATGAATCACGATTGCGAGCTCCACATGCTTCGCGATGGTATGTAATGTATCTGTCTTCATTTGTAGTGCCCAGAGCACGACCTGGATTGTGTCAACCACAAATTTATGCTGCTCCTCTAAGGCTACCCATCTGTCCTCCATAGCCAGAATGACTGCCTCCGTGATTTTTTCAAGGTCTCCATTAGTCAATGTGACTGTCTCGTCACGTTCTCTCCGCTGGGAGCACTGCTTCTTGCCTTGCGTTTTGACATGTACACTTGTTCACTTCGTGTTGCGGGGGGAGGCAGGTCCTCCTACATTCAGTCCTTCTGTTCCTAGGGCTGGCTATGAATCTACTTGAGTCTCCACCTCGACGTCCTTCTCAAAGGTCTACGTCTGCTACGCATCCTTTTATATGGCCGCGGTTATGTCTTGTCTGGTACTCTTGGTTGCACCTCTGGTATCTGTGTTGATGATAGACGGGGTGAATTTTGATGTGATGGTCCCTTTGACACCCTTTCTGCTAGTTTTGAAGCCGATCTTCAAGTTAGGAGGCCAGAGCACAATGGCGTTGTCAATTTCTGCATCCGCCACCATATAGGGGAGCGAAGTCTAGGCTTTATCCTTGTGTGATTTGATCTGGACATTATGCATAGTGATCTAAAATGCTGCAATGCCCTTGTATTTTTCATACATGGCAGGGGAAAACCGTGGTCGGGAGTTAATGGCTACGGCCAAGCTACTCTGAAAGAGGACCCAGAAAACTTGGTTGTCCTCGAGATGCTACGGGTCCTTAGAATCCCATAAGTGTGCATAGTGGGCCCCTTCGCACATGTCCAGGGTAATTTCAGGAAAAACTGACTCCGTAGGGGCTTCCTAGGCAACCAACACTATGAGGAATAGTAACCAGGAATAACAAAAGGCGCGGCCCTACTCTTGGGACTCACGAACATTAGTTAGAAACTCATCACACAAATAATGGGCCCAGTTAAAACATACCCCTTTTCCACATTGGCTTGCTAACTGAATTATGTAGGCTAGGACAGAGGAGACCTGAAATTTTCTCATCATTTTACACGCCAACAACATCGTGCCCAACTGTGTGCCTTGGTCACTGATAGACTTGATTATAAAAGCCTGAGTATTGTGCTCCACATGGTAGGTCTTGCGCACATACTCAGCCAATTCCGCCTCATACTTTTACCCACATGCTCCAAAGGGCTGGGGCCATGCATGGGAAGGCCAATAATTTTGTGCACCAGTGTAGCGTCAATGGGGATCCTGTCCTGGATCCATAGGTAGCCATCATGAATTAGGGAAAACAACTATCGGGCTAGTCAGTCTGTCATGTTGTAGTGACCAAAGTGAGGCATCCTTAGCAAGTTCAGGAGCCCAGACCCGGCCAATCCACACACCCAGTGCTGAGGAAAATTTTTGATCCCATTGTCTTCCTGAATCGTGTCAAGGTATAATTCAGGCACCAGCTAAGGGAAGGCCTCCAAACTGGCCAAGTCATGATCGTCAAATTTGATCTTGTGCAACTTTCCAACATGGTTACCAATGATAGGGACTTCTCCTGGGGTCAGCGTCGTCTGCAAATAAGTGATCAGGCCGTCGAGGTTCTTTGGCGTGCACATCAGGGTTCTGCATGGCTGGATGAAGGTAGGTAACCAGTTGATTGGTCCGGAAGGCTGGGCCTCCTCCTGAGCAGCTCGTGCCTGGGGTTCCACCTTTGAGGATGTTACATTTCGTGGGGAAGCACGAGGTGTCCCCTTAAACCATTTCGTGGGTTTCGGGGGTTTCACGGAGTCTTCTGCTTTTTCCTTGCCCTTCTTTGTGACTGGGGTGGAGGAAACTTCTTCCGCCTCAGACTCAATTTCCACCACTTCCTCAGTGCCCTATTTCACCGAGATGACTAGTTCTAAGGGTTCAACAGGATTCGTAGCTGGCATCCTGGCACGAAAAACAAACTCAGAATTGCTACTGTCCAAGGGAGCAGGTTGCTCAAACAGGAAAGAGATGCTAGAGGCACAAAAATTCTTACAGCACAAATTCTTCCAGGAAAAATATGCCAAGTACGAGCTATTCAAGCAATTTGGAACCCTTGTCTACTCTAGCCCACCTGTTTTATAGCTTTGGCGATCGCCCAACGATAGGGTAGAATTCACGTGGAACTTACCCTCAAGTAAACGGTAAAAAATCTCCAGAAATTGCCTCATTAAATGTTGGCTGCCCATCCCATCCAACGATAATTTTTTATTTTCACATGATTTGACTTTCCAACGGCTAGTTTTCGCACCCTGGGTGTGCTCAGCATACACCTGCGCTCCTAGTGCATCGACTGCAGCCTGAGATTTTTCCTTCCAAATGTAATTCTATGTTGCCATAGCCTAGCCCACAATATTTTTTGTGTCGTTGTCTTTCCTGTGTAGTGACCTCTTGCTATGACTTCATGAGCATCTGCCACAACAGCGTGCCTTTCGTGCTCCAGAACGTATCTGCACAACACTTCACCAGTGTCTAGTTTATATAAAGGACCTGCGGTAATGGTAAAATCTGTTGCCCGAGTAACCAACTCCTTTTTTTGTCGTACCGAACATTTTGCAGATGCCATGTCTGTAGTTAGGAGCTGAATGCTATCAGTTAAGTGTGTATCAATGACCCTAATGGCGAACCACTGCGCATCAGGCAATCCTTCCCTCAATTTAGTGTGTTCCCTGCTCATTTCAAGTTGGGACCAGTGGTCTAACCCAACATTTAACTTTTCTGGCTTGACCATGATTTCAAAATTGTTTTCCTGAAAAATCAACACCCACCTGCAGAGTTTCCCCCCCAACATAGTCTTATTCACCAGGGAATTTAAAACTGAATGATTTGTAAACATCTTAAAGTGTCTTGCCAACAGATAGTGTTAATACTTATGTATTGCATGGGCTAGGGCCAACCTTTCCCTCTTCGTGGTGGCATAATTTTTCTTCGCAGTTGGGAGTTCGCGACTAGCAAATGTGACTGGGTGAACAATGTCTCTAGAGCTAGGCTACGTAAGGACTGTTACCAAGGAAATCCCCGACGCGTCAAAATGTACATGAAATTCCTTCACCCCATTGGGAAAATTAAGAATAGGTGCAGATACCATTCCTTCCTGAAGTAGTTCAAAGCTCTTATGGTACTCATCATCCCAAAAGAATGGAACATCTTTCTTAAGCAGTTTTTCCAGAGGTGCGGTGGTTAGTGCGTATTCTGGAATGAATCTTCTATAGTAGCCTGTATGTATAAGGATCGAACACAGCTGTTTATGATGCTTTGGTGCGTCCTCAGTCTGTAGTGGAGGTCCTACAACTGCGCGCTCCACCTCTGACTCGAGAATAGAGACATTGTGCGGATCCTCATCGCACTCTTTTATATTACTGGAGTCATCAAAGTGGGACAATTATATTACCTCTAAAGATATTCAGTGGAGGTCCCTTGTAATCCATAGGCAGCGTAGCACAGAGACATCATGTAGCTGATTTTTCCAATTTTCCATTTCCTCATCGGAGTTAGATAAGAATTCGCTATCTGTTTCCCAGCAAAGCATACCATCGGCCGTAGGATTGACCCAGTCTTCATCCCTCGCAATTAGCTTATAGATGGATCCACCTCTTCTTCCTCACGCACTGACTCTGTACACCTCTCTCCTTCTATGGGATCTAGCGGCACTATCACCCGTGTTCCTTCACTTTCAAATACCATGCTCGTCTTTTTTAAGTTGATAATACTGCCCATATCTATGGCCCAGCCCAATCCTAGGAGCATAGGATAGGGGTCCGCATCTTCTACAATATGAATGACCTCAAAATCAGCCCAAACATTGACCCCTGCGATGTCTACCACGATCTTTGGTAATCTTCTTAAAGGTATGATCTTCTATTGATTAGCCATGCGTAGCTGGATAGTGGACCATTCCAACTTAGGTTCTCCCATTCGCTGCCAAGTTTTCTTAGGTAGTACGTTTTCATCCAAGCCTAGGTCTAGAATAACCTAATCCATCTCATAGTCACCAATCTACGCGATTAACCACATCTCCCTGCCAGTGCGTCTCTCATGCTTATAGAGTTTGTGTACATCCTTAATTTCCATGGCTTGGGTTGTCTTTTCTGCACAGCTATCTATTAAAGCTTGGAGATTTTCTACAACACTTTGGTTGTGCAGAAACTTCATACATGCCTACAGGAATGGTTTGACCTCATCATCTGCCTTGAGGTTCCTAGGGACCTGAGGAGTAGGTGCCTCAGCCTTAGCAAAGTCTTGGCGAGCTGCAACAAAGGTTTCTTTTTCTTCCCGTAAGTCCAACCCTTCTTCTTTAACAACCGCTTTTCAGATTAGAGGCTCCACCTTAGCTTTTTCCGTAGCTCCTCTAGTGGTCATGCCACTTTGCGTGATAAAATTTACACTTTTCCCTTCATCCTAAGGTTTCGCCTTGACCCTTTGTACATTCTGCGTAGGTGTCTTCTGCTTCTCTTGCATTTTTGCCATCAGAATCGAGAAATCTTCGATCACATGATCCAACTGTCTACAGTATCTACAGGACTGTCTTGCAAGGTTTACGCAGTCCCTTGCAAAGTGCCATATTTCTCCGCAGTTATAGCAAACCATTTGTCCTCTCCCCCTACCTGCGCTTCCACCTCGACCCCCTCCCTTGCCCCTGGCTAGAGAACCATCTATGCCTGAGGGGGATCTTGGTGATGATGGATCCGCCTATACCCTATATAGATTTCCTCGATCTCTCATTAGATCATACGTTCGAAAGTTTTGTTCATCATGGCCTACAGATCTATAGAACCTGCACCATTGTTGCTTTATTTCTGGGACATATGCGGCAAGGTGGGGGTAGTGGTTAGTATCGTGTAGCCCAACAACATGACAATCATCGCACCAAAGCACCGAACTAGGTCCTACAGTTTCCCTAGGTCGCAACGGACTGGGTCCCCCAGCCTGTATGTAGTCTGCTAGTAGAGGAAAGTTATCCTTGGTGTGTCCATTCACTCTGCATCGTATGCACCATATTTTAGGGCTAGCCTCCGTTCCTCACTCCTTCCACAGATTTTGGATCTCCATATGCATTGCTTCTAGCTGGCCTTGTATCTGCTATACTCCTAACTGGGTATCATCTCTTGGCGCAACTTCTAGCTTCATCGCAATTTCCAATGCCTTTTCCTATGATTAAATGGCTTGATGTCCCATTGGTACACGTAGGTGGGGTAGCAACATAGCGATGAACCACTCTGTGTGGTGTCTGTCATCGTACAGAAATCATGCTTCTCTAATTACCTTCTTTAACCATTGGTCAGCCTCCCATACGGACTCGGACGGTCCTTGCTTGAAATCCTTCAGATCATTCATTATTTGCGAGTAGGACTTAGGCTTCTTGAACTGCTGCTTTAAGGAATTCTTAATCTCCTCGATGGTGGCGTTCGCATGCTAGTCGATGTATCCCATATAGCAGTCCAAAGCCCTTCCCTCAAAGGCTAGGGATAGCTGTGCCCTCTTTACCGCATCGCTGGCTACATTCTGTGCAGTCCATACCGATCCTGCGATGAACCAGAACCGATACATATCTTCATCCCACATGCCCTTGAAGGTAGGTAGCTTCATGTGCGAGGCCATATCATCTTCTGGTGGTGGTGGAGGTGAATTATTACCCATATGAGGGTTCGAAGGTGGTGTAGACGGAGAGTTATGCATAGCAGAATTTCTTACTGGACTGTAGATAGATCGATCCCCTTCTTGATTGGTTCTGTAGTATTTACCACTGCGCTTTGTACCCTCACTTTGATTGGAGCTCATTCACTCTGTATGACTACACAGGATACTCTTTTTCACACAATAAGATCTTAATCAGTAATGGAAGAGTTTTCAGAAAATTACCCCGGAAACCCTTGAAGAATCTTTGTTCCACCTCGAAGTAGGACACAACTTGATCAATCACAAATTTTGTCACAAACTCTCCTATCACACTTTCCACCTAATGATCTACCATGTGAGTGATGGTGTTATCAATATTTTCTAACTATTGAATCAACTCTGGGGTCCACTGCATGATCCGTTTGTCCTTCTAACATTTCTGGAAATTTATGAGCTTTGCAAGCCACTCTTGAAGCTTGGTTGCAAACATCACAAAGGAAATCTCATAGATATCCATGAAAATGTACTTATTCTTCCACTTTTTCGCTGTCAACCTTATGCTGTGATTCTCTTTTATCGCAAATTCCTGAATTTGTTTTTCGAACCACTCCTCAATTTATTTCTTCTCAGGTTTCCAGTATTCTCTTGGCATTACCTGATCTCTCTCTCAAAATGCTCCTGATCCCAACAATGAAACCATTTTTTGGCTCGAGGGGTCCTGACCCAGGTTTGAAGGTTAAGGTTTGACAACAAACCCCTTTACTACTGGCCCTTTCGGCAGTGACCTGCTTGCGCAGGCCAAAGTCTCACCCGAAGTAGTATGGGAGTGTGCTGGAACCAAGTTTCCACACTGATCCAGGTGGATATTGGTGGTCACCTGCCTATTCCACTTGGGGCCCCACCATTTTCTCTTTCAGTTTTTTAGTTTCGGCACAACTTACTATTTTTAGCAGTTTTTCGGGTCCTAAACTTCTGGAGCCGTTTTGAGGCCTTAAACGACGTTTTTTTGGGAAAAATGGGAGCAACATGGGTTCATGGACTGATGTTTCTCACTCAAAATTTTTAGTCCTCGGATAGATATTTCTAACGAGGTATGTTACGCGTCAAACAGAGATCGTATGCCAAATTTACGTCCCCGGGAAGTTGAAACACCAATTTACCCAAACGAGGCCCATAATTTTGGCGCTTCATCTCCTAGGGTTAGGATTTTGGCTGTTTAAGATTTCCCATTGTTTATAAATAATAAATAGGCCCTCAAGCCTCATTTTAACTTAGTTCAAAGGCTTGTAGCCACCACATCTCTTCTCAGAGATAGCTACCAGCGCCCTAGCTAGTTTTATTTCCATTCTGTTTGTAAGCAAATTTCATTTCTTTGATATTAATGAAATGAAGTGTTATTTCTGCTGCATATTTGTATTTATGGTTATATGTTTATTCTGTTGCGTTCCTACATAAATCCGGATCAGTGGTATCAGAGCGGTTTTCTTTTTCTCGATCCTTCTTTGCATGTCCCCAACGAAGTTAGGGTATAAGGAGTTAGGGCTCGATCTGGTGGAACCTTTGCAAGATCAGCCTCGCAAACCCCGAAAGACGCCTATGGGGGATGGAAAGAAAGATGAGGGAGTAGGAGATCCTATCAAAATATTGCTCAAGGAGGCCCTCGAAAAACAAAGGAACGCGATGATGGATAACTTTGCCCAGATCCTTCAACGGCTGCCCACCAGTGGCGCATCTGCATCCAGCAGCCACTCTGGAGGTGTGACTCCTTTTAAGGTACAAGTAAATTTTTAAATTCCCATATTTGAGGGTCAAATAGATGTAGATGCCATAGATATATGGTTAAATCTATTAGAAGGATATTTCTAGGTTCATGACTTTTCTGACAGGGAGAAGATTATTTTTTCACTCCTCAAAGCTGCCCTCCATTTCAAGGACTGGTGGTAAACCCACTGTGAGAAAAAGGATGAGACAAAACCCTCTTTGTTCTTGGCCGTACCCACTTGGAACTCTTTCCAAGATGCCATCAAGGAACAATACTATCCCGTGGGGAGCTATGAGGAAAAGTACATACAATGGACCACGCTGCAACAACAAAGGGATCAAGATGTGCATGAGCTGACAAATCTATTCCATACCCTGCGCACAAAGTTGGGTATCAAATATTCAGAGAAACATATGGTGCTAAAGTATCACAGTTGTTTACACAGATACATTCAAGAGGAAATGGAGTTCCTCAACATCTCCTCGCTTGGTACGGCATACTGGTATGCTGCCAAGATTGAGCAGAAATTCAAACAGAAGAAGCGAGACTTTGGATATGCAAATCAAAATCAAGGGAAAGGTGCTCCCAAACCATAGAACAAAGGACAAAGCCAAGGCATGGCGACTCAAGACAACCTGTCAAAGCCACAAGCAAAGAAAAACACCGCAAAGCCAAAGAAGGACATGGGAAAGTGGTGTGAGTTCCATAAGAGCTCCACTCACAACACAAGTGAGTGTCGGGCTAAGCAGTTGCTGGTGGCCGAGATGAGGGATTCTGAGTCAGATGCATGCTCTGACTCTGAATC
The DNA here is from genome assembly GCA_034641835.2 of Pinus albicaulis. Classification (NCBI taxonomy): domain Eukaryota; kingdom Viridiplantae; phylum Streptophyta; class Pinopsida; order Pinales; family Pinaceae; genus Pinus; species Pinus albicaulis. Next base: position 220,089,338 of record CM076577.1, on the reverse strand, counting down.
AGAACCTAACAAAGGAAATGACAAATGGAAACAGATTATTGATGCGGAGCCCAATGCCACTCTTGCCACTACGAAGATCCAGAAGAAGGAACTGAAAGATCCAGAGGAGGAGGAACATCTCTTCCACTCCCAGATGTGGGTAAAGGGCTCCCCAGTATAGTTCATTGTCGAAAATGGGAGCCAAAAGAACCTCATTTCAGCAGATGCTGTGAAGCGGTTGGGATTTCCGACCACAGCTCACCCACATCCATACACCATCGAGTGGCTTCACCAAGGATGAGATCTCCGCGTCAGCCAACAGTGCCACCTTCCCTATAGCACCAAGCCCTTCACGGATGAGGTATTATGTGACGTTGCTCCTATTGATGTTTCTGATGTATTATTAGGAAAACCATACTTGTGGAAGCGTCATGCTGTGTATGAGTCTCGGCCTCACGCTGTTATTGTTACTTTGGGAAATAAGTTGTACAGGATACCAGAGGTACCACCTCCTGCCGCTATCTCTTTGGTTACTGCAAAAAAATGTAGTAAGCTCATTTCCCAAACTAGGAAATTCATTTTCCTGATGATCCGCCCCCAGGGCAAGAAGAAGACTGTGGCCATGACCTCCAGACAGGGCTCCTCTGCACGACAACAACAAATGGATAAGGTTGTGGAGGAGTACAGGGACATCTTCACCTCACCCACAGGGGTTCATCTGCACTGTCAGGTCAAGCACCCGATTGATCTAACCCCAGGTGCGCCGCTACCCAATGGACCGATCTATTGGTGCTATGTTCTGGAGAACAATGAAATTAGGAGGCAGATTTAGGAGCTATTGCAGAAAGGTCACATCCGACCAAGTTCATCGCCCTGTGGGAGCCCGATTGTGTTGGTACAAAAGAAGGATGGGAAGTGGAGACTCTATATTGACTATCGGGCATTGAAAAATATCACTGTCTAGAATAGGTACCCGATCCCACGGATTGATGACCTTCTGGACCAACTCAAAGGTGAAAAATATTTCAGCAAGATTGACTTGAAGTCTGGGTATCACCAGGTACCAATTGAACCCTCTGATGTGTGGAAGACCGCCTTCAAAGCCAAGGAAGGCCTTTTCGAATGGTTGGTCATGCCTTTCGGGTTGACGAATGCTCCCGCAACCTTCATGAGGTTGATGGACGACATCTTGCGGCCATTCAAAAACTAATTTGTAGTGGTGTACTTGGATGACATTCTGATCTTCAGCCAGACTTGGGAAGAGCACCTTCACCACATTCAACAAGTCCTCCAAACACTGCGGCAACACAAGTTGTGTGCCAATTTGGAGAAGTGCACTTTTGGCATGACCCAGGTTCAATATCTGGGATACATTATTGATGAAAGGGGGGTTCATGTGGATCCAACCAAGATCCAGGTCATTCGGGATTGGCCAACCCCAACCACTATAACAGAGCTTTGCAGCTTTCTGGGTCTTGCTAATTTCTACCATAGGTTTGTGTTGGGATTCTCTCATATCACTTGGCCCTTGAGTCAAGTCACCAAGGGAGGAGCGAGAAAAAAATTCTTTTGGTCAGAACCTCAATAGAAGGCATTCACAAAATTGAAAAATCGCCTCTGTTCTGCCCCAGTTCTCACATTACCAGACTTGCAACAACCATTTGAGATCGAGACAGATGCCTCTGACTATGCTATTGGGGTAGTTATTACTCAACAGGGACATCCAGTGGCATATCACAGTGAGACATTTTCTGACACAGTTCGCAAGTATCCCACTTATGACAAAGAAATGTATTCCATTGTGCAAGCTTGTCGAAAATGGAAGCATTACATTTTGGGGAAGGAAACAATCATCAACACAGACCACCGGCCCCTACAGTTCATACAAACACAAGGGAAGTTGCAGAATGATCGCCATCAGAAGTGGCCCACATGTCTGCAACAGTTTCATCTGAACATCAAGTACAAGAAGGGTAGCACCACTAATGTTGCAGACTGCCTCAGCCGACCACTGATCGTGGCGCTCACCACCGTTCTCAACTCTTGTGGGCACGAGACTTCTGATTGGCCGCTTCTCTATGAGAGCAACCCAGAATTCGGCCACACTTACAAGCACTCTTGGGGAGTACGCAAGTTCCAAATTTTCACCTCCAAGATGAAATTTTATGTCACTTGGGACACCTTTGTGTTCCTTCAAGCGAGCATGCCAAGATGATGTGGGAAGCACACTATAGTCGAGTCGCTGGGAATTTCGGGGTCGAGCAAACAGTAGCAGTACTGCATAAGTATTTCTATTGGCCGGACCTTCGAAAGGATGTCGGGAAGCACATCAGATCCTGCACTGCTTGTGCCATTGCTAAACAGACCATCAAGAAGCAAGGCCTATATACTACGCTACCTACCCCTAGCCGACCTTGAGAATCCATCTCCATGGATTACATGTCGGGCCTACCTTCTACTAAGCATGGAAATGACTGTGTTTTTTTGGTCATCGACAGATTCTCGAAGATGGCCATTATGGCGGCCTGCAAGAAGAATATCACAACAGAAGCCACTGCTAAACTCTTCTTTGAACGAGTGTGGGTGCACTATGGGATCCCACAGTCTATCATATCAGATCAGGATAGCAGGTTCCTCCACATATTTGGTCCAGCCTCTAGTCAATGCTGGACATCAAACTCACCAAGTCCACAGCCTTCCATCCCCAAACAGATGGCCAGATAGAGGTCGTCAACATAATGATTGTACACATTCTGCGCATGTACAATTCAAAGCATCCACGCACATGGGACGAGAGCCTCCCCTATGTACAAAATATTTATAACCAGGCTCTCCATATTTCAATCGGCCATAGCCCCTTTCAGGTGGGCTTGGGATTCCATCCACTATGTCCCATTGACGTAGCCATGCCATTTGCAGCTACTCAACCCAATTCGGCTCATGTCCGATCTGAAATTGACAAAGAAAATAGCTTCATTGAGCGCATTCAACACATCCGCCAACAGGTTCATGAAATATTGGACAGAGCCAATGCTAAGTACAAGCAACGCCATGATCAACATTGGGTGCCACACAACTTCCAGGTGGGCGACAAAGTATGGCTACATTTGCAGAAGGAGAGCCACACTGGACCCCACCGCAAGCTTCACCTACTCCGATACAGGACGTACACCATCACCAAGGCTATAGGGAACAATTCCTTCGAGCTCAATATTCCACCATTCCTTGGTCTGCACCCAATATTCAATGTGGACCGCCTTCTTCCTTACTTCCCACATCTACTGGACACCTCTAACATTGCAGAACAAATCACACCAACAGAGTTAAACCCAGACTGCATGGAATAGGTCACCACATATTGTATCATGGACATGCAAATCAAGAACATTTGCCAACAGAATATCCAACTGTATCGGGTTTTCAAAGCTATCCAACTCCTGCACCAAGGAAAGTGGTTCACTAGGGACCAAGTTCAGCAGAAAGTTTCTCATCTCATGGAGGAAATTAACACAATGGGGACCATTGCTTCCTAAGGGGGGAGGAATGATCTAGGTGGATATTGGTGGTCACCCGCCTATTCCACTTGGGGCCCCACCATTGTCTCTTTCAGTTTTTCAGTTTCGGCACAACTTACTATTTTTAGCAGTTTTTCGGGTCCTGAAATTTTGGAGTCATTTTGAGACCCTAAATGATGTTTTTTTGGGAAAAATGAGACTCAAAATTTGTAGTCCTCGGATATATATTTCTAACGAGGTATGGTACACGTCAAACAGAGATCGTATGGCAAAGTTACGTCCCCAGGAAGTTGAAACACCAATTTACCCAAACGGGGCCCATAGTTTTGGCGCTTCATCTCCTAGGGTTAGGGTTTTGGCTGTTTATAATTTCCCATTGTTTATAAATAATAAATAGGCCCTCGAGCCTCATTGTAAATTAGTTCAGAGGCCTGTAGCCACCACATCTCTTCTCAGAGATAGCTACCAACGCCCTAGCTAGTTTTATTTCCATTTTGTCTGTAAGCAAATTTCAGTTCTTTGATATTAATGAAATGAAGTGTTATTTCCGTTGCATCTTTGTATTTATGGTTATATGTTTATTCTATTGCGTTCCTGCATAAATATGGATCATGCACCCTGAGAGAGAGCAGGTAAGTCAAACAGGGTTGCGTTCCCAGCTTATCAGCTTTGTATTTAAAAGATCTAGTTACAGACTTATATTGCAGAGCTCATATCTACTAACTACCTTCGTATCCACGTGCGTAACACCGATCTATCAGTAAAAAAAATATAATCGCAGTAATCAACAGATCATAGATTCATCTAATAGGAACAAGGATATTCTCGTAGCTATAAAACAGATCTATTCGTAGGTTCGCCAATTAGTTATAGTCCACAGTTACGAGAGTTACCATCAGTCATAGATTAAATCAGCACCTTCGCGTCAACAATATCACAAGTAATATCATAAACGCATAAACAATAGATCACAGGAATACTTCGTATTATAAAAAAGACAGATCTGTAGCAACAATGGATAGCCAACCATAGATCCAACAGTTCGCATCAACAACAATACATAAAATCAAATAACGTAGAGATACTCTAACCAAATTTTCATATATTAGCATCCAAAACCTAATACAATCCAACACAGCCTACGCACACAGCTAGCAGGGTCTGCACACAGCAGGACTGAGGATCTTCGTGCACACAGCTAGCAGGAGTCCTTACCCTAGCAACCCAAACAGATCTAACAATTCACAACTATCATCAATCTCTATTCTCTCCTACCTATGGCTCAAAAAGGTTCATCTATTTATACCGATTTGGCCTATGCATCCAATGGTCCGCAAAATGTGGTTTGTGAACTCTTGGTCTACTCTTGACCCGTTACAATGCATTAGGGGTTTTGACCCACCCCAAAACCCCCGCATTAGACTAATTAAGACCAAAATATACAAAACTTATACAAAATCACTGCTTTTGGGGGACCCTATTCCAACAGATAGTCTGATAGTCAATATCCAAAATATTCAAATGGATAAATGTTATAAGAGAATATAAGTGATGCACAGTGAAATTTTTTTGAGTCATTTGAGTCGAACAAAAATATCAGAGTGAAATGTCACTGATGTACAAGACACCTATAAGGATGTCGAATAACACCTAGAGAGGTATAGCCTCGACAAATTTGGAAAGGAGTGAAAGTATCCATCTTATTTTGATCCCAATATGATCCCAATTTATGCATAAATAGAATGAAATGCATATTTAAACTGAAATACAAAGCTACAATGAAAATTGAACTTCAATTCTTTGATAACAAAATATTGAAATATAGTTACATGAATAATGGAAATAAACTAGATTGGCCGTTGGTAGCTTATCTCTAAGAAGATATGTGGTGGATATATGCCTTTAAATTGTGTTAAAATTAGGCTCGAAAACAAATTTATTGTTGAGAAACAAGGGAAAAACCCAAACATAAAAAAAACCTAACCCTAGGAGATGAAGTGCCAAAAGTTTGTGGGCCCTATTGGGGTTACTTGGTACACCAAATTATCAGGGTCATAAATTTGGTGTATGATATCCATTTGATGTGTACTGATGAACAACAATATTGCAACAAGAATGTTGCAACTCCCAAGGCTACCAACTTAAATTATCAACCCAGGGTTCGTACAAACCTAAGAGGTGTCGACATTGTATTTGTAGCATAAAATGTGTCCTTATTTTATTAATATAATGTAATGGATTGAAATTCATGAAATTAAAACCTAAACTAATTTTAGAAGTGGAAAAGTTACTCTATTTACAAGAAATGAAAATGCTACTTGCTCAAATGTAAACACTTATCCTAATTGCAAGAAGGTAAAGGTTATGCTATTTGGAGGAATGAAAAGTACTTGTTTATTTGCAGAATGTAAACATTGTCCTAGAATAATTTTAATCATTATTCTAACTACAGAATGTTAAAATTTTCTTTGAATGAAACTATTCCTATGCATGAACAACAATTTGTAATTGAAATCTTAAGACCATGAATTCAAGGAAATAGGCTTAATATTCTTTATAAAAAAGAAAGTCCCAAGTGGTGTTTATTCTTACTTAACCATGGATTTAGATACTAGGGGTCATTAATTAAGCCTAAGAGACAAAAACCAAGCTTTTTGAGCAAGTTTTTTCAAGTTTACACGTGCTACAGGAGTGTTACAAGAGTGCTATAGGCGGTTGCTGAAGGAGGCCATGTTTTGCTACATGAGGAAATAAATTGTTGAATTCAAAAGTAAATAAAATGAAAATGGGATGAATTATTATTATTATTATTAATTATGATGTCTTAGGACTCCATTCCAAGTGTAATCACTCAAAAATACCCCTCTTAACACATGCTAAAAAATAGCATAAAATTACTAGTCTAAAAAACTACAAATTCAAGAACTAGTGAGCTAGTTAACCTACCAAATGCCTAACCTAATCAAGTGAAAATTTCATGGGGTAAATTTTTTTATTAACTTGAATTATTTTATGACCTAATACAGGTGGAATAAAATTGAATGGATCCCAATAAATTTTTCTAAAAAATAGTAGACAATTACTATTATTTCGCTACAAGGCATTTCCAGAAATTCTAGATTTATGAATTAGTAAACCAATCCAGCAGCTCAATGATGAAGATGAATTTTCAAAGATTTTATAACGAGGAAAAATTATTGTGAATATTTAAGTATCCTACAAAATAACTCACTTAAATAATTTAAACAAATCCTACAACAAATGAAGCATCACCATCAAATGTAGAAATAGGAAAAAATCAAGAATAAGAGATACATGTGAATAATAAGTGAAAATAAGAAAATAAAATTGTACAAAAGGGCTTTGAGGCTCTTGGGATGAACATGCCCAAGGATACATAGATTTATATGAAGGAAACCAAGATTTAGAAGCTAAAAATGACACCAAGCTTCATTATTTGAATCAATCCAAGTACATCCCTACTAGAAATGAAAGTGGAGCTGCCAAACAATAAGTTTTCTCCACAATAAGACTGATAAATGCATGCCCCTAGAGGATAATTCGAATTGGTACTTATAAAAATTTAAAGGGAAGAAATATATTTGAAAATAGGAAGCTTTCCCCTCCAAAATACCGATTTGGTTCCCAACACTCAGAATTTTCATAATGACAGGGAATACATTCATAGGTTTTCTCAATCACTGGAGCTTCATACTTTGTCAATAATTTCATGATTTTTGTGCATTTATTATCCAATATTGATCCTCCTGAAGTAGGGATCAAGTCCCTATATTATCTCCTTCTCCAAATATTCATAATCTGCCCAATATTCTCACAAGATTCTTCAAAAATAAATAATTATATGCATGTAATATGAAATTGTCTCTAAACCTTCCTAAGAACATATTAAAGCTAAAAAAACATTATTAATTGTAGAAGGAGAGGTTTAATATATCATTCATGTGCCTAATAAAGGTTATATGGGACTTAGTTTTTTCCTAATTTGGAGGCCCATCATACCCCCTACAGAAACTATTATTCATCCTCTAAGCAAACTATTCATCCTCCTTGACTTGTTGTTCTTCATGTATGCTGGTCTATTTAATTTAATGTTTGTTGGTCCATGTGTTTCTCCTCCTGTTTATCTTCTTGCTACTCTTCTATTTTCATTTCTTCCCCTATATCAGTTTCCCATGGAATTTATAATGTAGGTTTAGGCTATTTTTTCTCTCTCAAATGATTCTTCAATTATAATGATTTCTGTGAGGGGAATACCTTGCTTTTGGGTTTGTCTTCCTGGTATTACTCTAGCACTTCTCCTTGTGAAAAGAAGGATTTTTTGGCATCCATTACCTCATTAATAATGACATTCTCATTGAATTCCAAGCCTCTTACTGCTGATACAAATTTTTGGCCATGACATATCATATTATCCATCAAATTCTTATTAAAACCCTTGAATAATAATCTAAATGATTTTTTCTCATTAAATTATCGAATTTAAAACACTTAGAAAAGAGTTATTTATTATTACAGAGGGAGAAATGATGTTCAATAAAATGAATAAAAAGAAAGGAATGTTGTGATGACCAAATTGGTGACTTGGATACCTTTCATCCTTGGAGAATTTACCATGTCTGTAGAAAATCCTTTGCAACTCTGTTTTGTTTCTTTGTACCTTGTATCAATTATCTAATCATTATCCATTACCCTAGTAGAAATGCTTTTCTCTTGTAGCCCTCTATTAACTTCTTGTAGCAATATGCCTAGCTTTGTTCCTTCCTGTAGAAAATATATTCTTGCTATAGCAGTTATGTTCCTCTTGCAACAACCCTATTTTCTTATATAGAAACCAACATGAACCATGTAGCAGTTATTCCTTGCATGCTAAGAGGTGGTGGGTTCACTTTTTTATTCTTTTATTTTTATTTTTATATTGATTTTTTACTTCTTTTTTTCAAATTTTTTCTCCTTTTTGATTGCATGCAAAATAAACTCAAAGTGCTTTGAGTTAACTGAGTTGGTCCTCACTTACCCCCTCACACTCATTTTCCTCCATCACTACTAAATGATTACAACCAAAATATTCAAGTCCTCTTCACTTTTGTCTTGTTCCTCTCCAACACATGTGGGTGTGTTGGTGGAAAGGTGAAGTTATCTTCCAAATAAGGCCAAGGTTTCTGTTGTTAGAGAAATGGAAGTTAATTAGTTTCTCTTATCATGAAATTATCTTGTGATTATTATTATGTGTTCTTACATTTTATCTTTTCTTATCATCAAGACTAATACCAAAAAAATATAAAAGGACAATAGATGTAGGCACATTGCCAGGGAAAAAACCCACTCTTTGGGGAAAACCCGATCAAATTTCTTCCTTCAATAGGTTCAAGATGAGACAACCAAGACCCTTAGACTATATGCTTGATCAAGTTATCCCTTCACTATGTTAGCACCTAGATCTCCCTTGCTTGCACCGAAAATTCATTGTCATTCTCTTGACCGAGCTTGATATAGCAACATGACATCAAGTATAATAACAACACAACATCGAGCATCATCATAGTACTGATCATTCCAAGCATCACGAGCATCATCATAGTACTGAGCATACCAAGCATCGCGAGCATCATCACAATATTGGACATCATAAGGAATATTATCGAGCATCATAATAATATTTGCTATCATGAGAATAATCACCAATCATCATGTTGGAGACAGTATCACTGATAATATTAGATCACCGAAACCTTATAGCATCTATGAGATAAGTATAACATAAGAGTAACCTTGATTCTGAAATAAATACAAAGTCTTATCTTCTATTGTAATGATCTGAATTGAAACTTTATACATAATCTAAAACTTCAGAGCCATATGAAATTCTGTATCTAAAATTCAAAATCAAAACCTTGTATATTAGTTGTTTCCCCACAGTAAACTAGTAGACATGACAGAGTGAAGAGGCTTTTCAACACATGTTTTTTTTTAATGGTGGATCAAGTGTTGTTTTTGGAGATGAACAATGATATTGTAGAAATATATAGAGGTCCTATAACTGCCCAAAATTTGAGGAAATGACTCTCCAATTCCTTCATGATGATTGGTTCTTCATTCTGGTGCTCTCAATTATGGTCTTGTAAGGTAATTGTAGGCTCCTACAAGAATTTATTTCTTCCTGTAGAAATCACAAAAACCCTTATATAACAACAATATCCTTCAGATAATACTTCCAAAAACAATTATAATTAATAATCAATCTATGGACAAGGATAAATAACCTTAGTTGTGGTGCAAGTAATGAAAGAAGAGGTGAAAATGGGTATTTTTCATGGAAATAGATGAAAATGAGAGCCAGGAAGAAGTAAAGTGGTGTGGAAAATGAATGATGAGGCTATGGTGGACATATATCAACATTTAATAAGGAATACATGACCTTTTGGCCTCTTTCTCCAATTGAATCTGCCTCATGTAGCAATTATGGTCCCTCCTGTAGCATTTTAGAAGAATCCCTTGTAGGAGAATTGTTTTTTCCATATATCTCAAACTGTGGACTGGATTGTCCTAAAATGTTTTGAGCATGTTTCCATCATCCTTATACACATCCCCATAAAAAGTATTAGCCAATGGATGCACAAATATCGAGAAAAAATAACAATGGTTATAGGTGATGGAGGACGACTTATAAAAAAATGTGCATTGTTATTTTCTAAAATTGCTTGAGCATGTTATCATCCTCCATATGCGTCTCTCCATGAAACAAATCAATCAATGGATGCACGTTTTTCAATATATGATAAAAAAAAAAATTCTCTGTGTATTTTGGCCTCCTGTAGTAAAACAAAACCTCGTGTATCATTTTATGACAATGAGGAAAATGAATGGGAAAGGCTTGGAAATGATGGGCGGATGTTGGAAATGGATGAGGGTGATGGATTGACATTGCCTTGGTCCTATTGGGGCATCTAATTAAAGGAGGAGAAAGCCCAAATTTGACTTCCTTTGACTATATTTTTAACCATTTTTTTTCTTTTGATTCTTTTTTTTTCTTGAAAACGTTGGAGAGCACCTGCATTCATCAGAAAGAGATACATGGAAATTTTTTTATTTTAGGCCTACTAGTTGCCTCAATGAGGTTTTCAACTAGTAGGTCCACCTAGGCGCCTCAAGGGAGGTTTTCACCTAGGATCTTTTATTTTTCTCTTTTTCTATTTTTCCAACCCATTTACCACCTCATGGAGGTTTTCAATTAATGAGCTAATCTAAGGCACCTCAAAGGAGGTTTTCACTTGAGATTTTATTTTTTCCTCTTATTTCTCAATTTTTTCATTTCTTTTTTCTCTCCTACTCTACATGAAAAAGAAAAAATTATTTCAAGTATAGGAATACTTCCAATGGAGCCATCTGAAAATTAAGATGAAAGATAAACTCATGTGTAGGCTCTAAATATATGCTTTGAAATGTACCTGATTTTTAGAGACCAAATGCTTTGACTTTGATGACATCAATAAATTTTGAAGAAGAGAGGGATGTTCCATCTTGTTGATTTTCTGGAACCAAACCTCCATACAAATTTGATGTTGTTGGTTTGCTTTCTCATCTAGATTATTATTCATGTCTTCTTCTACCATGACATCCAAGTTTTCTTCTTTTTGTTTCTTATTCTCTTGAACAAATGGAGGGTCTGATGGTAAACATGAGGGAACTTTATCAATCTTTGATTATGATGTCTGTTTTTCATCAAATGCAGCCCATGATTCTTTGGTCTTCTCATTTGAATATTCTTTTTTATAAATGTTGTCTTTCAATGACATCAAGAGGATTTTTTTTTCAATACTCTTCTTGAGCTAAGAGGAATACCATTTATATCAAGAGGAGATGTTTGGAAGTTTTGTACCTTAACATTGTAAGTGGGTTGAGATACTTCCTTGCATGGGTTTGGAAATGGTGGTACTGGTAGTTGAGTGGAAGCATATCTATGAGATGGATGTGGTTGGGATTGTGGTTGTGGTGGAGGTGGATGGTAGGGATAGCATGGAGTTGGGTATGGAGGACATTGAGGAAAATATTGAGAATATTGTGGATTTCTCCCATAAGGTTCTTTCTATGATTGGTTTTGGGGTTAAGATGGCCAAGATTTCCAAGGAAAGGGTGTGTTCCAATTAATTTGAGATGGATGTACATAACCTTGAAACTTTGAATTAGGTTATTGCATCATACCAGGTTGAATAGGCTACCATGGTCTTCTTGAAGCTACATAGCATAGCTGCTTTGGTGATTGAATTGCTCCATTGTCCTCTTGGTAAAATTCCTTCAACCCTGGTAATAATGGGAAATATTTCATAGCATGTGATTCTGCATGGATATAATAAATATCAACATCTTCATTTTTCTCATTTTTCATTCTTAACATTTATACTTGTTTGCTTATATTTCTAAGAATTGTTGTTTTAAAGTTACCAAGCAAGTCTCCAAGTTCAACTTGACTTACCGATCTTGATGTTGGTTTACTTACTCTTGCCCTTCCTCTTGATATTTTCTTGCATGCTTCACAAATTTCATCAAGTGATAATTAGTATACATCTCCCCTACTCATCAGATCAAGGAGACCAATCCACTCATCCATAATCTAAGTAAGAGGGTTTTTAGTGTGTCAGGTCCTAAATGATGTCATTTTTCCCTCTTAGCATTATACATGAAACTATCTATTAGATCCTCAAGGCTCTCATCTTTTTTTAGAGTCATTCTAAATATTTATTCTTTAAGATCATGATCTTTATATTTTTCTAGAAATATATTTTGCATATAATTCCATGATATTATTGAATTAGACACTAAAATCATGAACCATTTAAGAGCTATATCCTTTAATGTTGTCGGAAACAATCTCAAATTTTAAGTGTTTAGTAAGTAACCATAATATCTACAAAGGATTTAAAATTTAAAGACAAAGGTTTCTAGATATTTTGACCTCATACCATGGAAGTTGAGAAGGAAATATGGAGGGATGTTCTTCATATTCACACTAACATCAATATCTTGAATGGGAAATCCAAGGTGATATTCTTCATTTCCATCATCTCCATCCATTTATTTTACCATCTATGCCACCTCTTATTCTTCTACCTACAAAAGTGGATGTTGATGTGGCTCTTACTGGGAGGGGGGGAAGGGGGTGGGGTTGGTCTTGGAGAAGTATTTTTATGTTTTCATAAGAAAAAAAGAATCATAATGTTAATGCAGTGCAATTTTATGTTCCTGAAATGAAAGGAGCCTAATGAATTTTCTTTTGTTTTTTCAAAACTAAAAGAAATCAATAAACTATGGAATAAAACAATGCATACTTCGACACTTCCCCAAAAACGCTACCAAAAAGTGATGAGCCACAGTATTGAAACTACTCAAGGCTATCAACTTAAATTATCAACCCAGGGCTCGTACAAAATTAAGAGGTGTCGAAATTGTATGTGAAGCATACAATGTGTCTTTATTTTGTTGATATGATGTAATGGAGTGAATTTCATGAAATCAAAGCCTAAACTAATTGCAAAAATGGATATGTTACTCTATTTGCAAGAAATGGAAATGTTACTTGCTCAAATGTAAACACTAATCCTAATAACAAGAAGGTAAAGGTTATGCTATTTTAAGGAATGAAAAGTAATTTTTCTATTTTCATAATTTGGACCTTGTGCTACTTGCAATAACATGAATCATTGGTCTAATTGCAGAATGTGACAAGTTTCTTTGAAAAGAAACTAATCCCATGCAAGAACAACAATTTGTAATTGCAACCTTAAGAGCATGAATTCAAGGAAATAGGCCGAATATACTTTGTAAAAATAAAATTCCTAAGTCCTTTTTATTCTTCCATATGTTGCACCTTTAGTTAAACTGAGAGGGGGGGTGAATCAGTTTAACACATTCCTGAGCCTTTTAAAACTTTTCATTAAACTTATTTATACCTTCCTTTCATATCCAATTTAATATATGAGTAATCTTAGAATGTAAGCAGCAAGAATTAATATAATATAATAGTAGACTTAAAATGAGAGCAACAGGTATTAAGAAGATGATATAATTCAGATCAACACATAAATATCATGCACAGAGACACCAGCTATGAGTGGAAACCCATAAAGGGAGAAAACCACATCTTATTATTGTTGTGATGCAAAGGCAAGCTCCAACTCCCTCTCACCACTGTTTTTCTGCAGGCACCAACCTACAGGAGGCTCCTACCTCAATTCTTCAAGCTACAACTTGCAAGGAAGCACCAACTCCCTTCAATTTTCTGCAGGCACCAACCTACAGGAGGCTCCAACCTCAGTCAGCTACAACTGACAGCTATCAAGCTGCAACTTGATAGGGAAGCTCCAACTTCCTCAATTTATCAAACTGAATGTTTGCTGATTTACTCCAGATATCAGCTATGTTCTGTATCTGCTCTTCTTCTCTTAATCTTCTCTGCTTTATTCTTCTATATTTTGCATTCTCTATATTTTCTCTCTCTCCCTTTTGAGCTTATCAAATTGATATTATATATAGAAATTCTCACATGACTGTTTGTATTTCATAAGGAATTTGGAGTGAACAGTCATGACTCTTTGGTTTCTGTCTTCTTATTCCTTTTTCCAACTCATTTTTAGAATTACTACAATATGTACAAATTTCCATGCTACAGTGGAATTTTGTCTTTTCCTAGAATACTTGCCTTTGCATCACAAACAATAAAAATAATTACAACATTTACATTCACATTTTTAATTACACATTTCAATTTCACTCAGCTCCTTTTCTGGATTTTGGCTTTACTGGATTTGTCTTTTCCTGCTGCTGTTAAGAACCTGTTCTGCATACACTTTGTTCACTATCATCTGCATATCCCCTGTTTTCTGTGCTTATTCACCTGTCCAACTCATTCCTGTACATATTCCTGTTCACCAAACTTTCATCTCTGCATGCTTTCCTCTTCTTTTCCTTTTCCATAATTGCATTCAAGTTTCATGCCCAATCATTTCCCAAGTCCGGACAATCTCACAATCTCTGCTTTGTTCTACGTTGGCAGTTTCAATGCTTAAATCTGAAGTGTTAATAAATCAACCATATTCCCATTACTTTTCGATATTTCACTTAACTATGTGTAAATGCATCCCAAGCTTCATGCCCAATCATATTCCAACCTGACAATCTCACTCTGCACTTATTCTATGCTGGCAAACTCAAAAAAATAAGTCTGGTCATTTTAATGTCTCAATTCACTGAATTTGGACCCCAAGGAGAATTTGGTCTTACTGTAGCGTGGCTCTGTCAGCGTTTCCCTTAGTTCACCCCCACTGTTATTTATTTTCTTGGCAATATCAATTTTGGAGAAATTGATAAATAAATACAATTCATAGTTTTTGAATGTCATATTGTATTTCCTAGCTTATATAATTGTCTCCGAACTTTATATAACTGTTCAAACCTTTATAAATTTATATTAATATTCCACGCCTTTTTAAATAAACGTTTACAATAACCTTTGGCAATTCAATTATATCTCCGACCTTATATTAATGGTTCAGCACTTTAAAAAGATTTAACTTCGTAATAACCCGTGGATCCAGGCCCACCTATAACTCAATCGACTAATCAAATGCACGTGTCGTACCGTGTTTATCCCTCGCGCATCTCCGTTATTGTCCGAGCATCTACTGCAAGTGACCACCATCCAATGTCCCTTCTCCAGATCAACGACCCGTGTGCATATCGCTCGGCATCCAACGTCGGTTTTTAACGCGCGAAGGCGCACTTTAAGTGGTGGTATTGGAACAGTAGCCTAGCCACGTGTCAGATAGTCTATGGAATCGCTGCCCATCCAAAGATTACCGCTTACTCGCCTAAAGCGGTGCGAAGAGGGGAAACCCACCTTGTAAACCTGCTCGCGGTTTTGCTACAGTGATTGACCGCGGTTGTACATCTGGTTTGCGCTCTCCTGTGTATATTCTCGTTTATTAACTCCAGGTTTAATCTCCGGTTGAGGAATTCAATTAACACGAAAAAACAAATGTATTTCTTTCTATAAAGCGGGAATTCTATTATCATAAAACAGATTTAAGTGACCATGGTTTCACGCAGGGTTCTTCTATGAGGGGGGTTAAATGCACCGGGATTATTCAAATGAATTTACGACTATGGTTCTGCTCCATTATAAGTGGCCTTGGTCTCTGGCATTTCAACACGGTCCTGCCATATATATAACGCACAGTTCTACCATAAATACAACCTCCATGTCAATCGAATACAAGTGCTCTGTTAAAAAATGGGGATAATTTCAAACATAATTCAAATAGTGAATGCCAACTGATTCAAAGCATATCCAATCTCATTGCATTCCACTTCACATTTGAATATAAAGCCCGGAATGTTATGTGTAACGCCCGGCTGTATAAAAGATTCTCGGAATTTATATATATATATATATATATATATATATATTCTTGGAATAACAGCTGTGGCTCTGCCTCTGCCGCTTCTGTCACTCTGCCTCTGCCTCTACTGCTGTGATAACGGCTCTGTCTCCGTATTTTCTTCCTCTGCCTCTGCCTTTCTCCTTTATATTCATTTCCTCTTTGCTGCCTCCATTGTCTGTCTTTGTCTCCTTGTAAATGTTCCTGTCTCTGCATCTTCTACCTCCTTTGCCATCAATGACAACATTTCCAACAGTCTCCCCCTTTGGCATTGATGGCAATACATTTTCTCTGTTTGCCTGCTCTTTCTCCTATTGTTTTCTCTTCCTCCCCCTTTGACATCAATGGCAAAGGGTTGATTTTTGCATTTCCTTTCTCTGAGTTATGTTTAGGCCTTCTTCTGCTGACTTTATACCATTGTGCTCCATAGTGATGTATAAGACTTGTTGAGAGAACACTTTGAGGATTATCGAATTTGAATATATACTATAAATTGATACAGTTCTTTCACTTGTATAGAGCTAAAAGTGAGAATAATGATACTTCATAGAATACATTGTATCAGCTTTATCTAGTCAGAGATGTATGATTGGATTCAACAACTAAAATGCTGAGAGGCTTCAAATGATAATCACTACTCGTCTTTTATGTTTCGGATTCTTAATATAATGTTTCAGAGCACAATACTGATCCTTTTGCTCTGTACTTGACCTTTTGATGCTTTAATAATGTAGATAGCTTTAGGATAATAACTTGGTGTTCTTTTGCCTTAATCCTTTGATCCTGAGGACCTGATTCATGCTTTCCTTGTTGACTGTTCTCCTCACAAATTGTGTTTTCTCTTTATATTAGAGAGTAGCATCTGCATATACTACCCCTAGTTTATCTCTCAAATATTGAAATGGTTCTCTAGCAAGAGGTTTGGTAAATATATCTGTTGTCTGTTCTTTTGTTGGTACATATTCCAGCTTTACTATCTTCTGAGCCACTTGTTCTCGGAGGAAATGATACTTGATTGGAATATGTTTAGTTTTTGAGTGAAGTACAGGATTTTTAGATATACTTATAGCACTTGTATTATCACATTTGATTGAGGTAGGTTCATCAATGCTTACCTTCATGTCTTGAAGTGTTTGCTTCATCCATATGACTTGTGTACAACATGCTGCTGCTGCTATATATTTTGCTTCAGCTGTAGATAGAGAGATGGATGTTTGTTTCTTGCTTAACCATGCCACCAAACTTTCTCCTAAATAGAAAGCACCTCCACTTATACTTTTCCTGTCATCAACACAACTGGCCCAATCTGCATCTATGTATCCTGTTAAAGTGAAGCTTTTTCCTTTAGGATACCAAAGTCCATACTGTACTGTTCCTTGTAGATATCTGAGTATTATTTTTACTGCCAGAAGATGGTTTTGTTTAGGTGCTGCTTGATATCTTGCCACTAGTCCTACTGCTAGCATGATGTTTGGTCTTGATGCTGTCAAATACAGCAGGCTTCCTATCATGGATCTGTAGAGTTTTTGAGCTACATCTGCAGTCCCATCATCAACACATAGCTTGCATCCCGTGATCATGGGTGTTGTCATAGGTTTGCAGTCCTCCATTTTGAATTTTTCCAGCATTTCTTTTAAGTAGATTTCCTGAGAGATGAAGGTGCCTGTGTTCTTTTGTTGAATTTGCAGTCCCAAGTAGAAACTGAGCTCTCCAATCATAGACATTTCAAACTCTGTTTTCATCTCATCAGCAAACCCTTTTGCTAGTTCATCTTTGTTGCTTCCAAACATAATGTCATCAACATACACTACAACAATCAGAAGTTCATTTTCATGGGCTTTTATGTATAGATTGTTGTCTACTCCACCTCTCTTAAAACCTTGTTTTTGCAAATATTTATCCAGTCTTGAGTACCAAACACGAGGAGCATGTTTCAGTCCATATAGGGCCTTCTTCAGTCTGCATACATAGTCTTCTTTGTCTGTCAATGAGAAGCCTTATGGTTGTTCCATGAACACTTCTTCTTCTAGATCTCCATTAAAAAAAGTAGACTTTACATCCATTTGATATACCTTGAAGTATTGGTAGCATGCAAATGCCAGGAACATTCTGATTGCTTCCATTCTGGCTACAGGGGAAAATGTTTCTTCATAATCAAGTCCTTCAATTTGTGAGTATTCTTTGCAGACCAGCCTGGCTTTATTCCTGATTACTTGTCCTTGCTCATTCATTTTTTTTTTGAATACCCATTTTGAACCAATGATATTCTTCTCAATTGGTCTAGGAACTAGTTCCCAGGTATTGTTCTTCTCAATTTGGTCCAATTCTTCATTCATTGCTTTTACCCAATACTTGTCCTTGCTGGCTTCTTCAAACTTCTTTGGCTCTATTTGTGATAACATTGCAATGTATACTTCTTCTGTCTGTTCAGTTAGCTGCCTTCTTGTTTGCACTCCTACACTCTTGTCTCCTATGATTTGATCTTCTGGATGGTTCTTTTGAGTGTATCTTGAGGGGGTTTTTGAGTTCACTTCAACATTTTCTGATGTTTTTCTTGTTTCTTCATCATCTTGGTCCTCTTCTTCATGATTTTCAGGATGGTTGTTGCAATCTATATCTCTTGTCTTGTTTGGAAGTTCTTCATCAAATCTTACATCAATACTTTCTACAATTTTTCGAAGAGTCTTGTTGTAGCATCTGTATCCTTTACTCTTGGATGCATATCCTAAGAGTATTCCTTCATCTGCTCTTGCATCAAACTTCCCTAGATTTTCATCATTATTCTTTATGTAGCACTTGCTGCCAAAGACTCTAAAGTGCTTGATTGATGCAGGTTTACCATGCCATAGCTCATAAGGTGTCTTATCACTGTTAGGTCTTAAATGAGCTTTGTTTAGAATATGTACTGCTGTGTGTACATATTTTTCCCAAAAGGTTTGAGTAATGTTACTCTCTTGCATCATATCTCTGGCCATTTTTTGTACAGACCTGTTTTGTCTCTCTGCTACTCCATTCTGCTGAGGTGTCCCTGCAATGGTAAATTGTTTCTTTATTCCATGTTCATTACATAGGTCTGCAAAGTCATAATATGTGAATTCTCCTCCTCTATCTGATCTGATAAATTTTAGCTTACATCCAGTTGGATTTTCTGCTAATGCTTTGAATGTCTTAAACTTTTCCAGTGCTTCTGATTTGTTCTTGAGAAAAGCAACCCATGTCATTCTGGAGAAATCATCTATTATCAGCATGAAGTAGGATTATCCACTTGGTGTCTTAGTTCTAGCAGGTCCACACAGGTCCAAGTGCACAAGCTGGAGTGGTCTTCTTGTTGATAGCTCATCTTTAGATCTAAAGGATGTGCGAGTCTGTTTCCCCAATTGACAAGATTTGCATATGGTATTTGAAGGCCCTTTTATTTCTGGCATATCTCTGACAGCTTTCTTCTTGCTCAGTCTGATGATATGGTTGAAGCTGAGATGTCCCAATCTCCTATGCCATAACCATGACTCCTCAAGTTTACTAAGATGGTAGGCTTAATCCTCCTCTTTTACTATGTAAACATTACTCTCTGTTTGAACACCTTTGAGCAGAGTCTTTCCTGTTGTGCTTGACCTGACTTCACAATCTTGTGCTCTAAAGAGAACTTCACAGCCTTTGTCACACATCTGACTGACACTCAGTAAATTTGCTTTCAGCCCATCTACAAATAGTACATCTTGGGCCTTTCCTCTTCCATTAGCTATGTTGATTGAGCCTTTTCCCTTGATCTCACCTGATTTATCATTACCAAAAGTAACATTGCCAGATTTATTTTCATCAAGAGTTATAAACTTGCTTTTGTCTCCAGTCATATGTTTTGAGCAGCCACTGTCCAGGTACCACTGGCTTTTCAGGTCTTGAGCAGTTAGGGCCAGGTCACATTTATTTTCCTTCTTTATCCACTGGAGGCATCCTTTTGTTTGGTGTCTTTTTTGAGTTGATGAATCACATCCTTTCAGAGGACATTTGGAAGGAATATGTCCAGCTTGATTGCATTTTATCATAGTTTTTGCAGTATTGTGAGTATGAACAGAATTTCTTTGATTCATGAACCTCCTTGAGGTGTTGAACATCAATATTTGTCCATAATTTCTACATTCAATAATTTTATGACCAATAGAAACAGTAACCATAGAAACTATTTGCATACCTGATGTAAGGTTGTCTTTTCCATTTGTTTGCTTGAGGCAGTCTTTTCAATGTTTGCATCTTTTGCTGGTTTGAATTACTCCTCCTTGTATGGCAATATGCAGCAATGTGTCCCAGCTTGTGGCAGACATAACAGGTGGCATTCTTCATAGGAGGGAAGAATCTCCTTTGGTGGCTTCCGAATTTGACATATTCAGAGGCATATGATTCTTTTTCTGTTGTCTTAACATTTATTGCATTCTTTGTTACTAGAGGTTTCTTCTGATCTCTGTCTTTCTCCTTACAGGTTTCTTCTTTTGTAGGAATTGCTTGAGCTGCTTCATCATTTTTCTTGGCTTTTACAAAAATAATCTCTCTGTCAGCCTTTTCTTTGCCTTTACTTGATTCTCCTTCATAGCCTATTACAGTTTTTATCATGGGAGATCTTTGAGCACCCAGAATTTCATTCAACTTACTAGAGCTTGTTGTTTGAGAAGAATTTATGACCACTTTCCTTTGAGCATTTTCTAATTTCTTCCTAAGACATACTACTTATTCTTCCAACTTTTCTTGTTCTTGAGATTTCTCCTTGATTTTCTTAAGTAACATGTCCTCTATCTTTTTGGCTTCTTCAAGCTTTATCTTTAGCTTCTTTAAGACTTCTGAATTCTGTTCTTCTCGTACATACTTGAGGAGAATGTCCTTTTGTTTTCTGCATTTCAGTTTGAGTCTGTCAATCTCTTCCGGAGCACTTCTTAGCTCCTCCTCAAGGTCGACTTTCCCTTCTTCTTCTTCATCTTCTAGCAGGAGTCCTTCAAGTTCTTCTATGGCCATCAACAAGAATTCGTAGGTTCCTTCTTCACTTGAGGGTTCATCTGAATCTTCAGATGTATTTCTCTCTTGTTGAGCGTAGAAGGATTTTCTGCTGAACTTCTTTCCTTTCTGCCAGTTCTTTGATTTATTTCTCTGTGACTCTTGAGGTTGATTCCTTACTTTCTTGTGAGGACACTTAGCAGCATAGTGTCCAAATTTTCCACTGTTGAAGCATTTAAAAGGAATTTTACCTTTGTATTTACCTGATCCTCTATCCAATTTCTTGACAAATTTTGCCTCTTCTTCATCTGAGCAAGAGAATACGTCTCCTTCTTCTTCTTTCTTCTTTTCTGATTTAAAAGCTGCCTCCCTCGTACTTGTCTTCTTCTGTGGGAGCCTCATTTCATAGGCTATTAGATTTCCAAGTAGCTGGTTCATGGTCAAGGTCTCCTAATCAGCTGTTTCTTCTATTGCAGACACCTTTGGATTAAACCTGGATGGAAGAGATCTTAGAATCTTTTGCACAATTATACTTTCTGGCATTTTTTTCTCCAAGAGCTTTCATATTGTTAATAATTTTTGCGGCTTTTAGAAAGAAACTATCAATGTCTTCATCATCATTCATTTTTAAGTTCTCAAACTGGGCTCTATAGACTTGAAGTTTGGCAGTCTTTAATTTCTTGTCTCCCTCATGTATGTTCTCAAGAGTATCCCATATATCTTTGGCAGTGTATTTGTGCATTACTTTAATAAATTCTGCTTCACATAATCCATTTAGGATGGAATTCATGGCTTTTGCATTAGCCACAAAATCTTGTTTTGTTTCTTTTTTTGTGTCAGTTGCCTTTGGGGCATATCCTAATTCTACAGCATCCCAGACTTCTATTCCTAGAGACATTATGTATGTCCTCATTCTGATTTTCCAGAAAGCATAAGTTTCACAAGTGAAGAAAGGGGCTTTATTGGTTGAGCATCCTTCTTTACTAGCCATCTTGGGAACCTAGGATCTCCTTTCAGTTGTTAGACTTGAATAAAGGAACTTGGCTCTGATACCAATTGTTGCACCTTTAGTTAAACTGAGAGGGGGGGTGAATCAGTTTAACACATTCCTGAGCCTTTTAAAACTTTTCATTAAACTTATTTATACCTTCATTTCATATCCAATTTAATATATGAGTAATCTTAGAATGTAAGCAGCAAAAATTAATATAATATAACAGTAGAATTAATATGAGAGCAGCAGGTATTAAGCAGATGATATAATTTAGATCAACACATAAATATCATGCACAGAGACACCAACTATGAGTGGAAACCCATAAAGGGAGAAAACCACATCTTATTATTGTTGTGATGCAAAGGCAAGCTCCAACTCCTTCTAACCACTGTTTTTCTGCAGGCACCAACCTACAGGAGGCTCCAACCTCAATTCTGCAAGCTACAACTTGCAAGGAAGCACCAACTCCCTTCAGTTTTTTGCAGGCACCAACCTACAGGAGGCTCCAACCACAGTCAGCTACAACTGACAGCTATCAAGCTGCAACTTGATAGGGAAGCTCCAACTTCCTCAATTTGTCAAACTGAATTTTTGTTGATTTACTCCAGATATCAGCTCTGTTCTGTATCTGCTCTTCTTCTCTTAATCTTCTCTGCTTTATTATTCTATATTCTGCATTCTCTATATTTTCTCTCTCTCACTCACAAGCTTATCAAATTGATATTATATATATATAGAAATTCTCACATGACTGTTTGTTTTTCATAAGGAATTTGGAGTGAATAGTCATGACTCTTTGGCTTCTGTCTTCTTATTCCTTTTTCCAACTCATTTTTAGAATTACTACAATATGTACAAATTTCCATGCTACAGTGGGATTTTGTCTTTTCCTTAGGATACTTGCCTTTGCATCACAAACAATAAAAATAATTACAACATTTACATTCACATTTTTAATTACACATTTCAATTTCACTCAGCTCCTTTTCTGGATTTTGGCTTTATTGGATTTGTCTTTTCCTGCTGCTGTTGAGAACCTGTTCTGCATACACTTTGTTCACTGTCATCTACATATCCCCTGTTTTCTGTGCTTATTCACCTGTCCAACTCATTCCTATACATATTCCTGTTCACCGAAATTTCATCTCTGCATGCTTTCCTCTTCTTTTCCTTTTCCATAATTGCATTCAAGTTTCATGCCCAATCATTTCCCAAGTCCGAACAATCTCACAATCTCTTCTTTGTTCTACGCTAGCAGTTTCAATGCTTAACTATGAAGTGTTAATAAATCAACCATATTCCCAGTACTTTTCAATATTTCACTTAACTGTGTGTAAATGCATCCCAAGCTTCATGCCCAATCATATTCCAACCCGGTAATCTCACTCTACACTTATTCTACACTGGAAAACGCAAAAAATAAGTATGGTCATTTTAATGTCTCAATTCACTGAATTTGGACCCTAAGGAGAAGTTGGTCTTACTGTAGCGTGGCTCTATTAGCATTTCCCTTAGTTCACCCCCACTGTTCTTTATTTTCTTGGCAATATCAATTTTGGAGAAATTGATAAATAAATACAATTAGCAGCTTTTGAATGTCATATTGTGTTTCCCAACTTATATAATCGTCTCTGAACTTTATATAAATGTTCAACCCTTTATAACTTTATATTAATATTCCACGCCTTTTTAAATAAATGTTTACAATAACCTTTGGAAATTCAATTATATCTCCGACCTTATATTAATGGTTCAACACTTTATAAAGATTTAACTTTGTAATAACCCTTTGATCCGGGCCCACCTATAACTCAATGGACCAATCAAATGCATGTGTCGTACCTTGTTTATCCCTTGCGTATCTCTGTTATCGTCTGAGCATCTACTGCAAGCGACCACCGTCCGATGTCCCTTCTCCAGATCAACGACCCGTGTGTATATCGCTCGGCATCCAACGTCAGTTTTTAACGCGCGAAGGCGCACTTTAAGTGGTGGTATTGGAACAGTAGCCTAGCCACGTGTCAGATAGTCTATGGAATCGCTGCCCATCCAAATATTACCGCTTACTCGCCTAAAGCGGTGTGAAGAGGGGCAACCCACCTTGTAAACCCGCTCGCGGTTTTGCTACAGTGATTGACCGCGGATGTACATCTGGTTTGCGCTCTCCTGTGTATATTCTCGTTTATTAACTACGGGTTTAATCTCCGGTTGAGGAATTAAATTAACACGAACAAAAAAATGTATTTCTTTCTATAAAGCGGGAATTATATTATCATAAAACAAAGTTAAGTGACCACGGTTTCACACAGGGTTCTTCTATGAGGGGGGTTAAATGCACCAGGATTATTTGAATGAATTTACGACTATGGTTCCGCTCCATTATAAGTGGCCTTGGTCTCTGGCATTTCAACACGGTCCTGCCATATATATAACGCACAGTTCTACCATAAATACAACCTCCATGTCAATCGAATACAAGTGCTCTGTTAAAAAATGGGGATAATTTCAAACATAATTCAAACAGTGAATGCCAACTGATTCAAAGCATATCCAATCTCATTGCATTCCACTGCACATTTGAATATAAAGCCCGAAATGTTATGTGTAACGCCCGGCTGTATTAAAGATTCTCGGAATTTATATATATATATACATATTCTTGGAATAACAGCTATGGCTCTGCCTCTGCTGCTTCTGTCACTATGCCTCTGCCTCTACTGCTGTGCTAATGGCTCTGTCTCCGTATTTTCTTCCCTTGCCTATGCCTTTCTCCTTTATATTCATTTCCTCTTTGCTGCCTCCATTGTCTGTATTTGTCTCCTTGTAACTGTTCCTGTCTCTGCATCTGCTACCTCCTTTGCCATCAATGACAAAATTTCCAACACCATAATCATGGCTTTAGAGCCTAGGGGTCATTCTTCAATCCTAGGAAGCAAAAACCAAGATTTCGTAGCAAATCTGGTCAAGTTTACATGTGCTACAGGAGTGTTACATGCAGTTTCTATAAGAGGAAATACATTTTTGAATTCCCAAGTAAATCAAATGAAAATGGGATGGGAATTTTTTTTATTAAGTATGATGTCTTAGGACTCCATTCCAAGTGGAATCACTCCAAAATTCCCTTGTTAACTCAAGCTAAAATATCAGAAAATTACTAGTCTAAAAACAGGAAATTGAAGAACTAGTGAGCTAATTAACCTAAAAAATTCCTAACCTAATGAAGTGAAAATTTCATGGAGTGGATTTTGTTATTAATTTGAATGTTTTTATGACACAATATAGCTGGAATAAACTCAAATGAAGCTCATTAACCCATTCTAAAAGCTAGAAGAACAGTATTACTATTTCGCTACAAGGCATTTCCAGAAATTCTAGATTTGTGAATTAGTAGACCAATCCAAGCACCTCAATGATGAAGATGAATTTTAAAATATTTTATAAGGATGTATCATGCTTTTGAATATATAAATAACCTACAAAATAACTCACTAAAACCATTTAACCAAATCCTACAGCTAAAGAAGCATCAATACTGAATGTAGAAATAGGAAAAAAACAAGAATAAGAGATGCATGTGAATAAGAAGTGAAAATAAGACAATTAAATTTTACAAAAGGGCTCTGAGGCTGTTGGGTCAATTTAATAAGTAAACTAACATAGGTATTTTACTTTTCAATCTGGGTTTGTAGACTTGGAAGCATGTCCAAAATATATGGATTCCAGGTGAAGTCAATTTTAGAAGACAAAGTTTAGAAGTTGAAAGAAATGCATATTACAAATATATTCTAAATTATAAGATTAATGGAAATGCATATTACAAATATAAAATCTAACTAAATTTTTTTTGATTCAAAATGTAGTAAGTGAAGGAAGAGGCTCCTAACTTAGGAGATCCTAGTTTTCCTTCCCCACAGTATTATCTTCAAGAAGAGAAACTCAAGAACAATAGTTTATGATGTATAGAAAGTAAGCCTGAAGATGCTCCTAACTTAGGAGGTCATGGTTGTCCTTCTTTACAGTTCTATTTTAACATTATTACCACTGCATTAAAAATAGAAATTCAAGAAATGATTCAAGAAAGGAAACTAAAGAGGATGAATTTTAGTTGTTGTTCATGATTTGATAGAAAATTAATTTAAATTAAATTCTTGTTTTTCCTTTCGTATAAAAATTAGAGTTAAAGTAATAATCATCTAGCAACCATGAAAAATATTCACACATTTAAATGACTGAATAATAAATTTGAAGCTAGAACTATTGCATTAAAACTATGTTAATTTAACCAAAGTGTACTTAGCTTGGTGTGGGGGCCCTCCACCCTTGCATTGCACACTTGAAGAACTTCTCAGCTACAAAAAACTTAATCAATCATTCACAGAATGAACCAAAAATAGAAAAATGGCACTGGTTCTTCAAATTATCTCAAATTCTTCAAAAGTATCAATAGAAAATTACACAAATTCTACATGCTTGAATGGCCCATAAACTTGGTTTAAATAGATAAATAATAAAAAAAATTAGCTATAATGTCTCTAACAGTCCTATCCATCCTTATCCCATCCATGTAGGTTGAACTCATCCATTATGTTTCACAAAATCAGGAAAAATCTCCAAAAATACTAATTCTCCCCTTTTTCCTAGGGATTTCTGAATGACAGGTCAAGTTTGACCAGCGTTGACCGGGCTTGTTTTAGCTTAGTTTGACTAAAAAAATACGTATTTTTCTATCCATGGTTCCCAATATTTCCAAATATATGCTCAGCTCTCACCCAAGTGTTCTACACATATGACTTCAATGAAGCTATTATGGGAATTTTTAGTGCAGTCCAAAAATACTCTTAAAACCCAATTTTTACAAAAATTTCTAAAAATTGAAAACTTAATCTAATTACCTGAATATGAATAATAAGGCTAAAATGAGGCATATATGGATGATATAATATGGAATATGGTGGTGAATAGGTGGGTTTATGATAGGCATAAATGACCAAAATTGAGGGCCAACATCTCCCCCTTGCCGATGTTCAAGCATGTCCTCATGCTTGCTTCCTCTACTTGGATCTCCTGAGTGATATTTCCCCTACTGTGCCTGATCCTGTAGCCTCGTCTTGTGTTGGCTGAAGAAGACAATAAATACACTCATATTTCCCTTCCTTGTAGATGACAACTTTCACCTTCTTCCTCTCATATTTTTATTGCCATATCTTCTTCTCATTGATCCATCTGTAAGCTAGTTTAGATATGAGGATATTCTTAGTTTCAAGCTTATCAATTTTCTTAGTCAATTTCCTATTTTATTTTATTATATTTTTATTTTTTTCTCAGTACATCTCATTCTCCTTTTTCAACTGTCTTTCTAATATCTTTTTGTCCTCCAATTCTTTTGTTAGTTCTTTTATCTTCTTAAGGTGCTCTTCATTATGCAACTCTCTAACTTCTCCTATGGTCTCCTTAGCATATGAATGAGATGAGGTAGTGCCTACCCAAGAATTTTCAAAGTAGGAGTCCCTCTCCATAGGTTCTTCTTGGACTTCCCTCTGCATTCTTTCCATTATCTCATCAATTTGTTTTGATGTTGGTGGAGGTTCAAAAATTTCAACTCTTGGGTATTTTTCCTTGTTACTTGGCTCCTCTTGTGTTTTCCTCCTAGGCTTCCTAGGAATAGATATAAAGGATCTTTATTTTTCAACCATAATACTATCACACTTCTTCTTTGGTCTAGTCCTAGGATACATATGTTTATTTAGAATGCTCCTTGTCACATGCAATTGTTCAAATTTTTCTTCTGTTTTTTTCTCTTTAAGATGATTCTCAACCAAAAATTCCTTCCAAACCATTCCCTTATTTCTTATTTGATATTCCACAAGTATTTTGATTAATCCTTGATGATAAATGTTTGCTTCCTTTTCTTCATTTTTTTTTTTGACACTGTTTATAATTTGAGTCAAGCTTCTTGGGAGGAAATAAGGTAGATTGATTTCGGATTCTCCCCTCATGTGTTGAAGCAACCTTATGTGATAAAGATAGACCACACTATACCGGTTGTCACAGGTGAAATGTTTTTGGATAATCAACACTAATTTTGACCATGGATCTCTTAATGAATCTCTTGGAATTCATTTTTCCCTATTAAAGGATCCCTTCCTTTGTCTTTCTAGGAAGAATGTCCATCATTTCTCTTTAAAGTTTAGACCTTTGTGATATTCCTCTCCTGTCAAGGGAAGATCTAGTGCTTGAGTGAGAAAATATGGGTTTAATGGTATAAGGAGCTCACCCACTATAGGTTTTCCATGTTCATAATGATTTATAAATTCCTATGTGATTCTGTCATTGTGTCCATTAAAATTTTGAAGAAATTCCAACAAACCTACTTGATATAATCTTTCTATTGTTTCCTTTCCCCAATTTTCTAGTTTGGATTCTTTGGGCTCAATTTTGGTTCCCATTTGTCTTTGCTCCATATACCAATTGATATATACTTGTACAGTCAAAAAACTCATCATGAATAAAAATATATATATATACTTGTCCTTTTTATTCATGCAATTTTTAGGATAAATACCATGGTAGCTGGACTTAACAAATCTCTGAAGCTCTTGAAAAAGAATGAGACTATTCCTTTGCTTGTAACTTCTTCAATTTCCCTCTGTTCTAATGCAAATGATACCCAAAATGAATCCTCTATTTGTAAAATTGATAAAAAAAAAAAATCTGTGTGAAAGACCATACAAATCTCGAAAATGTTTCACTGCTTTGCAAAATCATGCCTCAATCTATGTTTGAAATTTTTTCTCATGTAAACCCCTCTCTGTTTCAAAATTTCATACTATGTATATAAAATGAGGCTCTCTGCATTTTAATGTGCAAAATGTTTGACAAATATGTATGAATAAATCGTTTAGGATACCTGAACTTCAACCAAATTGTAGAAAAATTGTAGAGGTTTCTTGTAAATGGTTTGTTTTCCTGTGTTAAAAAATACATTTTTAATTAAAACTCCTCTCTCAGCATCTTGAAGATTCATGGATTCTACAGGTGGTAGCATATGTTTATCGTGAGAGAGAATTACAAATCCTCAATTGGATTTGTGTTTTCTCATACTATGACACATCTTGAACAAAATCTTGAGTCACTTATACTCGAAATCGTTTAACTGTTGATGAAATTCCAGGATTGGCTCTTACCTGCCACTTGTGAAATGCTTGGAATTTGTTGGAGAAAACGGTCAACTTGGTGCAAAGAAAATCTCGGTCTCAATCTCTTCTTTTAAACCAATGTGTCTCTCCTTATTTCTACACACAGACCCTTCAATTTATTCGCCCAATTCTATGATATTTCTCCACAGCTTAGGGCTCTCCTGACCTACACAATCCTCTCTTTAATCTTCTCTATTTTTTTCTTGCATATTTCTCTTTCAACAAGGGTTCTTCTATGCTGTGGTGAATGCACAATGTTACTGTCAACTCTGAGCTTGGTTTTGCTGTGATGATGGAGGAGAACATACACAGAGAAAGTTTTATTTTTTTTAAATGTTTTGACTATTTATCTCTATGCTCCCAACTCATGCTCTGACCTTTGTACTCGTGGCTGCCACTTGTGCTTCTGATGTGTCATGGTTTGACTGCCTTCTCTACTATATGATTATTCTTTCGGCCACGGTTTTTCATGCTCGGTCTTATCACTATTATGTTTGTTTATCCAGCTCTGTATTTTGTATAGTCTTGATGCCATATCATAGATCTTTCACTTATTAAGGTCTTCACTTTATTTCTCTGATACTTATTGCATGTTTTCGCAATCATGCATTGTCATGCATTTGTCATTTCATTCTTATTACATGTTGCATATTGTATGTTTGCCTTTTGATTCCTCTGTGTGTCATTTTTTATATGCTTATATATTAATTTTCTTTTAAATGACCATATCCATAGGTCATTTCAAATCAAATTCATTTTGTATTGACACTAAATCCTTTGTTTTGATTTTGTAGGCAAACTAATCCTTCATGCTTTTGTAGGCAATTCCTTATGAGGAAAAACAAAATTGGGCCAAAATTTTGGTAAAAAATGCTCATGTAGGAGGATGAATGTAGGATTATGATGAGTGAATGTAGGGTTATGATGAAGTTGGTTGATGAATGAATTTTTTTTAATGTAGGGTGATAATGTAATAGGATGTAGGATAATGAATTCATGAGTATTTCATATTCAAGTTTTTTTTAAAATTAGTTTAACAATCCTAGAAATGTTTTCAAAATCAAAGGGTTTAAGAACACTTTTTACACTTATAGTACTCTCCTTCCGCTTAGTAGCTCATTGTCAATGCTTGTTCTGTTGATGATGACCTTTGCTAGTTTGTCAAAACTTGACTCTTTTTCAATGATGATGATTCTTTTGACTTCAAAGATGAATTTTGATGGATTGTAGGTTCTTGTAGCTTCTTGTCATATTCCCTTGATGTAGATTATGATGTTTCAGGTTATTTCTACATATGATATTGATTTTGTTCAGGTCCCTCACTAATGAATA
This sequence comes from Pinus albicaulis, assembly GCA_034641835.2. NCBI lineage: Eukaryota > Viridiplantae > Streptophyta > Pinopsida > Pinales > Pinaceae > Pinus > Pinus albicaulis. The sequence continues at coordinate 220,058,887 of CM076577.1, read as the reverse complement.
TTGATGTCTTAGGTCCCTTCTGCAATCATATGATATTTTATTTTGTTCAGGTTCCTTCTGCAATGATATTTGATTGATGTCTCAGGTCCCTTCTGCAATACAACTGCTTGTTATTAAACTATTTGCATAGTTTTATTATGAATCTCCCCCCTTGCTTATTTTGAGACTTTTCCTCAAGTCTTTGAATTATGGAGGATGAATTCTACAAAATCAAATTGAATAAAAATTAAAACAAAATAGAGAATTCATATTGGCCAAACAAGCTAGTTTTCCGACATGAATTCGAGTTTGTATTGTGCCAGTTTCCTGAATTTTCACAACCAAACTCCTTTATTATTTTTTAATATTTTTTTATTTTTTTATTATTTTTTTTAATTTTATTTTATTCTGGAAGTAAGGAATGCATATCACTATGTTTTTCCATGATTTCCATATTGTTTTCTTCTGAGATAATTTTCATAAAGTATTCTTTATTGATAGGCTTATTATATACTTTGAGCCTATGTCCATTAACTAGAAATGGAATTTTTGCTTCATCAATTGTCTTTATCTTAACTGCTCCATTGTCAAAGATTTATTCTATCTCATATGGACCAAGCCAATGAGTTGTAAACTTTGCTTTGAAGTCTTTATACTTGGAGTAAAAAAGAAGTGCCTAGTCTCCTTTATGAAAATTTTTGTTTTTGATAAATCTATCCTGCCATTTGATTCTCTATTGTTGTACTAGTGTTGTATGCTCAACTGCTTGTTGTCTAATTTCATCTAGTTCATTTAGTTTTATAACTTGCTGTTGTTGTGCTTCTAACAGGCCCAATCCCAATTTTGATGCAAGTTTAAAAGCATGAATTTGAAATTCAATTGGTAACAAAACTTCCTTACCATATACCAACTGATATGGGCTAAGTCTGGTTGTATTCTTCCATGTAATTATGTATGCCCATAATGCATCTCTTAAATTTTCTGACCAATCCTTTCTATTCATTTGCACTATCTTTGTCATGATGTTTTCCATAACCTTATTAGTGGATTCTACTTGTCCATTTTCTTGAGGATGGTATGGAGTAGACTTTCTATGTTTGATTTTATACTTTTCAGTAATATCCCAGATAAGTTTAGAAGTGAACTGTGTTCCCTGGTCTGTAAAAATCTTTCTTAGAACTCCAAGACTTAAAAATATTTCTTCAAAGAGGAATGAAACCACTGTTTCTTCTATTTTTCTTGCCATTGTTTTTTCTTCTACCCTTTTTATAACATATTCTGTACACACTAGAATATACTTCTATCCATTTGGAGGCGGGTTAATAGGTCCCACAAAGTTAAGAGCCCATTGTTCAAATGGCTCTATAAGTACTTGTGGTTTCAATGGAGTTTCATCTTATATTACAAGTCTTCCAGTTCTTTGGCAGCTATCACATCTTTTGACATAGGCTTTTGAGTCCTTGAAGATTGTTGGCTAGTAGTAGCCAAGTTTGAGCACCTTGTATATTGTTTTCTTGTCCACAAAATGGCAACCAAATGGCTTGTCATGACATGCTTTTGAAATATCAAGAATTTCATCTTCTCTAACAAATTTTCTTGTCAAAAGATCAGAGCTAGTATAAAAGAGGTCACCATTGACCCAACTATATCTAGCACTTTCTCTGATTATTTTTCTTTTATGCTTGCTAGTGAAATGAGATGGTAATATTCCAAATGATAAATAATTAGTTACATCTGCAAACCATGGGGTTTTAGTTATTATAGAAAATAAATTTTCATTGGGAAAGTTGTATGAAATAGGAATAGGATCACCAGGTGAATGAAGTCTTGACAGGAAATCTTCTACTTGATTGTTTTTACCTGATCAATCTAGAACAATGATATTGAATTCTTGCATTAATAACAACCATCTAGTAATTCTTACATTGGTAATTGTTTTTCTCATTAAGTATTTAATGGCTGAATGGTCTGTATGAATAAACACTTGATAGCTTGTTATATAATGTCTAAATTTATTGACTACATGCACAACAACTAGAATTTGTTTTTCAGTTACTGTATAGTTCAATTCTGCTGGAGTTAAATTTTTTCTTATGACGTAAATGACATAATTAAACTGATTTTTTTTTGTCCAAGCGATGCTCCTATAGTTGTATCTGATGCATCAATAGATATGTAAAATGGAAGACCAGTTTGGCCCTTTAAGAATGGGTGCTATTGACAATTTTTCTTTCAATTTGTTGAATGCATTTTGACAATTTGTTGTCCATTGAAACTCAATGTCTTTTGCAAGTAATTTGAACAGGGGTAGAGCTATTTGACTAAAGTTTTGAATGAATCTTCTGTAATATCCTGCATATCCCAAGAAACTTCTTACTTCCTTCTGTGTTGTTGGTGGCATTAAGTTTACAATGACTTGTATCTTTGATGGGTCTACCTTTATTCCTGAAGAAGAAATGTGGTGTCCCAACACTATCCCTTAAGTTAACATCATAAAACATTTCTGCTTAGGGATAAATTTTTCTCTATGCATCTCTTTAGAAAATTTTCAAGGTTGTTCAAACAATCATCAAATGTACCTCCATAGACAATGAAATCATCCATGTAGACTTCTACACATTCATGAATTAAATCAACCAAGATGGCTAGGAATTTTCTTTGAAAAGTAGCAGGTGCATTAGATAATCCAAAAGGAAAAAAATTATATGCATATGTTCCCCAAGGTCAAGTAAATGTAGTTTTATCCTGATCCTCCAATGCTATCTTAATCTGATTGTAATTGCTAAATCAATCAAGAAATAAAATAATTTCTTTCATGCTAGTGAATCTAGTACTTGGTGAATGAATGGTAGTGGGAAATCATCTTTCAATGTGGCTTTATTCAATTCCCTATAGTCTACACATATTCTCCATTTTCCATTTTTCTTTGGTACCACAATTAAGGGAGAAACCCGTTGACTATATGAAATAGGGTAGATGAATCCCACTTGTAACAATTTTTGTAGTTCTTCTTTGACTATTTCTTTCATCATTATTCTTCCTTGTGGTTGTCTAACTGGTTTGATATGATCATCAATATAGATACGGTGAATACATGTCTTTGGATGAATTCCTTGGATGTATGTATAGTCTCAGGCAAAATATTTTGAATATTTCTATAATAATGCAATTACTCGTTGTTCTTGTGATGATTGTATATTATTACCAATATTTAGACTCTTTCTAGGATTGATTTCAATGATTTTTCTTTGTGAATTGGTAATTGAGTTAGCAAGAAAATTCTTTCAAATGAATTTTGCAATGATATAATAGTACAATTTTCCTGAAAACATTGATTCAAAAGATGATTTGCAGCTTCATATTGTGTTATTCATAGCTATTCAGAAATATCAGGTTCTGAGATAAAAAGGTCTATTAAATCCTCATTTTCTTCCTCTTCTCTAAAATTAAAGACTTGATTAATACTTAGAACATATTGAGTTTCTTTTTTTTTGTTGGTCATCAAGCCATGATAATAAAGGAGATTGAGCTGGATGATAGAGTGTAACCTGTTTCCTTTCATCTCCATGTGTTATGATCATACTTCCTAATCTGCATCCAATGAAGGCATCTGTTGTGGCTAACCATTGTCTGCCTAGAATTAAAGGATGGCCTCCTATATATGTTTTTGGTTGCAAGATTAGAAAGTATACAAGATATTCCCATGAATCCAAAGAAACAATGATGTCTTCTAATATTTCCTCTGGCACAACTTTAGATCTATCTGCTAGTTCCAAAATTATAGTAGTAGGTATAATATTTGGCAATTTTAAATATTTCATTGTCTCTGTGGTATATAAAGCAACTCCCAGATCAATTAAAGTGTTAGGAACTGAAAAATTATTGATTGAAATAGTAACCATAGGTATCCCAGGATCAATATACTTTTCAATTGTTGCTTTTTCAGACACGAGACTATCTAATTTTCTAATGACTTGGATTGTGGGTGGATCTCTTTTCTTTCTGCCAGTTTTATTAATACATAATTCCTTTATTGTTTTTGCATAAAATGGAATATATTTGATAGCTTGCAACAAAGGAATTTTTACATAAGAATTATTTAATTAATCCAAAATATCAAATTCAGGAAGAGAAATTGAAGTTTTATGCTCTACTAACCTTTTTGGAAAAGGTGGTGTGTGAGTCATAATAGTTTTTCCTTATTGAATTTGAATTTATGGATTAGATTTTTTAGATTGTTCTCCTTGTTTAGTTTTTTCTTCTATGATTGGTGGAGAATATTTGTGTAATACTTGTCCAGACCTTAAGTGGATGTATTGAATAAGAAGAATATAATATGTAGGGAAATATGTTGCTTCTTCCACATTATATGCTGGTCTTTCCACTTTGTTACTCATATTTGCTACTGGCTGAGATGGTAATTGAGTTGGTCTAGGTGGGGGTTGGTTAGAAGGAAACTGAAGCTATTGTGGTTGAGTTAGTAAGGGTGTGGGATTTTTTTGTGGAAATGGCATTGGTTGAGGATGTTTCTAGAATTGTTGATATTGAAATGGTTGTTGATATGGCTGTTGGGATAATATTGGCATTGTTGTTGAGGATAGATTCGTTGAGGCATTTGGGTTCCATAACTATATCCTCACCAACCTTGTCTAGGTTGGTTTTGGTATTGTTGTGGAGGCCAAGCCTGCCATGGCATAAGAGTATTCCATGAAATTTGAGGAGGATATTGATAATTCTGAGTGATTTGTTGAGAGAATTGTTGAGGTAAATTTTGGGTCATACCTAGAAACCTTGGCTGCTAAGGTCTCCTTGGTGCCATATAGTAAAGAGAATCAATCCCTTGTACTTCTTCCATTGAATTTACTTGCAATTCTTTAAGCTTTGGAAAATTTTCAGTTGAATGATTTTCTGTACAAAGTCCACACACCTGAATATTATCCAAAGGACATTCTCTTAGTGGATTCTTCTTTCTACACTTAGGACAAAAGGTTGATAGGATCTGATCTTGTTAATATTGATTTTTCTTGGATTTCAATACATCAACTTGTGTTCCTAAAGTGCTCAAAAGATCAGTTTTAAAGTTTTCTAATAAACTCCCTATCTCTGTTATTGTTACTCCACTTGTTGCTGATTTAGAAGCTCTTGAAGTTACATCTCTTTTTCCACTCTTTTCTCTTCCCCTAGAATATTTTTGACATAGTTCAACAATCTCATCAAATGGAAAATTTGAGGTTTCTCCTTTCCCCATTACATACAAAATATGAAGGTATTCATCTCATATACCTTTGAGAAAAATTGTGTGAATGGTATAAGGATTTAAAGGGTGTTGTATGGATTTTTGTAAATTATAAAGAAATCATTTTAAATATTCTTCCAAACTCTCATCCTCTTGTTGAGACATCCTGAAAATATCTTCTTTTGAATCTCTAGGCATGCAATAGGCTTGATACTTCTTAATAAAAATTCTCTTCATGTCATCCCAAGAGGCAATAGTGTGTTCTCCTAGCCCCATAAAACATTTTAGTGCAACTTCTTTAAGAGTAGCAGGAAAGAGCTGAAGTTTATGCATGTCATCTATATATCCATAAGTATGACATAAAATATCAAACTCAAACATGAATGAATCAGGATCTTAAGTAGACATTCCATAAAAATTGTAATATTCCCAATTAGTCCTAAGCTAATTGGAATATTCAATTTTTTTTTTACTTCTTTGTTTGAAGAATAAAAATGTAAAGGAGGTCCATAATACTCCTAAACAGTGAATAAATCAATGCCAAATGTAAAAAGGCTAAATCTTGGCTGTTTAAAAAAGAACCCTTAGGTGTGAAAGGGGCTAGATATTTTGACTGGGTCAACCATGAACAAATCTATAGTGTTATCTTGGAGGAGTGGCCATCAATAAGGCACAATGCAGTTTTAGATGGAGATGGCTTGTGTGAAAGGAGCTATTTCATTGAAGGTGGTTTAGGGTTTACAATATTTTAAATTATAAAAGAAAGAGGATGGCAGCATGAGAAGGTTGTTGATGTTTATCATATTTATGAATATATTGTCTGTTTAGACATATATCATTCTCTTGTTGTTTAGATGAGAATAGTGTTGTTTAGCATTGGGTGTTCCTGGTCGAGAATCCCACTTCTTTCCTTGAGAGGCCTCTTGGAAGAGTTTTCATTGTATAGTCCACTATCTGGCTGAAGGCTAGGCTTCTTCTTTCAACTACAACATAGATCCTGTTGAGGGTTTGGTTGTGTTTGCAAGCTACAACAAGTGGAGGCTAGATCTACTCAGATCTAGGACATTTCAGTGCCCTTTTTCAGTGGAGGAGGCTTCTACTCCATTGGGAGGAGTGTATTGGAGTGTTTGGGCATCATTTTTTGATCTTGGCATGTGGCCAAACATATTCTAAACCCTACAGCGCAGTTTTTCTTCCAAATCCGCGTTATTCATGTAGGTGCTATTGCAGGGAGTTTTGGCATACCATCTGTAGAGCTAGTTTTCAAGTGCTGGGGATCTGCCCTTCACTTTGGAGATCTATTGGAGGAGATATATTCCTTGTTCATATCAAATCTGATATTTATGTTTCTTAATACTTCTAAATATTTGAATATTTATGCAGATCTACAAACTTAGATCTCAGATCTACTTCATGTACATGGTATTTTGCTTGAAAACCCAAGGGGGATTGAAAGATGAGCCTCTATAGTGTATGGATATTTTATAGATCTGAAGTTTCATACACTGATATGCTCTAGATCTAAAGTGTAATAAACAAATTTTTGCAGCTCAATAAAATAACGTTGTCAAGCCTTTTCAGTCCATATATATGATTGCAGCACCTCTTTTTGAGGATTTTATTCTATTGGACACTTTTATTTCCAGTTGTGCATCTTATGGGCCTCATTGTACATCTATTTTGATGTTTTAAATACATTTATAAGGTCTCCTTATTGGCCTCCTACTATCTCTTTGATGATCTGTGTTATTTTTCTGCAAATCTTCTTTCTATTGTTGCATTCCCCATTTGGGAATATTACAGTGGTATCATAGCATCATCTTGGCACACCCTGTGATTTATAAGAAGCCAATATGTATTCTAAATAAGAAGAACCTCTTACTGAAAGAGAGAAGAGGTATCTAAAGAGAAGACAGAAGAAAAAGTTTGGTTACACTGATGACGAAGAAAACAAGGGTCAAACCCCTTTATTTGGAAGAATGAAAGGGAAGGAGTTCTCAATTTTTTTTTTTCAAACTATGCATGAGCTTAAAAAAGAAACCAGGGGAATGAGAAGGGAAATACATGAAGATCCCTCAAGAATATTTGCATATGAAGAAAGCCTTAGTTCTTCATACTATGTGTGTGAGCATTCAACGACACAATCAGATCTACAACGCTGTAGCATGCCTACATTCTTGGCAAGAGAATAAAAAGAAGGAGAAACACCAAAGGAGGAGACTCTTGGTGACTATATCCAAGAATATGAATCTCAATCTAAAATATTCAAGGAGCATTTAAGCTTCCAAGAGTTTTTTCAACTTAAAAAAGAGAGAAGATCCAACCACTAAAATAGAAGAAGAGGGTGCATGCAACACACTTTGGGTAGATTATTTCTACCTACTTTTGATGGATCACCCGAGAGCTCAGCCAAATCTTGGGTAAGGAAGCTAGAAACATATTTCCAGCTACAACAATTTTAAGAAGAAGAAGCCATAAGAGTAGCAGAGCTGCATCTTCAAGGCAAGGCTTATGCCTGGTGGTTTTTTGAATCTTCTTCATTAAAAAATGAAAATATATCTACTTATGCAAAGTTCACTAGGAGGTTAGTGAAAATATTTGGTTTAGAACAATCTGAAACTTCCTTGGGTGAGCAAACTAAGCCCAAGAATTCAAAACCTTTGCATGAGTTGGAAGGATCCATGAAGGCAACTCCATTTCAGAATTTTGTTGAGGGGGTTAAAGATCTGCCACATGCTTTGCCAAGGCCAAAGGCCCCAATTCAACAATAAATTTCTTCTCAAGAAGAAGACATGAGGATTCCTTTTTCCAGAGGATATCAATAAAAAGGGTCTCTTAATGATGAGGTATTCTCCATTGATGAGGAGAAGGAAGAGGAAGAGCTGGAAAGATCCTCCAGCGTTGTGACAGCAGGAGGAGGTCTACTTCTATTTAGAGATGGAGGTGAAGCAATTTATTCCACTAGAAGGGCTCTTGTTTCTTTGCAAGAAGCTCCAAGGGATCTTACACATGAATATAATGAGTATAATGTGTCTATGTTGATAGGAAATGAGACAAAACAATGGGGGAAGTGTGTTCCAACATTGGATACATTCTTGGGAACACACACTATGTTAGATCATTCCTTTGTGATCAAGGCTCTTGACACCAAGGAGATGTTGGGTGTACATGGGTTAATTAAATCTGAAGAAAGCACCTTAGACTGTGAGATCTTGCAGAAGGTAGGAGAAGAAGAAAAAAGGAGGGATCACAATGCTGACATGGTAGGAGATGGTCCACTGTTACATGGAGGAAAGGATGGGGCAACTGCTCCAATCAGAATCACTCTTGCATCCTTAAGAGTGATACCCCATTATCATGAAACTTCCACAAAAAAAACATAGATGAATTTGTACAGTGGAAGCAGGGATATGATGATCCCATATATTATGCACATGGGGATGATCCATGAGACATAATTATCTTGTGGTAAACCACTCGGGAGACTTCCTGATTTAGAATTGGCGAAAGATGTCTCACACCTTGATGCTCCATTCATAGATCCAAGAAGGAAGGGAGCATTAGAAGAACACAATACAACACTAAGAGTGTTGGGGAAGCTCACAGAGGAGGGAATATTTTCCCCTTATCACCATTTTCCACTCTCTCATCTCATACTGTGCATAGATAATATACTGCAAGAATGAAGAAATACACCATCATGGGGCAAGGAGGGCAGTCCTTGGCTATGAAGATTCAGAAGATAATCTCACTTGGAGAGAAATATTCTATACATGATAGAAGATGGTGGCCTCACATTCATAATTTAGCAAGACCAAGGAGGTTTTGGATAGATGATAGCCTTCCATGGGAGATTAACTTCCAAAAACTTCCATCTTCATTTGAGCATGTGCATATGCAAGAAGGGCAGCAAGGAGGGAATAGCAACCTTCCATCATATACCTTTGGCATGGTAGATGTCAAGGAAGAGAAGAAGGGAAGGGATAACCTTCCAACACATACCTTTGGCATGGGAGATGTCAAGGAAAGGAGGAACCACGTGACAAATATTTCAGTCGATAGATCATCAACGCTATCATTGTTGAGGAGTCTAGATCCATATCCAAGGATCTTCACACATGCATGATTCTTAATGACCAGCTACATGATGAGGGCTATTTAGTCGAAGATGGAGTCATCTATGATCATGGTAGGATATTTCGTTTTAGAGCTTCAAATCTCAAGGAGAAGTTGCTACAAAGGGCCTATGAAGAGTTCTGTTTCAACCACACATATTCCATGAAGCTCAACAACATCATCACGAGGAGCTACCATTGGGGGGGCTTTGAAGGAAAAATATATCAACATTGTTAAATATGCATGTACCATGTGGAGATGGAGCAGCAACACAACTCTATGGAAGAGTTAATTCAGCCACCTCTTTCTCTTTTTGAAGAAGGAGACAAATCTATGCACCACTCCATTTGTTTGAGGAGAAATTTTGGTGGAAAAAATGCTCATGTAAATAATGTTTCATTTGATAATTGTTTTCATTCTTCCACTTTTTATATGTAGGAAATGACTCCAAGGAGGAGTTTTGTACCTTATAAAATTCATTGCCAACTTTGGGCCAAAAATATTTCTGAACATGGCCACTCCCTTGGAGGACAAAGGGAGATTTTGCAACATGATGGGTGCTTTCCTAAGGCACCAAATATATCTCACACTTTCAGCCATGGTGAGATGATATGGGAAGAAAGTAAGTGGTGGGGAAACCACTTACCACATCTTGATTTAATGCAGTCAAGAGATACACTGCACTAGTTCCACATGTGGGACTATGAACCACCTCCACATGCACAAATTTTTGTTTGTATCTATGTTGTTTTGATCCCCTACATTGATGATGTGCTTGTAATTTTTATGGGGATGTATGAAGGAAGGAGAGAGGGTACGTATGTGCCCTATGGGATGGATATTCTCCATGTACTTTATGCTACATGTTTTAGGGAGAAAATTGGGAAAACCATGGTTGTTTCATGTAAATTATTGTCTCCTTATGGGATGGACCATTTGCATCTTGTGAGAACTTTCTAGGAGAAATTCATGGAGGGATGGATTGGTGAACACTTAGCTTATGGAGGAAGCTTATCACATGTTGGTGTCACTAATGGAGGAGGAGAAGAGTTGCAACACTGACCTTATCATTTTCTTGAGGAAAAGAAACATTTGGGAGGGGAGGACTGTAATATTCCCAATTAGTCCTAAGCTAATTGGAATATTCAATTTTTTTTACTTCTTTGTTTGAAGAATACAAATTTAAAGGAGGTCCATAATACTCCTAAACAGTGAATAAATCAATGCCAAATGTAAAAATGCTAAATCTTGGTTGTTTAAACAAGCACCCTTAGTTGTGAAAGGGGCTGGATATTTTGACTGGGTCAACCATGACTAAATCTACAGTGTTGTCTTGGAGGAGTGGCCATCAATAAGGCACAACACAATTTTATATGGAGATGGCTTGTGTGAAAGGAGCTATTTCATTGAAGGTGGTTTAGGGTTTACAAGATCTTAACATATAAAAGGAAGAGGATGGCAGCATGAGAAGGTGGTTGATGATTATGTATTTTTTAATATATTGTCTATTTAGACATATATCATTCTCTTTCTTTTTAGCTGAGAATAGTGCTCTTTAGCATTGGGTGTTCCTGATTGGGAATCCCACCTATTTCCTTGAGAGGCCTCTAGAAGATTTTTAATTGTATAGTCCACTATCTGGCTGAAGGCCAAGCTTCTTCTTTCAACTACAACGTAGATCCTATTGAGGGTTTGGTTCTCTTTGCAAGCTGCAACAAGCAGAGGCTAGATGTACGCAGATCTAGGAAATTTCAGTGCCCTTTTTCAGTGGAGGCGACTTCTACTCCATTGGGAGGAGAGTATTGGAGTGCTTGGGCATCATTTTCTGATCTTGGCATATGGCCAACCATGTTATAGACCCTATAACGAATTTTTACTTCCAGATATGCGTTTTTCCTGTAGGTGTTGTTGCAGGGTGTTTTGGCACACCATTTAGAGAGTTGGTTTTCAAGTGTTGGGGATCTGCCCTTCACTTTGGAGATCCATTGGAGGAGATATATTTAATGTTCATATTAGATCTGATCTGCATACTTCTGAATATTTCTGCAGATTTGCAACTTAGATCTTAGATCTACTTCATGTACATGGTGTTTTGCTCAAAACCCAAAGGGGGATTGATAGAGGAGCCTCTATAGTGTATGGATCTATTATAGATCTGAAATTTCATGCACTTATATTCTATAGATCTAAATTGTAATCTTCAGCTGCTACAGCTCAATAAAATAACGTTTTCAATCCTTTTCAGTCCATATATATGATTGCAGCCCCTCCTTTTGAGGATTTTCTTCTATTGGAGTCTTGTATTTCCAATTGTGCATCTTATGGGCCTAATTTTACATCTATTTTGCTGTTGTAAATACATTTATAAGGTCTCCTTATTGGCCTCCTATTGTCTCTTTGATGATCTGTGTTATTTTTCTGCAAATCTGCTTTCTATTGTTGCATTTCCCATTTGGGAATATTACAAAAATTGGGCAAAAGAGAACGTGGAATATTCTTCATTTTTACCTCCTCTCCAAGAATTGATCTTGTGTCTATAATTGGGAAGCCAAAGGTATCTTCTTGACCATTTTCTGGTTCTATATCATTACGTCTCTTATTTTCATATTCTCTTTTTGCATCTCCTTATATTTTTCTCTTTGCTTCTATTCCTTTCTTCCTCCCTTTTTCAATGCCATTCTTTTTATTTCCTCTCATACTGAATTCTTTGTTCCAGAGTTAATATTGGTATATTAGATCCTTCTCCTTCCTCCATCATTTTCTATTCAGTTGTTTGTAATGTCTCAATAAGAGGCTGAGTTCATGTTTCCTCATCTTTCTATATTTGTTCAAAAAATGGTTTCTCTAATTCTTTAACAATTGGTTTCCTTGTCTCCTTTTGTTTTTCTATGAAAGATGTTTCTATTTGTGTTTGTTTTCTTTTCAATTCATAGGCTAAAAAGGTTTGTCTTTCAATCAACCTTTGTCTTGATCTTTTTTTTCTTCCAATTCTTCTAAAGTTTCTCTGCTAACAACTGGTGTAATTAGTTCTGATGGTCCTACTCCTATGGGTGGTTGAGTTGTTGGGGGGTTCTGTTTGGAAAATCTACCTTTTTTATCTCTTTCTCTAGGCATAAAGAAACATAACTAAAAACTAAATTTTGTTGTTGTTTTTGTTGTGTTATTTATTTTCGAATCTTCATAATTGACTATATTGAAGTATGATTCCCCTGCAATGGTGCCAAAAATGTTGGGTCAATTTACTAAGTAAAATAACATAGGTGTTTTACTTGTCAATCCAGGTTTGTAGACATGGAAGCATGTCCAAAATATATGGATTTCAGGTGAAGTTAATTTTAGAAGACAAAGTTTAGAAGTTGAAAGAAATGCATATTAAAAATATATTTTAAATTCTAAGATTAATGGAAATTCACATTACAAATATAAAATCTGACTAAAAAGTTTCTGATTCAATATGTAGTAAGTGAAGGAAGATGCTCCTAACTTAGGAGATGTTGGGTTTCCTTCCCCACGGTACTATCTTCAAGAAGATAAACTAAATAACAATAGTTTACGATGTATATAAAGTAAGAGAAGAGAATCCTAACTTGGGAGGTCCTAGTTTTCCTTCTTTACAGTTCTATTCCAACATTATTACCACTGCATTAAAACTGGAAATTCAAGAAAGGAAACTAAAGGGGATGAATTTTAGTTGTTGTTCATGATTTGATAGAAAGAGATTTTAACTTAAATTCGTGTTTTTCCTTCCATATGAAAATTGTAATTAAACCAATAATCATCCAAAAATCATAATAAATATTCACACATTTAGATGACTGAATAATAAATCTGAAGCAATAACTATTGCATTAAAACTATGTTAATTTAACCAAAGTTTACTTAGCTTGGTGTGGGGGCTCTCCACCCTTGCTTTGCACACTTGAAGAACTTCTCAGCTACAAAAAACTTAATCAATCATCCACAACATGAACAATAAATAGAAGAATGGAATTATTTCTTTAAATTATCTCAAAGTCTTCAAAAGTTTCAATACAAAATTACACAAATTATGCATGCTTGAATGGTCCATAAACTTGGTTTAAATAGAAAAGTAATAAAAAAACTTAGCTATAATGTCTCTAAAAGTCATATAAATACTAATAACATCCATGTAGGTCTAACTAATCCATTATGTTTCACAAAATCAGGAAAAATCCCAAAATACTAATTCTGCCCTTTTTCCTAGGGATTTCTGAATGACAGGTCAACGGTTTGACCAATGTTGACTAAGCTTGTTCTAGCTCAGTTTGACCGAACCAATAGGTATTTTTCCATTCGTGGTTCCAAAGATTTCCAAATTTATGCTTAGATATCATCGAGGTGTACTGCACATATGACTTAAATGAAGCTATTACGAGAATTTTTAGTGCAGTCCAAAAATACTCTTAAAACCCAATTTTTACAAAAAATTCTAAAAATTGAAAAAATTAATTTAATTACATGAATATGCATAATAAGGCTAAAATGAGGCATATATGGATGATATAATATGGAATATTATGGTGAATAGGTTGGTTTATTATAGGAAAAAATGACCAAAATTGAGGGCCAATAGAGGCTCCTAGGATGGCCAATCCCAAGGATACTCAAAGTCCTATGAAGGATACCAAGATTTAAAAGCTGAAAATGGAACCAAAATTCATTATTTGAATTAATACAAGTAAATCCCTTATAGAAATGAAAGTGGAGCTGCTAAACAACAAGTTTTCTCCACAAGAAGACTAAAAAATACATGCCCCTAGAAGAAAATTAGATTCAGTACTTATAAAAATTGATGGGGAATAATTCTCCTTGAAAGGAGGAATATTTCCCCTCCAAAATGCCTCAAATAATGGATTTGGTTCCCGACACTAGGAATTTTCATTAAATGGCAGGGAACAGATTCCAATATTTTCTCAATCACTAGAGCTCCATAATTTTTCAATAATTTGATGATATTTTGTGAATTTATTATCCAATCTTGATCCTCCTGTAGTAGGGAGGAAGTCCCTAAATTATTTCCTTCTCCAAATATTCATAATATACCCAATATTATCACAATATTCTTCAAAAATAAATAAGATTAGGCCCATAATATGAAATTATCTCTAAACATTCCTATGAACATATTAAAGCTAAAAAAACATTATTAATTGTAGAAGGAGAGGTTTAATATAGCCTTCATGTTCCTAAGAAAGGATAGACATGCCTTAATTTTTATCTAATTTGGAGGTTCATGACGTACAATACCTCATTACAAATATATATTCGAGGAATAGAACTTTGAACTGAAAACCTATTCCACAAGCTAAGGGTTTTCCCATTTTCCAAAAATCACCATTTAGGGCCTCAAAACGACTTTAGAAGTTGAAGACTCGAAAAACTTCCAAAAATATCAAACTATGTAAAATTAAAGAAATTGAAAGAAACAATTATGGGGGTCCAAGTGGAATAGGTGGGTGGCCATCAATATCCACCTGGATAAAAAGAACAAAAAATTGACCACATGGAAGTTGATTAATCTAGAACTGCAATAAAACATGTTGGAAAGTGTAGCAAGAAAGGCTCAATTTGAATTTAATCTTAGTCAAATTGAGTAAATAGAATTTCTAGATCAATAGGAAAAATTGGAGGCAATTAACTAGTGTGACATGGATATTTTCACTCAGTTAGATCAACAAATTTCACTTAGTGGCTCTGGAGTTCAGTCATGCATGTGTTGATTGCTAAATTTTAGCAATCTAGTTTAGTTATTTTCAATTATACTCACTTAACTGACCTCTAACAATTAATAGATTCAGTTGAAGGTCATTTTTGTAGTGAGCCAATAGTCTAACTTAGATATTTGTCAGTTAACTAATCAATCAACCCAAAATATTCCTTGATATAGCATCTTCTTGCGCTTATTAGAGAGGTTGTCTTAGTGGCTTGGGCTGGACGGATCCAAATGAAGGCTTCATCGGTGCCTTTGGCCTGGATCAAGTTGTACCTTTCCTACACTTATTGTTGTTAATCAATAAAGAAGCTCATGTCCTGTTCCTAATATGTTATTGTCTCATGAATGATAGTTTATTTTCTTATATATTATGATCTAACATATATTTTATGTATGCTCATTGAATTATCTATTATGCATATATTTTTGTGATTGGATTGCAGGTTTGGTAGCCTTGGAGGAAGTAGAGGGTTTTGACCCTACATGAACATCATCAAACGTAGGACCTCTGGGTATGTCTCCAAATACAACTTTGATAATTCATATGTTTGGATGATTTTTTGAGTGTTCTTCGTTGATTATCTTGTTCTTCTCTGTTGAGGCTGTGAAAATTTCTGAATCTACTAAACAGAAATCCTACTACAGTAAATATGATTTACTTCCCCTACTTGTTTGATTTACTTAACACGTTATTTTCTGAATTATTCAGTAAAAAATAAAAGTAAATAAACTGCATTCTCCACAACTATACAAATCAATTATTGAATAATAATCAACCATTAGACAAAGGACACATAATTGTTTAGACAAATTTCCCCAAAAAAAACCCAATGCAGGAAAACCGGTGCAACAACTCTTCAAGGTTTTTATTACTATGCAGATTTCTAAATACAAACTAGGGTGCCATAAAAGGCTCATCCAACAGAGAAATTTCTTGGTATAAGTACCTCTATCTAGAGACAGATATTATGGTTTATCCATCGTCAGAAAGATGAACCCCATAGTTGCCTACGCAATCCCTAGCAAGCTCTGCGCTAGAATTGCCTCACCCTTCCTAGTGGCTGTGTCAGCCTTCTTCAATCTGCTGAAACTGAGCACGATCTGCCCCGCAGAAACCCTAGCGATGTAGCCTCTAGCTCTGTGTGATCTCCTCCTAGACTACGTCACCCCTCTAGGCCTACGTCATCCTCTACATGAGTCCAGTTGGGCCTGCGTCACCCTCTCAAGGGTTTCACTGTCTCTCCTAGTTAGATATGCCTCTTTGCAACTATATTCTCAACTTTGGATCCAAAATCCTGCTACCAAAGTACCCCTCACTACACTGTATTCTCACTATGAAATTATCAGCAAACCACGCCCCAAAATTTCGACTTAGCTCAAGTGCTGCAATTTTGTGTGTGTTTTCCAACTGACCCCAAGCCTTCCTTTAATAATTTTATAGTTGACGAATCAACGAACATGATCTAATATCTAATTGATGGATAATATTAGAAAATACTTGATCCTTGTCACTCAGAACATTCTCACCCACATGTTAAATTAATTCACTTTAATTATTTAAATTTCCCTAAGTTATACTTAGGGTCTCCATCAAAATAATTAATTATTTGAATAACTTAAGATCTCGGTGGAATTTCTCCAAACGATTTCTGGGTCTTGGAGATCTTATGTATTCCAGCCCCTCCAAGAAATTTCAGAGCTAGAACACATCTGATGCTACCAAAAAAATAAACACTCCCTATTAGCGATAAATGTGCTCTAGGAACACTTCTCACTAGAAGCATTACTCTGATCCCTGGCATTGGTCATCTGCGTTGTTGATGCTCAGCTACTGCCCCTCATCCACTATGTTGTTGCCCCTCATCCACTGTGTTGTTGCCATCTTTATTGCTACCCATGTCACTGCCACTGAAACTGCATCATCTATAATGCATCTCCCTCTCAAATGTTGCATTATGCTACACACAGCACTGCCACTACTAACTACTGCACTGCAACTCAGTTGCTGAGAAGTAAGCAACTGGACCATCTCAAAGACTTTACATACAAGTTAGTCTGATTACACCTCAATAATAAAGCAACCTCTACCGCTAATCTGTGCTCACCCTCTAGAGATATGCACTGCTGCTGCTCTGCACTATGTAAGAAATACCTATGCGTTGTTAAAATCCCATCAACCTCTGTGATGCTACCATACTGTTGTTCCCTCTGCTCTGCACTGCTCAAGTATTCAACATCCTAGCTATGAAAATTTTGTTCTATTATCCTCCTCACCAATTGACTCCAATAATCCTGATACTATCATTAAGGGCTCCCATAGCTCGTATGTGATCCAAGAGTTTGGGCACCTCAAGGATCTTGCCCATCCACAGCAATTCGAAAGAACTACAGATCAATGTCACCCCACCTATTATCTTGAGGTACATGAGAACTCATGGAAACATCATCATTAGTCCCATCATCATCCTTCGTTTCAGAAGCCTTCGAATTAGGTACTTCCTTTTCCTTCTTTTTCATAGGACATGTTGTGGCGAAATGTCCTAAATCACCACACTTGAAGCATTTGACCTTCAAAAGGTCTTTCTTCTTCTTCCGCTGCTACCCAAGTTGTACCTTAGATGTGAGAGCCACATCTTCATCCTCCTCCTCCTTGATCTTGATCCCTCGGCTACTGATGCTCGACTTGGTCATCCTCTTGATATCTTATTGTCAAGAGCTACCCACATGTTTTCCAACTTGGAAGTGCTTCTCTGCCCAAAATTCCTTGGAAAAATTTCTCCCACTCATCGGTAACTAAATTCAGAGCAATCCTTACCATAGAAATTCATCAGATGTGGCCCCCACGACAACCAGCTGATCAGGGATCGCCTTCAATATAATGAGGAAGGGGTCGATCTCTTCTCCCTTCAACATCTAAAATAATCGAAGTTGATTCTCAAGAAGCATCCCCCTCTACACAGAAGTCCAAGGATACAATGTGGTCAAAGAAGTCAACATCTCATGTGTTGTGTTCTTCTCAGCAATTTGTGGGACCACATGATCCTTGAATCCATCCATGATCAAGTGATTAACCTTCGCTTGAGCTTCATCGTACTTCTTCAGAGAGTTAGCATCGACATGAACAACCATGGTATTTAACGCAATCTTTGATGTGATACTCATCCAAAAATTCCAGGATCTTGGCCTTCTAGATGAGAAAGTTGGATGCACCATCCAACATGTCTTGATCCCTCAGTCCATTTGAAACCATCTCTGCTCAACTGAATATGACGAACTAATTCACTTTTCCCTCTTTTTATTCTGCCCCATAAAAACTCTGATCTAGGTGTCTTGGCGCTAGAAACCCCCTAAGGAATCACACTCTTGAAAACCGATTTCCCTACTAGAAATACTCCACCAACTGATGTTGAATAAACCCTCTCAGATCACTCTTTCCGTTGATCATCACTAGATCTAGACTTATCGACGAGAAGTATTCTGGGGAAATTCTTCCCCTTACTTGTCCATGCCCCGCTAGACACTGTTATGCACCAACAAAAATGATGCCCCACCAACAACTACTAAAGAAAAATGGTTTTCACTTCCAGCCACGACAACCGGAGGATCAAAATTTTTGCGTTGGCCTAACAAGCATTGTGCTTCCTCTACGCAGCTATAACGTCACCTCTCTTTGCTCCATGTCCCTCTGCCTGAACCCAACTGGCTCTGCATGAGCTCCACAGGTGACTGTGTGACCCTTCCTTGCCTCTCTCTAGATCCGCATTATCACTCATGCCAACTACCTTCCTGCAAATTCCTTCAATATTTTGTTGATGGATTTAGCTCTTCCTGATCTACAAATGATCTGATACCATGTGAAAATTTCTGAATCTACTAAACAAAAATCCTACCAAAGTAAATTTGATTTACTTCTCCTACTTTTTTGATTTACTTAACAAGTTATTTTATGAATTATTCAGTAAAACATCAAAGTAAATACACTGCAACCTACACAAATATACAGGTCAAGTACTGAATAATAAGCAACCATTAGACAAAGGACACAACATTTTTTGGACAAATGTCCCATGAAAAAACTAATGTGGGAAAACCAGTGCAACAGCTCTTGAGTGTTTTTATTATTATGCAAATTTTTTAATACAAACTAGGGTGCCATAAATGGCTCACCCAACAGAGAATTTCCTTGGCAGAAGTACCTCTATCCGGAGACAGATATTATGGCTGATCCAACATCAGAATGACGAACCCCATAGGTGCCTACGCAGTCCCCAGTAAGCTCTGTGCTGAAACTGCATCACCCTTCTTAGATCTATTACAAATGAGCCTGATTGTCCCCACAGAAACCCTAGCGCTACATCCTCTATCTATGCATCACCTCCTCTTGGATTGTGTCACCCCTCTGGGCCTATGTCACTCTTTGTGTGAGCCAAGCTGGGCCTGCATCACCCTCTCAATGGCTGGGTTGTCTCTCCTGGGTATATTTTCCTCTCTAAAACTGTATTCTCAACCTTGGATTCGAAATCCCACTGCCGAAATGTGCCTCACTGCACTACAATCTCACTCCAAAATTATCAGCAAACTGTGCCCCAGAATTTTGACTTAGTAAGTGTTTCCACTCTGTATGTGTTTTCCAACTAACCCCAAGCATTCCTTTAATAATTTTCCAGTTAACGAATCAACGGTCTTGATATATTCACTAATCGATGACTAAGATTAGAAAAGAATTTATCCTCGTCACTTAGAACATTCTCATCCACATGTTTAAATTAATTCACTTTAATTATTTAATTTCCCTAAGTTAGACTTAGGGTCCACATTAAAATAATTAATTATTTGAATAACTTAAGCTCTGGGTGGAATTTCTCCGAACGATTTCTAGGTCTTGGATATATCATGTGTTCTATCCCCTCCAAAAATTTTCAGAGCTAGAGAACATCCGATGCCGCCCAAAAAATCAATAGAGGCTTTCAACCCTTACCTTAGGGAACTTTTCCTGCCAACAGTGGATGAGACAAAGGCTAGTGCAAAATGAGTTGTATATTAGTTGAGTGTACAATTTTTTCATGCATTCAAGATATCAATTCCTTTGGAATTGCATAAGGAAATAAGGACTTCCCTATTATTTAGGAGCTCGAATTAGCTGAGATTGTGCAAGGAATTTGGAAGTTGGAGGAGGAATAAAGTGGCCAAGTGTTGGCCAGAGGTCCTCATTTAGTAGAGATAACATTTTTTAGTTTGCAGGTTATGACCAAAGTTGGAGCAAGCAATTGTAATGATTTCTCCATTCAATTCATTAATGTAAAGAGGCTTGAGGTGTTTTTACAAGTTGGGTTTCCCTAGAAATCATTGTGTACTTGTAGTTTTTCTTGTTGAATGCCTGTGCATGTTTTTCTAAATTGTGATTTTCATTATGCAGAATAGTAGAGTATAATTTTTGTCTCTTTTTTTTTCAGTTTTAAATATTGAGAAATTGCAATTTCTATCAAATTTATACATGGTATTAGAGCCTTGAAATCACATTAGAAACAATATTTCAATTTTTTTCTTTAGGAATTTCGAATTGCAGCTTCAGTAGCAAATTTTTCTTTAGATTCAAGAAAATGTCTTTCAAAAGACTAATATTGGAGTATGCCCTAAAGGGTAGCTCAAGTTTCAGAGACTGGAAATATCAAATGGAAGCAATTATTGATGATAATTGTGTGTTAGAATATGTTAAAACTGACATTGCGAAACCCTGTCAGTTTGATGCACAATGGTTAACCTAATGGAAGAAGGATGTTTTTAGATCCAGGAGGGTCATTTTGGAGGGTGTGAGAGACCACATAGTCTCAAAATTACATGGAAAGGAGACTCCCTTTACTATGTGGAATACCCTCATCGAGTTATTCGAAAATCACAATGATGCCAAAAAAATCGGTCTGATGAACAAATTGAGGATTGAAGACAAAGGGTATGAGATAGTCTTCAAAAATGGGAAGGCCTACCTCAAGAATTTTTCTTCAGGTCATATCAAACATATTGGTGTTAGGATCAAGATTTTATACACATTAGAGGAAGATGCATGTGAAAACTTGAGGAGAAAGGAAAATATTAGAGATGTGGTGGTCGAGAGGGAGCATGATAAAAATTTCAAGATGGAGCCTCAACCAGTTGGTAGTTAGGATGAAAAACATGATGATGATGATGAGGACTAGTCAAATACCTCTAGTAGAAGGAAGTTCGAGCTAAGTGAGAAAAGGGAGAAATTGCAACAATACCTACAGGAGTGAGGCAGTGTGATGTTGAGCCTTAACTCCAGAGTTGCAAAGATTTGGGCAAGGTCGATTAAGGTGTCCTCATTGTGGATCATTACCTTGTTATAGGGGCCCACAATATTCAGTAGCAGAAGGATTAGTGTGAGTTGGTGAATTCTTATGTTGAGGTGAAAAAAGCAGTGTTGATTTTAGTACAAGAGGCACAATGAAAAATCAACATCATTGCAATTTTCCTAGTAGACCATTGCAAAGTCATAATTGATTCAATGCTTTTTTTTGGATTATTCTCATTTGTAGTTGTTGTAGTGGAAACAAAAACATTGAGAGCTAGTGCTACTATACATTCCATACGTGCTGGATAGGGATGGTGCAAAATCCATTTCTTGCTAAGAGGGAGTGTTATAAATTGTAACAAGAAATGCTAAATTTGACTTTAGCCTTAGTAAAATTGAGTAAATAAAATTTCCACATCAGCAAAACAACTTGGAGGAAGTTAAATAGTGTGACATGGCTCTTGTCACTCAGTTATATCAACAAATTTGAGTTAGTGGGCTTGGAGTTCACTCATGCTTGTGTTGATTGCCAAATTTGAGCAATATAGTTCAATTATTTTCAGTTGTACTTAGTTAACTGACCTATAATAATTAATTGAGTCAGCTTAAGGTCAGTTGTGTAGTGAGACAATAGTCTAACTCAGGGAATTATCAGTTAATTGATCAATCAACCCAAAATAGCTCATGCATGCATGAAATTTGAGTTGCGGAGTTGGAGTGGAGGAGACAAAGGCTAGTGTAACATGAATTGTATAATAATTGAGTGTATAATTGTTGCATGCAGTCAGGAGATCAATTCCTTCATAATTGCACAAGGAAATAGGGACTTACCTATTATTTAGGAGCTGGAGGAGGCATAATATGGCTAAGTGTTGGTCAAAGGTCCTCAGTCAATAGAGAGAACCATTTTTCTTTTGTAGGTTGTGCTCAGAGCTAGAGGAAGGAATTGTAATAGTTTATTTATTCAAATTATTAATGAAAAGAGGCTTGAGGGGTTTTTCCTAGTTGGGTTCCCATAGAAATTGCTGTGTACTTGTGGGTTTTATTGTTACATGTCTATTCATGTTGTTCTAATTTGTGATTTTCATTCTGCAAATTAGTAGAGTAGAATTTGTGTCTCTTGTTTTCAGTTTGATATTTTGAGAAGTTTCAATTTATATCAAATTTATACACAACAATATCTTGTATTTAATATAACAAGTTATAAAATATTAGAATTCCTTAATCAATGGTTGCATATTGAGTCATAACCCTCCTTGATCTAGTAGAGAAAAAAAGAGAAAGGAAATCCAAGTGATAAACTCCTCATAAAAATATCGACAATCAATCAAAATTTAATCAGTTATGAAGAATTTGATGGCATACTCCTTCATATAAGAAATCTCATGTGTGAGCCCTCATGTCAAATTTATTAACTATGGAAGAACACAAAATTTTTGTGGAAACTTTTAACAAAGAGTCACATTTTTTTATGAGCATATAGACAAAAAATGTCAAATAAGAAACATATTGTTCCTAACAATAATTATTGAAGTCGGAAAAGGATTGAATGATCCAGGAAAAAAATTAGGGGCTAATTTTTGATGCTTTATCAAAAAAAATTGGCCAATTTCCATATTTTTTTAAAAATGATTCACCCAAATTTTAAAAGATAAAATTATTTTATCTAAAACATCACCAAAATTTTATAGAGGCTATATAAAATCATTATATTTGAATATTTTTGCAAAAATATTTCTCAACATCTTACAATTTTTGTATTAGGGACTAGTAAGATTCATCAAAATTTCTGAACTTTAAGATAATTTTCCATCATTGAAATTTTCCCAATTAAATATTTCCATGGTTGATCAATCTAAGTGGGAGTTAACTCTAAATTTGAAAAAACATCTATTCTAGTTGAGTTGGTACTCCATTTAACTATCCTTATAAACAAAAATTTTAGATCACCATCACTTTCTGTCTTGATGAAAGAAAATTTACCATCCAAATCTCAAAAGAAAACAATGGTATTGCGTCACATTCCCCTCTATGAGGAATATGAGGACACAAAAAGACATTAGTTTGTTTGGAAAATGTTATAGCATGCAAATTATATAACTGAAGAAGACAATAAGATGGATTGATTTGTAGTATATCTAAGAAAAAGAGCACTTACATGGTTTATGAACTTCACATGGAATTAGACTAAATCATAAGCTAAGGTATACAACAACTTCCTCACATTCTTCAAAGGCCAATATATTTAGCATGTTGCAACACAATTATTGAAAGAAATAAAACCAATGCTAGGAGAGAAAGTATATAAATATGACAAAAGGTTCAAGGATATATGAAGTCAAATCTCATACCACATTAATGAAGCCCTCCTTTTTCAGTGGTATGTATCTATACTTATACAAATAATTTGTGGATGCTTACGTATCAATGAAATAAAATCATTTGAGGAAGCCTTGAAAAAGGCAGAACATATTGAAATTGATAATGATAGTCCATCGAATTCTTTATTGACATACAAAATATTGGAAGAATATTTTAAGAAACTTCAACAAACTATAAAAAAACTTCACTCCAACTATGGTGCAAAAAATACATGAATCAATATCTTTTTTTTTTCTCAGTAAAACTAATTCTATTTATAAAACATAATAGTACAAAACTGCGCCAGTTTCAGCTGTGTGAGCCTGAGAACTGGGCTTGATGTCCATGCTTAACATAAAAAACTGAACTTCCCTGAGTGGGAAACCAATTCTTTTGAAAGAAATTTCACCGCCCTTAGAAGGGAAACCAGTATATAGTGCATGCATTATAATTTAACAAGAGACAATAAAATAATATAGCATACAGCTTTTACAGCTGATGAGAGATGCAAAAAACCAAAAATTCTTCCAATGAAGTTGAATATCTGTACCATAGTAGGCTGAGGGATGTCAAATTCACTGTTCAGGAGCTGGGGAGGCTATTTCTTCCATGATTCTGCACCAATAATCATCTTCTCCATCTTCATTGTCCTTCTTCGGCGCGCTGTCCTTACTGAAGAAGTCCACCTGCATGTTTTCTTTTCCAAGGATGGATTTCTCAATGCCAATGGGCACTGCAGGAGCCGGAACATCATTTTTTGCCGGAGAGGGTTGAGGGCCAGGTGGAGTAGGGGCAGAGCGAGGGAAAGTAACAGGAGTAGAGCTAGCAGATTTTTCACTAACAGTGACAGTAACAAAAGCAGTGAGGACTGGCTTGTCTAGGGAGCAGTTGAAGCGGAATTCTGCTCTCTGAGAGGTCTGGCAGAGGGTCGGACTAGCAGGAGCATGAATAGCAGGGGAGGCAGGCTGAGAGACAGGAGGAGGATGCCGCACAGGCTGAGCAGAGTGGGTGCCCCCAGGATGGCAGGTGCGGCCCCTCTAACGTCGAGAGTCCGAGTGAAGGCCCCAATCGACATCCTCCGCAGAAGAGTCAGAGGTCGAACTGGTGGAAGGGCATGGGCGGGATAAGCGACCTCTGATCGCCCCTCGATGACATCTCATCCTATTCCGAAGCCAAGGCATCGCCATAGAGCTTTGCAAGGGGTTCTTGGGGCAGAAGGAGCAGGCAGTGTTCGAGGGAGACCACTGAAAATCGACAAACTGAGAATGCAGACAAGAATTTAAATGACAGAAGTTACTCTGAGTGAAATGATAACCTGTAAGAGTTTCCAAAGAGCTGAGGATGGTGCAACGTCGCCCAGTCTGAGTGCGAGCACTTGGCTCAGCACAAGCAGTTGGGCATGCTCCACACACAGGAGACGGAGGGCCTAATAAAACACAAGAACCAGACGAATTCTCCAGAAAAAACACCATATCAAGCTGAACCGACAAGGCGAGGTGGAAAAATGGCGAGGCGAGTGGAATGAATGCTGTGCAGACTGGCATAGTAATTGCATGAGTTATGACGCCGTAGGGGGCCATATGCCCATAACGTGAGAATGCCCTCGGGACTTGCCAGGGGACTAATGTCCCATCACGCCAAACCAACATCCGCATCCGTAGACTACAAGAATCAATATCATATGAAATACAACTGCAAATTTTTCGATACCTTCGAACAAGATATCCATCAAGTGTAGCTTGACTTATTTTGTGAAATTTTTCAAATTCCGACCAGTCACACCATAAAATATTGTCCATACAATCTCAAAAACATAAATCCAAAATGGTGCTTCATATGTGAGGAAGCAACCCATTATGCACACGAATGTCAGTTGAATAATAAAAACAAGCCTAATTACCATGCAATATATCATATGTGTTTGACTAGTCGATCGACTGGGGTTAAGCATTAAAAGAGTCAGAGGAGTTTCACATCAAGGAGGTGACTACCAAGGGCATGGTGGCTATCAAGGAGGAAGAGGCCACAGGGGATTCAATGGGAGATTTTTCAGATGTTGAGGTCAAGGTCGAGGAAGAATGTATTGAATCATGTGATAGTAGTAGGTCCATATGGTACCCAACTTCCCATTAAAAGACAAAATCAACCTTTGTTTTTGTAACATATGTTGCTT